>SAYR01056905.1:400565-509816 GCA_004382745.1 Argopecten irradians irradians
GGAAAACCTATATAATAAATGTACTTTCCATAGGAAAACCTATATAATAAATGTACTTTCCATAGGAAAACCTATATAATAAATATACTTTCCTCGGTAATATCTATATAATAAATATACTTTCCTAGGGAAAACCTATATAATAAATGTACTTTCCATAGGAAAACCTTTATAATAAATGTAATTTCCATAGGAAAACATATATAATAAATGTACTTTCCTAGGGAAAACCTATATAATAAATGTACTTTCCATAGGAAAACCTATATAATAAATATACTTTCCTCGGTAATATCTATATGATAAATATACTTTCCTCGGTAAAACCTATATGATAAATATACTTTCTAGCAGGTTGGTTTTTTTTTGCTTAACGTCTTATTACAGGTAAGATAATTTGAGGAAAACCGCGTTTTCGGTTCTCATCTAAAAAGATCGAAAATAACTGCACGTTCACTGTTGATATATATATGTAGCATTGAAACCTTTGGCAAAATAAGATTAATATGTTAAATCAAACTAATTTTAGGATAATCAATCGTTCAGTAACAACTATGAAGCCGATTAAGGCCACTTTAGGTCACCTGACTTTATGTCATGGTGACGTATAGCAATAGTCATTTGTCCGTCGTCGTCCGCCCTGTTATCATTTCTATTCCACGTCAGGCTAGATGTTATTCTCAAACAAAATGCGTTATCATTGTTAGTTTAGGAATATTGTCTTCTAGTTTCCTACAAAAGTACTGGTTTGTGACCGCTGCTTTTGATACTTGTTATGTTCAGGGCCTTCAATAAGGTATAGAGATAGTAGATTGTTCAACTCTTATCAGGTAACTTGTCACATGAAACATGAGAAATATCAAAGGTGACTTTGATAAAAAATTTACTAAATGCAATACTGACGACCTTTTATGGCCGTATGTCCTATAGGAGTATCCCGATAGGTGATTATTATTTATTATATATGGTCCTCAAATATAGAAGATAAAAGATGGTGTTAATGTAATACCTCGCTGTCGTTGTCATATCCACAGGCGCAAACGTTTTGTTTTCATAAAGATAATATAATAGAAAGATATTGGTAATATTCTCTGATCAAGGCTGGTATGTCATGTGACTGACGACAACCCTCTCCACTTTAAGCGGCTAAAAAACCTACTATCTATCCGTATCCAAAATCCCCTTTTTCAATTCATTCTCGTTTATTAATGAATATATTGCAATAGTGTCGAATTTTCATCCATTTTTATACTATTCTATTAGAGTACTCTATATATAAATTACAATAAGTTTATTTACAGTCGGGTCAATCCTACCGGTAGTCAAATTTCAGTGTTGGTCGTATCAACTCTTGCCACGTCGATTTGGCAATCGGTACAATTGACCAGGCTTTTCTATATTCAAATAAATATTATAGATAACATATCTGCTAACTATTGGATACTTACAGAATGTAATAGTGGCATATTATGGTGAAAATTCAAGTCAAATTTTCTTTTCAATTCATACCTAAATACTTGAAGTATATCCACGTATTTAGTTCTTGATTCACTGGGATGATACTATTTATATATTACGAAGCCAATCAATGATAAAAGAATGTTAAAATCATAATAAGCATCATAAACAATTTTATGACTCAATATTAAATATTCCAATGGTGTATCCAAATCTATACATCGATTGTTTTGTATGGTGCCAAAGTGGAATGACACAACAACACTTAATAAAATAGCGATTATTGTCATCCCTTATATTACAAATATGACAGTTTACGCACTCCTTAATTCGCCATCTTTTTAATAAGGCACTATTAGGAACAATGTTATGAAACTTAGAACGAAATATTTTTAATCATTTTAAAGTAACACTTTAAGACGAAACGAAATAGGTGGGATAACTAGTGACTCTCTTCTCCAATATTTAACATATCTTTCCATACTAAAAAGTTACGGGTAAAATTTACGGCTTTCTTTAGCATTAATAATCACGCAGTGTTTAATAGAATCGTATAGGCACATGTCTTTCCGTAAAATTTGAACAACTGACAACCTAATTCTAGATATGGCACGTTTAATAGTCGATAATCCCTCGATCCAGTTTCTTTCACATTTTAATTTTTGATATATAAGATTTTCATCGATACTTCCATTCATTCCAATATATCATTTAAATAAATTTAGCCGGAATCACACCAATTTTTTAAAATATAAAGCTTTTGCTTTTAAAGGTGACATACTTATTACCCCGTATTACTTGTTGTTTAAATTCTCTGAAGTTTTGTTAAGTCTGGTATCAGACTGTGGTTTATACCATGCACTAAGCAGATCCAAATAAAAATTAGTATTGCCATTTAATTGAAACACTTATTTTGCAAGAACTAATGCCATGTTGTTTTGGCAATGATATAACCATTGTTCATTTTGAATAATAAATCATTCTCTCCGAACCTATCATAAAAAACAAACGAATAATTAGATTCAAATTAGAGCTCATTCATCTTTATCAAAAAAACCCGTTTTATCCATGATATGCGTAAAACATTAACGTGACATTCAATGTCTCTTACATTCAACCCATCCTTTTCAAGATCGTCAATCATTACATTACGCTTAACATTATCGGATTTTCCATCCCATATGAACTGATATATCATTTTTTCTAGAGCTGTTTCTAACAATTCCAATTGTATTTACAAGGAAAGTTATCTTAGGTATCACCAAGATTTGTATGATAATAGATTGTCCAAGCAAAGTGCGTATTCTTTTTTTCCAATTCTTTAGAAGAAGGTCTACACTAGTTATTTTTATTTTCCAACACAGATTTGAACACGCTTTGCCATTTTTCCAAAATTTACCACAAGAGATTAAACCATTGTGACCCATTTCATACCTGCATGACCTTCATCTTTGTTTATGTTCCAAAATCCAAAGTATGCTAATGGGATTCTGGACAGATTGTGGCTGTTTGTAGCTAGTAATTTGGGAGATTGACAGAGTTTGACGATGTTTTCTTGGATTTCTCCAGTTATATATAGTGCAGGCTATGAGTGATACGTTAACTGAAAGAAAAACATTTCCGAAATACTGTCGTACATTGCTTTCAACATGTTAGTGGGAATAAATGTGCTTTTAATCGCTTAAAGTGAAGTGGGGTGTCGTAGATACGTGACCTACTTACCAACCCTGATAATATATTAATAATAAGACATGTTGTCAAATTCTTTGTCTGCTTATGCCCGTCGTCATATCTGGTGTTAAATGTTTCACATTCGGACAAGAGTGTGATACCATACGTTTTGTAATAACCAAAATATAGAAGCACGCTCCCAATATATTAAAAGTTTAGGGAACACAACCTAAACTATAGAGGGCACTCCGAAAGAGATCGGACCACGCCGACGCGCACTTAAGGGTTTACTTATTAATTGAGGGGATGCCCTTAATGGGTAAGAGTGTTACAGTTTACAGTTGCCCTCTATTTTGACCTCTGTCTACCGTTAGCGAAACAGATAACTGGATATTATGCTATCTTTAGAGTAAACACTGATTGAGTAAACATCGTATGGAAATATTTATAATTATTGAAAATAAAGTAGACGTGTGGAGCAAAAGCCATCGTACCAAGTTCCTTTATCACACATGCATACGAAGTAATGTATGGTGTCTCCAAATATATTTAGTCTTATTTATATGAGGACGGCCAGGAAACATGTATTTCTTATTCAGACGAACAAATATATATATATAAATCAAAGGCAAATCGTTGATGATTGATCAGAGTTGATAGTATTGGTATTAGGTATGGCTTGATATATCTAATGTAGTCCATGTCCAATGGCTCGGCGTATGACCATATCAATATTGGTTTTCGGAATACCATAGGGAAATATAGCTATAGGGTTAATGGGCTTGCCATAGTAGACTGTATTTAAAGACAATGATTAGGATACAACCTACCCCTGTTCACCGTATTTATAGTACTAAATGAATAAAGATAACGACACTATGATGTGAATGTTTCACTTTTAGTCCTAGTCAACACCACTGTCATCCCATCGTACACAAGGTATGTATACTTCTCCTTTATGCTGAATATTTGTTGAACTGGATCATATCTGAACATCTGAACAATTGTCTTGATTTTAAGCATACGATAGATAGCCAGTTTTTTTTATGAATTACACCAAAATAAGTAACAAAGCCGTTAATGCTTACCAGATAGGGGTTTGACCAGATAGGGGTGTGCCTTACCAGATAGAGGTGTGACTTACCAGATAGGGGTATGCCTTACCAGATAGGGGTGTGACTTACCAGATAGGGGTGTGACTTACCAGATAGAGGTGTGACCAGATAGGGGTGTATCTTACCTGATAGGAGTGTGACTTACCAGATAGGGGTGTGCCTTACCAGATAGGGGTGTGCCTTACCAGATAGGGGTGTTACTTACCTGATAGGGGTGTGCCTTACCAGATAAGGGTGTTACTTACCTGATAGGGGTGTGACTTACCAAATAGGGGTGTGACTTACCAGATAGGGGTGTGACTTAACAGAAAGGGGTGTGCATTTACAGATAGGGGTGTGCCTTACCAGATAGGGGTGTGACTTACCAGATAGGGGTGTGCCTTACCAGATAGGGGTGTGACCAGATAGGGGTGTGCCTTACCAGATAGGGGTGTGCCTTACCAGATAGGGGTGTGACCAGATAGGGGTGTGCCTTACCATATAGGGGTGTGCCTTATCAGTTAGGGGTTTGACCAGATAGGGGTGTGCTTTTCCAGAAAGGAGTGTTCCTTACCAGATAGGAGTGTGACTTACCAGATAGGGGTGTGTCTAACCAGATAGGAGTGTGCCTTACCAGAAAGGGGTGTGACTTACCAGATAGGGATGTGACTTACCAGATATTGGTGTGACTTACCAGATAGGGATGGGGCTTACCAGATAGGGATGTGACTTACCAGATATTTGTGTGACTTACCAGATAGGGGTGGGGCTTACCAGATAGGCGTGTGACTTACCAGATAGGGATGTGTCTTAAAAGATAGGGGTGTGACTTACCAGATAGGGATGTGACTTACCAGATATGGTGTGCCTTATCAGATAGGGATGTGACTTACCAGATATGGGTGTGCCTTAAAAAATAGGGGTGTCTTACCAGATAGGGGTGTGTCTTACCAGATAGGGGTGTGCCTTACCAGATAGGGTCGTGACTTACCAGATAGGGATGTGAGTTACCAGATAGGGGGTGACTTACCATATATGAGTGTGCCTTACCGGATATGGATTTTCATTTCCAGATATGGCTATGACTTACCAGATAGGGGTTTGACCAGAAAGGGGTGTGTCTTACCAGATAATGGTGTGCCTTACCATATAGGGGTATGACTAACCAGATAGGATTGTGACCTTCAAGATAGGATTGTGACCTTTAAGATAGGGGTGTATCTTACTAGATAGGGGTGTGACTTACCATATAGGGGTGTGACTTACCAGATAGGGGTGTGACTTATCAAGTAAGGGCGTGTCTTACCAGATAGGGGTGTGACTTACCAGATAGGGATGTGACTTACCAGATAGGGGTGTGACTTACCATATAGGGTTGTGACTTACCAGATAGGAGTGTGACTTACCAGATAGCGGTGTGCCTTACCATATAGGGGTGTGCTTTGCCAGATAGGGGTGTGACTTATCAAGTAAGGGCGTGCCTTACCAGATACGGGTGTGTCTTACCAGATGGGGTGTGACTTACCAGATAGGGGTGTGTCTTACCAGATGGGGGTGTGACCAGATAGGGGTGTGACTTATCAAGTAAGGGCGTGCCTTACCAGATATGGGTGTGTCTTACCAGATAGCGGTGTGTCTTACCAGATAGGGGTGTGTCTTACCAGATAGGGGTGTGTCTTCACTATTAATATTTTGATGTGCTTTATTTTCAGATGAATATTGTAAATAAAGCGAAGCGCCAGTCTTACACACTGGATGATTTAGACAATAAATACCCAGTGGAACCTGTAGGACCTGTGTCTGTGCTACCAGGAAAGGAGGATGAAGCTGATACTACAGAAACTAATATCGTGGCTGTAACAGAATCCAGAAAACTGTTGATTGGGAGGTTTCTACTTCTCGGGGCAATAATGGTGTCAGTTATTTATAGTTTTATGCTTACCCAACTCGTCACAGTACAGTACATATATACATACATTCGCCAGTCTCAGTTCCCCAATGTTAGTTTCATCACTAATGAGTCGTCGGGATGTCAAATCAACACTACCTCCCAGATATACCGTGACCAACAGACGGTACAAAAGATGGCGGCCCAGATCAACATCTACATAGAATTGGCCAAGGGGATACCAGGGATGTGTGCTATCTTCCTCTATGGTTCACTGAGCGATAGGTTCGGCAGAAAACCCGTTCTTATCATCGCATTTACAGGAACATGTTAAAATGTCTCTTAACTACGTTAGCTACCTACCTCCACTGAAATCTAAATTCGTTCATTATTTTTTCTTTCATTGACGGATGTGGGGGCGGCTGGGTGTTGGCAATGTCTATCGTCATGTCTATTGCTGCTGACGTCACAAAACCTGGGAAGACGAGGACATTCGCTATTGTGATGACGGAAATGTCATTAGGATTCGGTTTGATTATATGAGGTTTCACTTCCGGTTTTATAGGGTTCACCATCGCCATGGTGGTCAGTTCCTGTTTCTCGCCACTGCCGATATTCTTATGGTTTTTCGTACAAGAAACGTTGTCGAGGTCAAAGTCAAAAGAAGCACCGCGTAAAACTCTAAGTCAACTTCTGATCGACGTTTATTTATTTTATTTTAAAGACCCCGTTATTTCCGGAAAACGAAAAATATTTCTAGTTTGCATGCTGATATATTTCCTCGTAATACAGTCTGCAACCGGTGCACATGCGATCGAGACTTTGTATTTTTTGAACTCGCCATTTTGTTGGAGTTCGGTACAGGTTGGTAATTACGTGGCGGTACGTAATGGATTACCGTTCGTTACTGGGATGTTATTCTTCGGTCCTCTTCAGAGATGTCTTAACGAAAGTGCCATCGCTATCATTGCTAACCTATCAAATCTTGCTGGCTTTCTTTTGGAGGCGTTATCTTACAATACAGTAATGCTCTACTTTGGTAAGTTAACGATGTGATATGAATTATATTGATAAAGGGATTCCAATGGAACATACTTTATGTGTTCTTCCTTAAGAATAACATGATAAATCTACCCTACAAAAGATGTCTGATAGCTTGCTCACCTTTCTGGAAGTATAATGTCAGGGTTTCTTAATGGGTGGCAGCATCGAATAAGTGACAGGTGTGTTATCGTCAAAATGTTTCCTCAATCTAATTACAGAGAGTAGACAGAGATGATTTACATACCACTCTACGTTGTCCTTTCAGTCCCCGCACTAAGTTTTGCTAGGACCATGTCGGTACCGGTAGTAAAAGGAATCATGTCTCGTCTTACGCCTCCGGACAAACAGGGTCAGTACCCACAAGTCATAAAGATGAGGTTTTTATTATGTATGATTTAATGAAATAACCGCCTCACGTTACTGTTCCCCTGTATTTAGCTTAAACTTTATTAAAATAGGAAACTATGACCTATAAAGCCACAGAACGTTCAATAATGACGAATATAAAAACCGAAGAGACGGTTGATGATGCAATTTATTTATTTGTTTTTGAGATTTGATGAATGTGACTTATATGGCATTCTTTCGAACTACTCACACGCAAGTTTGATTCTGTACATGAAAAGTAAGGAACACATCATATCCTATAAACATATACACTTCAGCGGTCATCAACGTTTTATTATTACAATGTTTAAATTTTTTTATAAAAAAAAGTCTTTCAACGACCTATGATGGCTCTTCTTCGACTACAGGAGCAAGACATTTATTAAACATTGACTAATAAAGACAACTTTTTCCTGGTTGTGATAACATTTTTGTGTTGGTTTTAGGGACTATGTTTTTCGGGACAGCTATCGTGGAGACGTTTTGTTCTCTGTATGGCGGTGTTGTCTCCAGTGCTAAATACGGACAGACCGTGGATGTGTTCCGAGGAACCGCCTTCCTCTTCCTGGCTGGATACTTATTTATAGCGTCTGTATTGTCGGTGTGAGTTGTCTAGTTCAAAATTTGGAGAAAAAAGTTATTTACAGCTACAAACCCTGATAATCCTAAAAGAGTGAGTCATGTCTTTGGAGAAGTTATAAACATACCGAGGAATCTTATAAGTACAACTCGGTTACTATATATTTTATGTAATTCTGCATAAGCATGTATGTAACGAACATTTCTATTGGCTAAGTATTTATGTTGTCATCTCGTGACCTAAAAATACTGGGGGTTTTGTCGCCTTTGATTAGCTGAAACAATGACAATAACATCCAATAGAAAAAACATGTCACGGTCTAGTCTTTAGAATAATAACTATAGAAATATCTTGAATATATTGTTACATGATGTAACTTTAAGAGCTTTAAGACAAAATCAAACCAGCCGCTGATTTTTTGTGTCGAAAATTTTCCAGGTTAATTTTCTTAATAACGCTAAGTTATGTTAATAAAACGCGTTTACTTTATTTATTGACAAATCAATAAATTGGCAATTCTTTCATCATTACGAAATTTCGTATCAGTAATTTGATTTTATCAAATATATAAAAACGCCAAGAATATAATTTACCTGATCTTACATAATAATAACCTCACATTTACAAAAATTGTTAAAATCTACAACCAAGTTTTGTGTACTTTCAGTGTGCTCTATGGATTAATCAGAGGTGTGGATGTAGCCAGACCAGTGAAAGGAAGCACGAACAAGTGATTTACATATTATATAGGATAGGCATGGATATCATTGAACTTGGTGTTATAGTAGTAACTCAACAAACTGAATGGTAATGTGTATTATGTAGAAGTAGAAGTAACGGGATGTTAGTGCGAGACAATAACAACTTATTTTATTATCAAAGACTAATATCGTTGATTTGGAATGTTATCAAACGTTAACAGGCCGACTCTCAATCGATATAATATATAACAACAAAGCCATTGGGACTGTCCGACTCAAAGTCAAATGCGTCCGACTCTCAATCGATATGATATATAACATCAAAGCAATCGGGACTGTCCGACTAAGAGTCAAATGCGTCCGACTCTCAATCGATATAATATATAACATCAAAGCAGTTGGGACTGTCCGACTCAAAGTCAAATGCGTCCGACTCTCAATCGAAATAATATATAAAATCAAAGCAATTGGGACTGTTCGACTCAAAGTCAAATGCGTCCGACTCTCTATCGATATAACATCAAAGAAATTGGGACTGTCCGACTAAGAGTCAAATGCGTCCGACTCTCAATCGATATAACATCAAAGCAATTGGGACTGTCCGACTCAAAGTCAAATGCGTCCGACTCTCTATCGATATAATATATAAAATCAAAGCAATCGGGACTGTTCGACTCAAAGTCAAATGCGTCCGACTCTCAATCGATATAATATATAAAATCAAATCAATTGGGACTGTCCGACTCAAAGTCAAATGCGTCCGACTCTCGATTTTTTCATTTCAACAAATTTTATTGCAAAAAATATGCAAATGGATTTGGCAACAGGCAAAGCCTATATTAGCCATCTCCAAACAAATCCGGTATAGTGCAATTATCAACTAAATATTTTAACATTTAACATTACATTATGAATGAATATTATTATTAGTGTATCTCCCCAACCTATGATAGTAGAAAAATCTAAAAAAATCTTTTAGTTTCAAATATATATTCTGATATGCATTGCAATAAATATGTATTTTTTTCTTCATCACAATTGTCACAGCCACGCAGTAGAGTTTTTGTGTTAAAATGCGAGTGGGGGATATTAGAGTTATGTATTTTGGTTCTGAGTGATGATCTTTGTTCATTAAATAAAGGACATATGAAAAGATAGTGTTCGGCTGTTTCATTACCAATGCCACAAGAACAAATTGGAGAATCTCTCAAATGATCGCGAAATAGGTCAGAATTTAGATTGCTAGAGGAATTTCTGAGCTGGCACAGAGTAATATTTATAATTCGAGAACCTTTGTTTATAAAGGTATTTGTTATATCAGGTTCCATTTTATTAATGTTAAAAAGGAGTGTTTTAAATTGTGCAACAGTATTAACATTCGATAAGTCAAAGTTTAAAGCGAAAGAATTAAATTCTCTAAAGGTACTTGGAAAAAAACTAGTATAGTAACTTGCAGTTCTGCACATAGGAATATTAAAATATCTTGTCATCCTTAGTGGATATCTCTCATTTTCAGGCTGATATAAAAATGGTTGTACAATTTCAATCAAATGCTGTGGAGCAAATCCACGGAGTATCTTAAACATAAGAATAAGTTTGTGTTTTTGACGCCGATCAGAGAGAGATTCCCAAGCTAGTTCTTTATAAAGTATATCATGGGAGGTACCTCTGCGCAATCCCGTTATAATCCTAGCGGCTTCTAAGTGGACAGATTCTAACAGAAGTTTACATTGTTCAGTACAGTTATCCCATAAAACATCAGCATATTCTAAAATAGGTAAAATATAACTTTTATAAATGTTTCAAAGAATTTTACGTGACACTCTTTTCTTCAATGTTTTTAAAATATTTATCCTTTTAAATGCTTTCTGGTATACATAATCTATGTGATGAGTCCATTTACAATCGTCAGAAAGTAAAACTCCTAAATGTCTATGTGTGCTAGCTGTATGAACCGTGTTATTGTCAAAGTATATATCGGGATGAATCACGTTTCGTTTCCTTGAAAATATTAATGATTCAGTTTTAGTGGGGTTAAACTTTATGTCCCATTTCAGAGCCCAGGTACTTATATTCGAAAGATTTTGTGAAAGAGTATGGGCAGCATAGATTTGGTTATTATCAATTACTTCACTTATCGAAGTGTCATCTGCAAACAATTTGCAATCACTAGTAACGATATTAGTTATGTCGTTAATATATAATAGAAATAAAAAAAAGGGCCTAAGACAGATCCCTGGGGGACTCCAGCGTTAACAGTTTTAAATGTAGAGAAAATGCCTTCAGTTAGAACACGTTGCTTCCTATCAGTAAGATAATTTCTAAACCACCTTAATAATTTCCCTTTAAAACCATAAGATTCTAATTTAAATAATAGTCCATCATGCCACACTCTATCAAAGGCTTTACTCATATCACAGAAAACAGACTGAACTTCTTTTCCTTTGTCTAATGAGTCAGTGATATTATTGTATATCGAAAGAAGTTGGTTCACAGTTGAATCACCGGGAATGAAGCCGGACTGATGTTTGGTGATTACTTCACAATCACGTAGGTAATTATAGAGATACTTAAACATTACCTTTTCTATTATTTTACTGAAGCAAGAGGTGATAGAGATGGGTCGATAGTTGGAAATATCATTTAAATCACCTTTCCCTTTGTATATGGCATTAATGTTAACAGCTTTCCATGGCAAGGGAATACAACCGGTTTCCATAGTTTTATTGCAGTGAAGGGTAAGAGGAATAGAAATAGAGGGTGTCAATAGTTTTATGAATTTTGGGACAATACCATCAGGTCCCGCAGGTTTCTTTTCATTAAGATTAGAAAGCTGATCTTTGATATCCTGTTCAGTAAATACAATATTGTCAATCTTAAAAGGAAACTCGGGAGGAGGGGGAAGAGGATCAAGATGATTAGAAGAAGTGGAGATTGAAGAGAAGTATGTATTTAGGTGTTCCGCTTTTTCAAAAGGATGTTTGAGAAAAGACTCATTATGTTTTAGAGGGGAGATAGGCGTTTGCTTATTATCAATTTTTAACAAAGATTTAGCAATTTTCCACCATTTATCTTGAGACAAGTTATTATCATTTAACAATGATTCAAGTTTCATGAAATAATTTTGTTTTATTTCTCTAACTAGGTCTATAGTTTCATTTCGAACTGATCTATAACTTTCCCATTGGGTAGGGGATTTTGAATTAATAGCTTTTTTGTGGATGCGGTTCCTCTGTCTAATTTTTAATCTAATCGTTTTTGTAAACCAAGGCTTATCATTCGGTCGCACTGTAACTATTTTTTGTGGTACATGGTCATTTATTTGTGTGTTAATTGTTTCAACTAGAATATTATTAAATTCGTTTACATCATTATTTTGTGAGATAGATTTCCAGTCAATATTACTAATATTATCATTAATCCTATCAATATCAGCACCATCATATTCATATATCGTTTTCTTATATGCGGTTTGTCTTTATACTGAATATGATATACAAAAGTTAATAAGACAATGATCACTGCAAATTGGAGCAAGAACATTTGTATCCCTTATAAGATGATTGTTGTTAGATAGAACAATGTCAATAGAAGAAGAAGAAGTAGGAGTAATGCGAGTGGGTTCTTTAATAAAACTGTTTAGATTATGTTTTTTAAGTAATCGGCCTAGATGAGAGTGTGGCTGATATTAAACATGTCATCTAATTTTCGCCAGTATTCTACATTAGATTCTGGTCTATATAAACACCCTAGTAAGAACTTATGGCTATCTACTAAAACTTCTAACCAAATAATTTCAATATTGTTAGACTCCAAATCTCTTCTTCGCTTACAGATTACAGTATCTCTTGTATATATGATAATGCCACCACCAAATCCTACCTGTCTATCCCTTCGATGAAAACTACTAAAACTGTCTAGAACAAGGTCAGAGTCCGGAACTAAAGGGTCAAGATGTGTTTCAGTAAGACATATTATATCATTTCGGTCAGCTCACTATCTATTATATCTAATTTATTTCTAAGTGATCTTACATTAACATGTGAAATTTGGAGAGTGCGCAGAGGACCGGGATTTTGTTCGATATCATTATACAATAATTGAAACTTTATAATAAATAATTTGAATGCCAAAATTTTTCCAACAATAGAAAAAATATTAATATTATTAATATAAAGTATATCAGAATAAAATTGCTTGAATGTTAGATATGATTTGTAACTTCCATGCATATCACGTGCCCATAGCTTGATAGAAATTTTACAATCCATTAACCAGTATCAAGAAAGTATGGCGCTATGTGGTACATGAAATACTTGGAAGAAAAGGTATTGCAAAATAGACAGGTCATGGGGAGGAGATACACCATCAACAACATAACATAAACAAATATATACAAAATTAAGATTAACATGAGAAAGGATTTTTTTACCTATATGGGGTAGAGTTAAGATTTCATTTACATGGTTTTTTTCTTTTTCAAGGAGATAATGAATATACTTTCATCAAATTATCAGGTCTATATACTTATAGTAACCACATGGTTAGGTGGAAAACGATATATTATTCATTCAAAATAAAATTTCGCGTGTCAGCGTTTGCCATCACAGTGAAATTTCCTGCGCGATTAACATAAAACCAGGCGATTCCATTTTGAGAAGGTAAGATAGCTTGTGTAATGCTAGCGTATAATTATATGAAACCGACCGTGACGGCATACCCATGTGTTTACTATAGATACATGAAAATACACTGTAATATTTGGAAGTCCAAACTATAATAGCCATGATTATGTTGTATATAACATGATAAAATAATCTTTCAAAAGATACAGTTTTGATGCTACTATTGTGAATGAGTACGTGAGGATGTGGACATACATGTACCACACAGACACGTACACTCATAACAGTCCAACCGTGAACGCGACGACCCGCACGCGCACGTGACAACCCGTCATGTACTCATAGCTGAACGTATGGGGCAAAATGCTTGTCAACGAAATTCGACTCTCGATCGACATAACATCAAAGCAATTGGGACTGTCCGACTCAAAGTCAAATGCGTCCGACTCTCAATCGAAATAATATATAAAATTAAAGCAATCGGGACTGTCCGACTCAAAGTCAAATGCGTCCGACTCTCAATCGATATAATATATAAAACCAAAGCACTTGGGACTGTTCGACTCAAAGTCAAATGCGTCCGACTCTCGATCGACATAACATCAAAGCAATTGGGACTGTCCGACTCAAAGTCAAATGCGTCCGACTCTCAATCGAAATAATATATAAAATTAAAGCAATCGGGACTGTCCGACTCAAAGTCAAATGCGTCCGACTCTCGATCGATATAATATATAAAACCAAAGCACTTGGGACTGTTCGACTCAAAATCAAATGCGTCCGACTCTCGATCGACATAACATCAAAGCAATTGGGACTGTCCGACCCAAAGTCAAATGCGTCCGACTCTCTATCGATATAATATATAATATCAAAGCAATTGGGACTGTCCGACTCAAAGTCAAATGCGTCCGACTCTCTATCGATATAATATATAATATCAAAGCAATCGGGACTGTCCGACTCAAAGTCAAATGCGTCCGACTCTCAATCGATATAATATATAAAATCAAAGCAATTGGGACTGTCCGACTAAGAGTCAAATGCGTCCGACTCTCTATCGATATGATATATAATATCAAAGCAATTGGGACTGTCCGACTCAAAGTCAAATGCGTCCGACTCTCGATCGATATAACATCAAATCAATTGGGACTGTTCGACTCATAGTCAAATGCGTCCGACTCTTGATCGATATAATATACAACATCAAAGCATTTGGGACTGTCCGACTCAAAGTCAAATGCGTCCGACTCTCAATCGAAATAATATATAATATCAAAGCAATTGGGATTGTGCGACTAAGAGTCAAATGCGTCCGACTCTCGATCGATATAACATCAAAGCAATTGGGACTGTCCGACTCAAAGTCAAATGCGTCCGACTCTCAATCGATATAATATATAAAATCAAAGCCATTGGGACTGTCCGACTCAAAGTCAAATGCGTCCGACTCTCAATCGATATAATATATAATATCAAGCAATTGGGGCTGTCCGACTAAGAGTCAAATGCGTCCGACTCTCAATCGATATAATATATAACATCAAATCAATTGGGACTGTCCTACTCAAAGTCAAACGCGTCCGACTCTCGATCGATATGATATATAAAATCAAAGCAATTGAGACTGTCCGACTCAAAGTCAAATGCGTCCGACTCTCAATCGATATAACATCAAAGCAACTGGGACTGTCCGACTAAAAGTAAAATGCGTCCGACTCTCGATCGATATAATATATAAAATCAAAGCAATTGGGACTGTCCGACTCAAAGTCAAATGCGTCTGACTCTCAATCGATATAACATCAAAGCAATTGGTACTGTCCGACTCAAAGTCAAATGCGTCCGACTCTCAATCGATATAATATATAAAATCAAAGCAATTGGGACTGTCCGAATAAGAGTCAAATGCGTCCGACTCTCAATCGATATAATATATAACATCAAATCAATTGGGACTGTCCGACTCAAAGTCAAACGCGTCCGACTTTCGATCGATATAATATATAATATCAAAGCAATTGGGACTGTCCGACTAAAAGTAAAATGCGTCCGACTCTCAATCGATATAATATATAACATCAAATCAATTGGGACTGTCCGACTCAAAGTCAAATGCGTCCGACTCTCGATCGATATAATGTATAACATCAAAGCATTTGGGACTGTCCGACTCAAAGTCGCGTCCGGCTCTCGATCGATATAATATATAATATCAAGCAATTGGGACTGTCGGACTAAGAGTCAAATGTGTCCGACTCTCAATCGATATAATATATAATATCAAGCAATTGGGACTGTCCGACTAAGAGTCAAATGCGTCCGACTCTCAATCGATATAATGTATAACATCAAATCAATTGGGACTGTCCTACTCAAAGTCAAACGCGTCCGACTCTCGATCGATATGATATATAAAATCAAAGCAATTGGGACTGTCCGACTCAAAGTCAAACGCGTCCGACTCTCGATCGATATAATATATAAAATCAAAGCAATTGGGACTGTCCGACTCAAAGTCAAATGCGTCCGACTCTCAATCGATATAACATCAAAGCAATTGGGACTGTCCGACTCAAAGTCAAATGCGTCCGACTCTCAATCGATATAATATATGAAATCAAAGCAATTGGGACTCTCCGACTAAGAGTCAAATGCTTCCGACTCTCAATCGATATAATATATAACATCAAATCAATTGGGACTGTCCGACTCAAAGTCAAACGCGTCCGACTTTCGATCGATGTAATATATAATATCAAAGCAATTGGGACTGTCCGACTCAAAGTCAAATGCGTCCGACTCTCAATCGATATAACATCAAAGCAATTGGGACTGTCCGACTAAAAGTAAAATGCGTCCGACTCTCAATCGATATAATATATAAAATTAAAGCAATCGGGACTGTACGACTCAAAGTCAAACGCGTCCGACTCTCTATCGATATAATATATAAAATCAAAGCAATTGGGACTGTCCGACTAAGAGTCAAATGCGTCCGCCTCTCTATACAACTGCAGGTTATTTGCACAGTATTGTATGGATGAGAGTATCAGAATGGTAATAAAGAAGTGTGCTCTCTCGGACGGTACCTATCTGATTATAGGGGCCTTCATACCAAGCCGTACAGCTGTACCAATGAACTTCATACAATGCATTGGACGAATTCAAAGATTAATTTTCTCTGTTCATCTTATTTCGAAACAGTGTTTCCTTTTTCTTTTATTATAGTTTGGTTGCTTATTTTCTTATTTTGGCGTTAGTTCATTATTCTTTCATGATTACGGATGTTTTCCACCGAGAATTAAAGTCATGATAAAATAAAAAGAAATTTGAGTTTTTTATATGCTAGCAAAGTTTACAAAAATAATAACAAAATACGCTCCATGAAAAATACAAAATATAACAGAATATATATTGGTATATGCGTATAACAGAATAGAATCGTGACCTTAACGTATAACAGAATTAAAACAATATTATGATATAACAGAATAGAATCGTGACCGTAATGTAGAACGGAATTAAAACAATATTATGATATAACAGAATAGAATCGTGACCGTAATGTAGACCGGAATTAAAACAATATTATGATATAACAGAATAGAATCGTGACCGTAATGTAGAACGGAATTAAAACAATATTATGATATAACAGAATAGAATCGTGACCGTAATGTAGAACTGAATTAACACAAAGCTGTTAGGCTAGATGTTCCATTCCCCAGAAAACAGATACTGTATGTCCTGGAAAATTAAGTTTACTTGAAGGCTTTGTGTATATATCAGCAGTCTAATGTCTAATGTCCTGGTGGTCAACTGTGATATCAATTATATCAAGAATAATCAATTGGTCACAGAAAAAAATGTATAGGTATATGTTTTGTTTGACATTCTTCTTAATTAAAATTCCTACATAAAACAAACAAGTCAAAATAAAGAAAGCATTAAAGTCTTATATTCTTATATGAGTTTTTATCCTACACTATTGAGTCTTGTGTTGCACACTGTAGGTAAAACCATACACACATGAGGGCAGCCTCATTAATAATCGTTCAAAAACATCATCTTAATGAACACAGAAAGAAACTATGATTAGTTTACTTCATAAAGCTCATGTCTATTAAGCCTTAGATAGTAAGTCCAATTTGTATTATCATTAACAGAGATTAGGTAAGTATGACAGATGAGTCACAAGTGTACATAGAGTGTATGTGTTTACACACGTACATATAGACAGGGAGAAGGTGTGTATATTTTACACACAGAATGTGAATTAACCAATCAGAAGGCAGGCTTCCCATGACTATCTACACATTAATGCATTTAAGGGAAGGCTAATTTTTCATTGGTCCAAAGGAATATTTTATTCAATAAATAAGGAATTTATTAGTGAAACTTTATGAATGAAATGGTTCAAGAGGTCACCATTAGATGTCATTGTAGGCAAGTCGTACACATCAATAGTATACCGGGTAGCAATAATACAAACGCTAGTCACGTTGTATTAAAAATGAAATCATTGAAAGGTTGAAATATTCACTACAATGTATTGTAAATAAAACATGCAGTATCGCTTACTGAACAAATACGAAACGTTATCTGATATCAACAAATGATATCCATGTTTACATACATTAAAACCACAATATGAAATTCAAACAAAGCAATTTTATCACGGCGTCGCCGATTTCCGCTTTGTTTCAAGTAAGGGATATACGCCGAACACTATGTATTATGTGAAATAAGACTGTCTGAAACGCCCCCATATCACATAAACTATCTCCAGGCAAACTTTAATTCGGAAACAGAAACCAATGCTTCGTAAAATGAGTCAATTGCATATCCAACTTTAAATATTATACATGCATGTAAATGTATTTCTCTTTACAGATACAACTTTAAATGATATACATGCATGTAAATGTATATCTCTTTACAGATACAACTTTAAATATTATACATGCATGTTAATGTATTTCTCTTTACAGATACAACTTTAAATAATATACATGCATGTAAATGTATATATCTTTGCTGATAGAGGTTGAATAATGAATCACATCATGGGAAAAAGACGCTTGGTAGATCTCTGAATATCAATCTGTAAATAAAACTTTTTTAACGCTTAAGATAACGCCTACAACGGCCTCTAGCCATTGCAAAAGTACCGCCAATCGATTATTCCTCCTAATATTAGTTACACCGGACATATCAAACGTGCTGACGTGATCGAAAGCATTACTAATTGAGGGTGTGTTGTAAATATTCAAATTAGGTCTATACCCACGTGCACCTAAAGCATTACTAATTGAAGGTGTACTGTAAATATTCAAATAAGGTCTGTGCTGACGTGATCTAAAACATTACTTATTGAGGGCGTGGTGTAAATATTCAAATTAGGACTATACTCACGTGCACCTAAAGCATTACTAATTGAGGGTGTGCGGTAAATAATCAAATTAGGACTGTGCTGACGTGCACCTAAATCATTACTAATTGAGGATGTGTTGTAAAGAATCAAATTAGGACTGTGCTGACGTGCACCTAAAGCATTACTAATTGAGGGTGTACTGTAAATATTCAAATTACAACTGTGCTGACGTGCACCTAAATCATTACTAATTGAGGATGTGCTGTAAATAATCAAATTAGGACTATACTCACGTGCACCTAAATCATTACTAATTGAGGGTTTGCTGTAAATATTCAAATTACAACTGTGCTGACGTGCACCTAAATCATTACTAATTGAAGATTTGTTGTAAAGAATCAAATTAGGACTGTGCTGACGTGCACCTAAAGCATTACCTATTGAGGATTTGTTGTAAATATTCAAATTAGGACTGTGCTGACGTGCACCTAAAGCATTACCTATTGAGGATTTGTTGTAAAGAATCAAATTACAACTGTGCTGACGTGCACCTAAATCATTACTAATTGAAGATTTGTTGTAAAGAATCAAATTACAACTGTGCTGATGTGCACCTAAATCATTACTAATTGAGGATGTGTTGTAAAGAATCAAATTAGGACTGTGCTGACGTGCACCTAAATCATTACTAATTGAGGATGTGTTGTAAATACTCAAATTAGGACTGTGCTGACGTGCACCTAAAGCATTACCTATTGAGGGTGTGCTGTAAATTATCAAATTAGGACTGTGCTGACGTGCACCTAAATCATTACTAATTGAGGGTTTGCTGTAAATGGGTTAGATTCAGTAAATTAAAATATATTAAACACCTTTTACTTGTTCTATATTTTGACGTCTGTTAACAGATAACTGGATATAATACTATCTTTAATGTAAACACTGATTGAGTAAATATCACGTAATCTCAAAATATAATTAGCAGACTTATTGAAAACACAGCCTAATTCTAGATAACAATTATAGAGACGAACCGAAACAACTGAATGCTTTTACTTAGACCACAATTTTGTAATGTATTATTAATACAACTGAATATTAGTTATTTATTGTGTTCAATTTAAAGTCTAGGTCCTCATATACCATTAGATAGAAAAAAGGTTGGGTCTTTCAGCTCAAACTCCAACCAGAGTAGCCATGTTTAAATACGTGACAAATTCTGAAATTCTAATATCGTTACCTATTCATTATCAAAATTGATATTTTGAACCTAAATTCCAATCTGGATATCCAAATTCATATTAAGTTATCTAGGAATAAATTCTTGTCAGAAAACATTTTTACTTTTGAAATTCATAATTAACCAGCCAATCAGTAGCCACACCAGATTGGATGTACGGACCTTGTTACTGTTAGAGTAGACCACAGACAGTGATTAGATGTAACCTACCCCAACAGTAGACCACAGACAGTGTTTAGATGTAACCTACCCCTGGGCCACCGTAGTACTAATTCTACATAGATAACGACACTATGATGTGTATGTATCACTTTTAGTCGTAGTCAACAACACTGTCATCCCATCTTACACAAGGTATCTATAGTTCTCCTTTATCCTGAATATTTGTTAAACTGGATCATATCTGAACATCTGAACAATTTTCTTGATTTATAAGCATATAATTGATAGCCAGTTTTTTTAGAATTACTTAAGGTCCGTTTTGTATTAATAAAAACCACTTAACACCATAATAAGAAACAAAGCCCAGATAGGGGTGTGACCAGATAGGGTATGACTAAACAGATAGGGTGTGACTTAACAAATAGGGGTGTGACCAGATAGGGTGTGACTTAACATATAGGGGTGTGACCTTCCAGATAGGGGTGTGACTTACCAGATAGGGGGTGTGACTTACCAGATAGGGGTGTGACTTACCAGATATGGGTGTGACTTACCAGATAGGGTGTGACTTACCAGATAGGGGTGTGACTTACCAGATAGGGGTGTAACTAGATCGGGTGTGACTTAACAGATAGGGGTGTGCCTTACCAGATAGCGGTGTGCCTTACCAGATAGCGGTGTGCCTTACCAGATAGCGATATGACTTACCAGATAGGGGTGTGACTTACCAGATAGAGGTGTGACTTACCAGATAGGGGTGTGACTTAGCAGAAAAGGGTGTGACTTGCTGGATTTGGATGTACCTTACCAGATCGGGGTGTGTCTTATTTGATAGGGGTATGTCCTCACTGTTTTGATATACTTTATTTCCAGATGAATATCGTAAATAAAGCGAAGCGCCAGTCTTATTCACTGGAGAATTTAGACAATAAATACCCAGTGGAACCTGTAGGACATGTGTCTGTGCTACCAGAAAAGAAGGATGAGGCTGATACTACAGAAACTAATATCGTGGCTGTAACAGAATCCAGAAAACTGTTGATTGGGAGGTTTCTACTTCTCGGGGCAATAATGGTGTCAGTTATTTATAGTTTTATGCTTACCCAACTCGTCACAGTACAGTACATATATACATACATTCGCCAATCTCAGTTCCCCAATGTTAGTTTCATCACTAATGAGTCGTCGGGATGTCAAATCAACACTACCTCCCAGATATACCGTGACCAACAGACGGTACAAAAGATGGCGGCCCAGATCAACATCTACATAGAATTGGCCAAGGGGATACCAGGGATGTGTGGTATTTTCTTCTATGGTTCACTGAGCGATAGGTTCGGCAGAAAGCCCGTTTTTCTCATCCCATTTACAGGGAACATGTTAAAATGTCTCTTAACTACGTTAGCTACCTACCTCCACTGGAATCTAAATTCGTTCATTATTTTTTCTTTCATTGACGGGTGTGGGGGCGGCTGGGTGTTGGCAATGTCTATCGCCATGTCTATTGCTGCTGACGTCACAAAACCTGGGAAGACGAGGACATTCGCTATTGTGATGACGGAAATGTCATTAGGATTCGGTATGATTATAGGAGGTTTCACTTCCGGTTTTATCATCAAGGCTGGAGGGTTCACCGTCGCCATGGTGGTCAGTTCCTGTTTCTCGCTACTGCCGATATTCTTATGGTTTTTCGTACAAGAAACGTTGTCGAGGTCAAAGTCAAAAGAAGCACCGCGTAAAACTCTAGGTCAACTTCTGATCGAAGTTTATGTGTTTTATTTTAAAGACCCCGTTATTTCCGGAAAACGAAAAATATTTCTAGTTTGCATGCTGATATATTTCCTCGTAATACAGTCTGCGACCGGTGCAAATGCGATCGAGGCTTTGTATGTTTTGAACTCGCCATTTTGTTGGAGTTCGGTACAAGTTGGTAATTACGTGGCGGTACTTAATTGATTACCGTTCGTTACTTGGATGTTATTCTTCGGTCCTCTTCAGAGATGTCTTAACGAAAGTGCCATCGCTATCATTGCTAACCTATCAAATCTTGCTGGCTTTCTTTTGGAGGCGTTATCTTACAATACAGTAATGCTCTACTTTGGTAAGTTAACGTTGTGAAATCAATTATTTAATAGCATTATATTGAGATATAATATATTATATTAATTTACGTATTATTTGTGTCGTCTGTAAGATAACATATTCTCTCATATCAGGCTATGTTATATAGAGTTTGCCCATGTAAGATAGCTATGTAAGATAAATCTATCTTACATGGCATTTCACGCGCGCGGATTAATTTGTGTTGCATGGAGACAACTGTTGAAATATGCCATCTAGGCCTACCTGTTGCACAGGGGCACGTAAATGCTGTTAACATATATAGGCCTAATATTTTGATCATGCGTGCATCGTATCCTATTAGAATATGACGTACATGTATATCTACTAGGCGTAATCATTAATGAATATGTTGCGTGCCCCTGTATCACGTCATCCGGTTAGGCCTAAGTCCAAAAATGACCGACTATCATGTCCCGTACTGTACCATGCATGTTTCTGTTAACTTACTGACAACACACACAATCGCTAAATGATTATAGAACTCTGAATGATAGACACAAATTTATGATTTCAAACATGCTGTCGAAAATGAAAACCACATATAGTTAACGTACGATAGCCTACCATCTGAGCGAGAACAGTCCTCCGCTTCGCTTCTAAACAAGAATCACGTTTAAATACGTACAATCCTGTATCACAACAAAGGTCGGACACTCGTATCGAAATCATGTTCGCTGGATCCCGTATGAACAACTGTGAAAAATGCTGATACAACAAAACAAGCTCCAAAATCAAAACATCGTCTGATCATGGTGATCGAGGGCGACTCGGAGTAGCCTTGACCGCCAATATATGAATGGAATTCCGACGAAAGTCGTGACGTCACGTATGACGCAGTGCTTTGACTGAAGTAACAAAACAGTGAAAATTACCGCTACGTTTCTTCAAAATGACAACAATGTTGTAGTTAGAACTGAAATACATGTGCCACACAAAATCAATCTTTTCTCTTTGATTGTTTTTTTGTTTTGTACATTGGCGCTATATATTTCGCGGATGTACGCAAACGTGTACCATGTGATCAGGTATAGGAAAAAAGTCGGTCAGGCCACGAAATATTTTTCAGAGAATTATACATTCACCCAGATAAGATACAACAAAAGGATCTTATTTTGTCCGCAAACTTTCAGTTTGCCAAACACGGGTATGCTTTTCAAGGATATCTTATTGTTTTAGCATAAAATTATGTAATAAAAAATCGGAAAAAATGAAGTAAAATGATGGACCGGCAGGTATTTTAACGGAAATTTGGTAATGATATGAGAGAAAAGACTCTTTCATATGTACACATGGAGGATAGGGGATATTCCACCCTCGGGGTCAGAAAATGTGGTAAAACCCTCGGCAAGCCTCGGGTTTTACCACATTTTCTGACCCCGAGGGTGGAATACCCCCTATCCTCCATGTGTACATATGAAAGAGTCTTATAATAAATCATATCCTACAAACGATATCTTTCTGGAGTATAATAACGGGGTATATAATCAGGTGGCAGCCATGTTTGTTTTCATCCACATCAATCCTCACATCAATCCTCCTAGACAGTAAACAGAGTATCAAGGTCAGTTATGTAGTCTTACTCCACTATACTTTGTCTTTTCAGTTCCCGCACTAAGTTTTGCTAAGACCATGTCGGTACCGGTAGTAAAAGGAATCATGTCTCGTCTGACGCCTCCGGACAAACAGGGTCAGTAGAACATCGTAATGGAATAACGAGACGTTAATTAGATTGTCACATGCCATGAAGATGAAGTTTTGATTTTGTATGATTAATGACATACCAATCTCAACTTGTAGTGTATGGTATCCTAAGCCAAACATGTGGAAATTATTATGCAATTTATTGATTTGTTTTTGAGATCAATATGACCTTTAGCCGCATAGCCCATAGCCTATAAACATACAGTACAGCGGACATTAGTGTTTTATTATTACATTATTACTATTTTGATTTTTGATAAAGGAATCTTTAAAATTCTACAACAGCTCTTCTGCAACTTTAGGCGAAAGATATATGTAAATCAAATCCAACCATGAATAAAAGAAAAAGATGTGATATCATTTTTTCTGGTCGTTTTAGGGACTATGTTTTCCGGGACGGCTATCGTGGAGACGTTTTGTTCTCTGTATGACGGTGTTGTCTCCAGTGCTATATACGGACAGACCGTGGATGTGTTCCGAGGAACCGCCTTCCTCTTCCTGGCTGGATACTTATTGATATCGTTTGTATTGTCGGTGTAAGTTGTCTAGTTCAAAATTTGGAGAAAAAAAGTTATTTACAGCTACAAATCATGATAAGCCTAAAAAAGTGAGTCATGTCTTTTTGGAGAAGTTTTAAACATACCGAAGAATCTTATAAGTACAACTCGGTTACTATATATTTTATGTAATTCTGCATAATCATGTATGTAACGAACATTTCTATTGGCTAAGTTTTTATGTTGTCATCTCGTGACCTAAAAATACTGGAGGGTTTTGTCGCCTTTGATTATCTGAAACAATGACAATAACATCCAATAGAAAAAACATGTCACGGTCTAGTCTTTAGAATATTAACTATAGAAATATCTTGAATATATTGTTACTTGATGTAACTTTAAGAGCTTTAAGACAAAATCAAACCAGCCGCTGATTTTTTTGTGTCGAAATTTATCTTAATAACGCTTAATCATGTTAATAAAACGTATTTACTTTTATTTATTGACAAATCAATAAATCGGCAATTATTTCATCATTACGAAATTTAGTATCAGTAATTTGATTTTATCAAATATATAAAAACGCCAAGAATATAATTTACCTGATCTTGAATAATAATAACCTCACATTTACAACCATTGTTTTAATCTACAACCAAGTTTTGTGTACTTTCAGTGTGCTCTATGGATTAATCAGAGGTGTGGATGTAGCCAGACCAGCGAAAGGAAGCACGAACAAGTGATTTACATATTATATAGAATAGGCATGGATATCATTGAACTTGGTGTATACATTTGGTCGACTCCTGTAGTTATAGTAGTAACTCAACAAACTGAATAGTAATGTGTATTATGTAGAAGTGGTGTATACATTTGGTCGACTCACTCCTGTAGTTATAGAAGTAACTCAACAAACTGAATGGTAATGTGTATTATGTAGAAGTGGTGTATACATTTGGTTGACTCCTATAGTTATAGTAGTAACTCAACAAACTGAATGGTAATGTGTATTATGTAGAAGTGGTGTATACATTTGGTCGACTCCCGTAGTTATAGTAGTAACTCAACAAACTGAATGGTAGTTATAGTAGTAACTCAACAAACTGAATAGTAATGTGTATTATGTAGAAGTGGTGTATACATTTGGTCGACTCCTGTAGTTATAGTAGTAACTCAACAAACTGAATGGTAATGTGTATTATGTAGAAGTGGTGTATACATTTGGTCGACTACTGTAGTTATAGTAGTAACTCAACAAACTGAATGGTAATGTGTATTATGTAGAAGTGGTGTATACATTTGGTCGACTCCTGTAGTTATAGTAGTAACTCAACAAACTGAATAGTAATGTGTATTATGTAGAAGTGGTGTATACATTTGGTCGACTCCTGTAGTTATAGTAGTAACTCAACAAATTGAATGGTAATGCGTATTACGTAGAAGTGGTGTATACATTTGGTCGACTCCTGTAGTTATTGTAGTAACTCAACAAACTGAATGGTAATGCGTATTATGTAGAAGTGGTGTATACATTTGGTCGACTCCTGTTGTTATAGTAGTAACTCAACAAACTGAATGGTAATGCGTATTATGTAGAAGTGGTGTATACATTTGGTCGACTACTGTAGTTATAGTAGTAACTCAACAAACTGAATGGTAATGTGTATTATGTAGAAGTGGTGTATACATTTGGTCGACTCCTGTAGTTATAGTAGTAACTCAAAAAACTGAATAGTAATGTGTATTATGTAGAAGTGGTGTATACATTTGGTCGACTCCTTTTGTTATAGTAGTAACTCAACAAACTGAATAGTAATGTGTATTATGTAGAAGTGGTGTGTACATTTGGTCGACTCCTGTAGTTGTAGTAGTAACTCAACAAACTGAATGGTAATGTGTATTATATAGAAGTGGTGTATACATTTGGTCGACTCCTGTAGTTATAGTAGTAACTCAACAAACTGAATGGTAATGTGTATTATGTAGAAGTGGTGTATACATTTGGTCGACTCCTGTACTTATAGTAGTAACTCAACAAACTGAATAGTAATGTGTATTATGTAGAAGTGGTGTATACATTTGGTCGACTCCTGTAGTTATAGTAGTAACTCAACAAACAGAATGGTAATGTGTATTATGTAGAAGTGGTGTATACATTTGGTCGACTCCTGTAGTTATAGTAGTAACTCAACAAACTGAATGGTAATGTGTATTATGTAGAAGTGGTGTATACATTTGGTCGACTCCTGTAGTTATAGTAGTAACTCAACAAACTGAATAGTAATGTGTATTATGTAGAACAGGTGTATACATTTGATCGACTCCTGTAGTTATAGTAGTAACTCAACAAACTGAATAGTAATGTGTATTATGTAGAAGTGGTGTATACATTTGGTCGACTCCTGTAGTTATAGTAGTAACTCAACAAACTGAATAGTGATGTGTATTATGTAGAAGTGGTGTATACATTTGGTCGACTCCTGTAGTTATAGTAGTAACTCAACAAACTGAATGGTAATGTGTATTATGTAGAAGGGGTGTATACATTTCGTCGACTCATGTAGTTATAGTAGTAACTCAACAAACTGAATAGTAATGTGTATTATGTAGAAGTGGTGTATACATTTGGTTGACTCCTGTAGTTATAGCAGTAACTCAACAAACTGAATGGTAATGTGTATTATGTAGAAGTGGTGTATACATTTGGTCGACTCACTCCTGTAGTTATAGTAGTAACTCAACAAACTGAATAGTAATGTGTATTATGTAGAAGTGGTGTATTCATTTGGTCGACTCCTGTAGTTATAGTAGTAACTCAACAAACTGAATGGTAATGTGTATTATGTAGAAGTGGTGTATACATTTGGTCGACTCCTGTAGTTATAGTAGTAACTCAACAAACTGAATAGTAATGTGTATTATGTAGAAGTGGTGTATACATTTGGTCGACTCCTGTAGTTATCGTAGTAACTCAACAAACTGAATAGTTATGTGTATTATGTAGAAGTGGTGTATACATTTGGTCGACTTCTGTAGTTATAGTAGTAACTCAACAAACTGAATAGTAATGTGTATTATGTGAAGTGGTGTATACATTTGGTCGACTCCTGTAGTTATAGTAGTAACTCAACAAACTGAATGGTAATGTGTATTATGTAGAAGTGGTGTATACATTTGGTCGAATACTGTAGTTATAGTAGTAACTCAACAAAATGAAAAGTAATGTGTCTTATGTAGAAGTGGTGTATACATTTGGTCGACTCACTCCTGTATTTATAGTAGTAACTCAACAAACTGAATGGTAATATGTATTATGTAGAAGTGGTGTATATATTTGGTCGACTCCTGTAGTTATAGTAGTAACTCAACAAACTGAATGGTAATGTGTATTATGTAGAAGTGGTGTATACATTTGGTCGACTCCTGTAGTTATAGTAGTAACTCAACAAACTGAATGCTAATGTGTATTATGTAGAAGTGGTGTATACATTTGATCGACTTCTGTAGTTATAGTAGTAACTCAACAAACTGAATGGTAATGTGTATTATGTAGAAGTGGTGTATACATTTGGTCGACTCCTGTAGTTATAGTAGTAACTCAACAAACTGAATGGTAATGTGTATTATGTAGAAGTGGTGTATACATTTGGTCGACTCCTGTAGTTATAGTAGTAACTCAACAAACTGAATAGTAATGTGTATTATGTAGAAGTGGTGTATACATTTGGTCGACTCCTGTAGTTATAGTAGTAACTCAACAAACTGAATGGTAATGTGTATTATGTAGAAGTGGTGTATACATTTGGTCGACTCCTGTAGTTATAGTAGTAACTCAACAAACTGAATGGTAATGTGTATTATGTAGAAGTGGTGTATACATTTGGTCGACTCCTGTAGTTATAGTAGTAACTCAACAAACTGAATGGTAATGTGTATTATGTAGAAGTGGTGTATACATTTGGTCGACTCCTGTAGTTATAGTAGTAACTCAACAAACTGAATGGTAATGTGTATTATGTAGAAGTGGTGTATACATTTGGTCGACTCCTGTAGTTATAGTAGTAACTCAACAAACTGAATGGTAATGTGTATTATGTAGAAGTGGTGTATACATTTGGTCGACTCCTGTAGTTATAGTAGTAACTCAACAAACTGAATGGTAATGTGTATTATGTAGAAGTGGTGTATACATTTGGTCGACTCCTGTAGTTATAGTAGTAACTCAACAAACTGAATGGTAATGTGTATTATGTAGAAGTGGTGTATACATTTGGTCGACTCCTGTAGTTATAGTAGTAACTCAACAAACTGAATGGTAATGTGTATTATGTAGAAGTGGTGTATACATTTGGTCGACTCCTGTAGTTATAGTAGTAACTCAACAAACTGAATGGTAATGTGTATTATGTAGAAGTGGTGTATACATTTGGTCGACTCCTGTAGTTATAGTAGTAACTCAACAAACTGAATGGTAATGTGTATTATGTAGAAGTGGTGTATACATTTGGTCGACTCCTGTAGTTATAGTAGTAACTCAACAAACTGAATGGTAATGTGTATTATGTAGAAGTGGTGTATACATTTGGTCGACTCCTGTAGTTATAGTAGTAACTCAACAAACTGAATGGTAATGTGTATTATGTAGAAGTGGTGTATACATTTGGTCGACTCCTGTAGTTATAGTAGTAACTCAACAAACTGAATGGTAATGTGTATTATGTAGAAGTGGTGTATACATTTGGTCGACTCCTGTAGTTATAGTAGTAACTCAACAAACTGAATGGTAATGTGTATTATGTAGAAGTGGTGTATACATTTGGTCGACTCCTGTAGTTATAGTAGTAACTCAACAAACTGAATGGTAATGTGTATTATGTAGAAGTGGTGTATACATTTGGTCGACTCCTGTAGTTATAGTAGTAACTCAACAAACTGAATGGTAATGTGTATTATGTAGAAGTTGTGTGTACATTTGGTCGACTCACTCCTGTAGTTATAGTAGTAACTCAACAAACTGAATGGTAATGTCTATTATGAAGAAGTAGAAGTAACGTGATGCTAGTGCGAGACAATAACAACTTATTATCAAAGACTAATATCGTTGATTTGGAATGGTATCAAACGTTAACAGACCGACTCTCGATCGACATAACATCAAAGCAATCGGGACTGTATGACTAAAAGTCGCGTCTGACTCTCTTTCGATATAATATATAATATCAAAGCAATTGGGACTGTCAGACTAAAAGTCGCGTCCGGTGTAACGTTGAAAATGGACCTCCGTTGAAAATTGACCTCAGGTCAGTTTTCAACGTTGAAAACGGACCCTGAATGCCGTTGAAAATTGAACATGCCATTGAAAATTGACAGTGTCTAGGGTCAATTCTCAACGGCAGGTCTGTTGAAAAATGACCGTTGAAAAATAATCTTGGCAAACTATTAACGGATGGTCTGTTGAAATGTGATCCTAGTACATTCACATATATAACTGTTGCACAAACAGAATTCTCGAATTCTGTTATCGCCATTCCTAATATAAGCGACCCTTCTGTGCTGGTATTTAAATTACGTAATCACCTCGATTTGAATTGAAATTTGGTATTGTTATCATCGTAACAAATACCTCATTTAAATATTTTAGGGGCTTGTATGTATATTATGGAGTTTTCTATAGTCATTTTGTTCGTCCGTGTAGATAATGTTAATTTAATTGTTCTCAGACTGTGGAATTGCTTTTGTTTGTTTGATTAATTAACGTCTATTAACAGCTATGGTCATGTAAGGACGGCCTCCCATGTATGCGGTTTGTTGCGTGTATGTTGTGCGAGGTGCGTGTTTTGGGAGACTGCGGTGAATTCATGTTATGTCTTCTTTTATAGTGGAACTATTGCCCTTTTTTTATAGTGCTATATCACTGAAGCATGCCGCCGAAGACACCAAGCAACACACCCCACCCGGTCACATTATACTGACAACGGGCGAACCAGTCGTCCCACTCCCCGTTTGCTGAGCGCTAAGCAGGTGCAGAAACTACCACTTTTATAGACTTTGGTGTGTCTCGGCCAGAGGACAGAACCCAGAGCCTTCCTCACAGGGGCGAACGCTCAACGCAAGGCCAAAAGTGAGGCGGTGCCAAGGAAGGCATTAGGAAAGATAAAGTCAGTTAGGAAAAAAAGAAAAGACAAGATCCTAAATTTAGTCGCCTTTTACAATCATGCAATGGGGGCAGCAGGTACAATTCTAACGCCCTAATTGCTATATAACACTGAGGTAACATAGTAAATAAAAAGGAATTGTTGTTATCAACTGCATGCAAAGTTTGTAATATATGGTGTTCACTTCCGTGTACCAGTGGATAGTGTTACAAAACTATAATTATGGGATATTATCAATTTGTTTCTTAATGATTTTTTATGATTATATTTTCGACGATTTAACGTTTGTCAGATATTCAGTAATTGTTAATATATATTTATTCCCTGCAATACAAGAATGCATGTATTATATATCTGCGTATAGATCAGTTATGTTGTGTTCTGCGTATGGTTGTGTTGTTGTGTTGTTTTGTGGTTGTGTGCTTTTGTGTTGTGTGTTGTGTGGAGTTGTTGTGTGGTGTTTTGTTGTTGTGTGATGTTGTGTTGTGTAGTGTTGTGTTGTTGTGTGTTGTGTTGTATTGTTATGTGTGGTTGTGTCATGTTATTGTGTTGTGTGTCATTGGTGTGTTGTTGTGTTTTGTGCTGTGTGGCTGTGTTTTGTGTTGTGTAGTGTTGTGGTTGTTGGATGTTGTTGTATTGTTGTTGCGTGGTTTTGTGTTGTGGTGTGGTTGTGTTGTGTTGTGTGATGTTTTGTTGTGATGTTGTGTTGTTGTGTAATGTTTTCTTGTGTTGTGTGTTTTGTGATGTTGTGTTTAGTGTGATGCGTTGTTGTGTTGTGTGATGTTATGTTGTTTGATGTTGTATTGTGTGATGTTATGTTGTGTGATGTTATGTTGTTTGATGTTGTATTGTGTGATGTTGTGTTATTTTGTTGTGTTTTGTTGTGCGATGTGATCTGTTGTTGTGTGGTGTTGTGTTGTGTAGTGTTGTTGTGTTGCTGTGCTGTGTGATGCTGTGTGGTTTCGTGGTGTTGTGGTGTCGTGTTGTGTTGTTCTGTAAAAACGAGTTCTTGTGGGGTCACTTTTCAACGGGGTCTATTTTCAACGGGTCGGTGTAAAAAGTGCGCTGAAAGTTCAGTTTTCAACGGTTTTCGGGGTCATTTTTCAACGTTGAAAAATGACCCGAGGTCAGTTTTCAACGGGGGTCCATTTTCAACAATACACCGGCTCTCGATCGATATAATATATAATATCAAAGCAATTTGGACTGTCCGACTAAAAGTCAAATGCGTCCGACTCTCGATCGATATAATATATAATATCAAAGCAATTTGGACTGTCCGACTAAAAGTCGCGTCCGGCTCTCGATCGATATAATATATAATATCAAAGCAATTTGGCCTGTCCGACTAAAAGTCGCGTCCGACTCTCGATCGATATAATATATAATATCAAAGCAATTTGGACTGTCCGACTAAAAGTCAAATGCGTCCGACTCTCGATCGATATAATATATAATATCAAAGCAATTTGGACTGTCCGAATAAAAGTCGCGTCCGACTCTCGATCGATATAATATATAATATCAAAGCAATTTGGACTGTCCGACTAAAAGTCGCGTCCGACTCTCGATCGATATAATATATAATCAAAGCAATTTGGCCTGTCCGACTAAAAGTCGCGTCCGGCTTTCGATCGATATAATATATAATATCAAAGCAATTGGGACTGTCCGACTAAAAGTCGTGTCCGACTCTCGATCGATATAATATATGATATCAAAGCAATTTGGACTGTCCGACTAAAAGTCGCGTCCGACTCTCGATCGATATAATATATAATCAAAGCAATTTGGACTGTCCGACTAAAAGTCGCGTCCGGCTCTCGATCGATATAATATATAATATCAAAGCAATTGGGACTGTCCGACTAAAAGTCGTGTCCGACTCTCGATCGATATAATATATGATATCAAAGCAATTTGGACTGTCCGACTAAAAGTCGCGTCCGACTCTCGATCGATATAATATATAATATCAAAGCAATTTGGACTGTCCTACTAAAAGTCGCGTCCGGCTCGCGATCGATATAATATATAATATCAAAGCAATTTGGACTGTCCGACTGAAAGTCGCGTCCGGCTCTCGATCGATATAATATATAATATCAAAGCAATTGGGACTGTCCGACTAAAAGTCGCGTCCGGCTCTCGATCGATATAATATATGTCAAAGCAATTTGGACTGTCCGACTCAAAGTCGCGTCCGGTGTAACGTTGAAAATGGACCTCCGTTGAAAATTGACCTCGGGTCAGTTTCCAACGTTTAAAACGGATCCCGAATGCCGTTGAAAATTGAACATGCCGTTAAAAATTGACAGTGTCTAGGGTCAATTCTCAACGGCAGGTCTGTTGAAATATTACCGTTGAAAAATGACCTTGGCAAACTATCAACGGATGGTCTTTTGAAAAGTTTGCACTATGTGGGGTTCACTTCCGAGTACCAGTGGATAGTGTTACAAAGCTATAATTATGTGATATTATCAATTTGTTTCTAAATGATTTTTTATGATTATATTTTCGACGATTTTACGTTTGTCAGGTATTCAGTAATTGTTGATATATATATTTATTCCATGCAATACAAGAATACATGTATTATATATTTGCGTATGGATCAGTTATGTTGTGTTCTGCGTATGGTTGTGTTGTGTTTGTTTTGTGGTTGTGTGTTTTTGTGGTGTGTTGTTTGTTGTGTGTTGTTGTTGTGTGATGTTGTGTGATATTGTGTTGTTATTGTGTTGTGTGTTATTGGTGTGTTGTTGTGTTGTATGCTGTGTGTATGGGGCCGCGGTGGCCGAGTGGTTAAGATGTCCCGACATATTACCACAAGCTCTCCACCTCTGGGATGCGGGTTCGAATCCCATGTGGGGCAGTTGCCAGGTACTGACCGCTGGTCGGTGGTTTTTCTCCGGGTACTCCGGCTTTCCTCCACCAACAAACCTGGCACGTCCTTACATGACCCTGGCTGTTAATAGGACGTAAAAATAAACAAACCAAACCAAATCAAATTGTAGGCTGTGTGGCTGTGTTTGTGTTGTGTTGTGGTTTTGTTGTTCCGTGTTTGTGTAATGTGTTGTTGTGTGATGTTTTTGAGATGTGTTGTTGCGTTATGTTGTGTGTGTGTGTTTTTGTCGGGTGTTGTGTTGTTGTTAGGTGGTGATGTACTGTTGTTGTGTTGTGGTATTGTTGGGTTGTTTGATGTGTTGTTGTGTGATTTTGTGTTGTATGATGTTGTCGTGTGTTGTGTTGTTATGTATTATTGTGTTGTGTTGTTTTAGGGTGGTGTTGTATTGCTGTTTCGTGGTTGTGTGTTGTGGTTGTGTTGTGTTATGTGTTGTTGTAGTGTTGTGTGTTGTTGTTAGGTGTGTTGTGTTGTTGTTGCGTGTGTGATGTGTTCTTGTGTTATGTCTTGTGATGTGCTGTTGTGTTATGTTGTGTTGTGTGATGTTGTGTTGTGTAGTGTGATGTTGTGTTGTTTATCGTTGTTGAGTGTTGTTGTATTGTTTTTGCGTGGTTGTGTGTTGTGGTGTGGTTGTGTTGTGTGTTGTTGTGTTGTGTGTTGTTTTGTTGTGATGTTTTGTCGTGTTATTGTGTAATGTTGTCTTGTGTTGTGTGGTTGTGTGTTGTGTGATGTTGTGTTTAGTGTGATGCGTTGTTGTGTTGTGTGATGTTGAGTTGAGTGATGTTGTGTTATTTTGTTGTGTTTTGTTGTGTTGTGTTATGTGTTGTTGTGTGGTGTTATGTTGTGTAGTGTTGTTGTGTTGTTGGTATGTTGCTGTGCTGTGTGTTGCTGTGTGGTTCCGTGGTGTTATGGTGTCGTGTTGTGTTGTTGTGTAAAAACGAGTTCTTATGTGGTCACTTTTCAACGGGGTCTATTTTCAACGGGTCGGTGTAAAAAGTGCGCTGAAAGTTCAGTTTTCAACGGTTTTCGGGGTCATTTTTCAACGTTGAAAAAGTCTTATATTCATTAGAAATGAGTTTTTATCCTACTCTCTTGAGTCTTGTGTTGCACACTGTAGGTAAAACCATACACACATGAGGGCAGCCTCATTAATAATCGTTCAAAAACATTATTTTAATGAACACAGAAAGAAACTATGATTAGTTTACTTCATAAAGCTCATGTCTATTAAGCCTTAGATAGTAAGTCCAATTTGTATTATCATTAACAGAGATTAGGTAAGTAAGACAGATGAGTCACAAGTGTGCATAGAGTGTATGTGTTTACACACGTACAGACAGACAGGGAGTAGGTGTGTATATAGGCTAATTTTTCATTGGTCCAAAGGAATATTTCATTCAATAAATAAGGAATTTATGAAAGGAACTTTATGAATGAAATGGTTCAAGAGGTCACCACTAGATGTCATTGTAGGCAAGTCGTACACATCAATAGTATACCGGGTAGCAATAATACAAACGCTAATCGCGTTGTATTAAAATGAAATCATTGAAAGGTTGAAATATTCACTACAATGTATTGTAAATAAAACATGCAGTATCGCTTACTGAACAAATACGAAACGTTATCTGATATCAACAAATGATATCCATGTTTACATACATTAAAACCACAATATGAAAACCAAACAAAGCAATTTTATCACGGCGTCGCCGATTTCCGTTTTGTTTTAAGTAAGGGATATACGCCGAACACTGTGTATTATATGAAATAAGACTGTCTGAAACGCCCTCAGATCACATAGACTATCTCCAGGCAAAATTTAAGTCGGAAGCAGAAACCAATGCTTCGTAAAATGAGTCAATTGCATATCCAACTTTAAATATTATACATGCATGTAAATGTATTTCTCTTTACAGATACAACTTTAAATATTATACATGCATGTAAATGTATTTCTCTTTACAGATACAACTTTAAATGATATACATGCATGTAAATGTATTTCTCTTTACAGATACAACTTTAAATATTATACATGCATGTAAATGTATTTCTCTTTACAGATACAACTTTAAATATTATACATGCATGTAAATGTATTTTTCTTTACAGATACAACTTTAAATGATATACATGCATGTAAATGTATTTTTCTTTACAGATACAACTTTAAATGATATACATGCATGTAAATGTATTTCTCTTTACAGATACAACTTTAAATATTATACATGCATGTAAATGTATTTCTCTCTACAGATACAACTTTAAATATTATACATGCATGTAAATGTATTTCTCTTTACAGATACAACTTTAAATATTATACATGCATGTAAATGTATTTCTCTTTACAGATACAACTTTAAATGATATACATGCATGTAAATGTATATATCTTTGCTTGATAGAGGTTGAATAATGAATCACATCACGGGAAAAAGACGTTTGATAGATCTCTGAACATCAATTTGAAAATAAAATATTTTAACGCTTAAGATAAAGCCTACAACGGCCTCTAACCATTGCATAAGTACCACCAATCGATTTAGTTCCACCGGACATATCAAACATGATTTATGTCACTTAGTTCTTCCAATACTATGTCTAAATCAAAATTTAAATTAAAATGAATCCAAAACGAAATTTTGCTAAGTATAGAGATTCAGATACATTTTCATGTGACAAGAGATATATCAATTTTCAGTTGTGAAACCTTTGTTAACCGTTTAATCCCGTTGGAGATAACACTCGATATTAATAGTCAGGGACGTGTAAGGACGTGTCAGGTTTGATGGTGGAGGAAATCCGGAATAGCCGCAGAAAAAGCTCCGAACTCCGTTCAGTACCTGATAACTGCCCCCTAAGGAGTCGAACTCGAATCCCAGAGGTGGTGGGCTAGTGGTAATATGTCGAGACATCTTAACCAATTGGCTACCGCGGCCCCTCATCACCTGGCCTAAACTATACAACACACTGGCGCCAATACCTGTGTTTGTCGGGATAGGTTTTTTTAAGGATCATCATCATTTATGATAATTCTGTATTTCAGACATTTTGTTAATACTGTATAGATGCTCATGCGCATTGTGACTGCATTACCTTAGAATCAGACCATCATTTCTTCTGTTTGAGTTTGGCGAAAGCTTACTGTAAGATTAACGCTGATGCTAATGTAATGACTCGGTGTTGTCATATTTGGTGTTACACATTCACAGAATGTGTACATATACGTAGATCCGTTTTGGAATAAACAAATTATAAAGGCATGTTCCAAATATATTAACTTTTAGGGAACCCAATCTTAAAGATGTATATCAAGCACGCTCCATAAGTGATTAACTAAAGACTGGTATGCACCTAAGTCATTACTAATTGAAGGTGTGCTGTAAATATTCAAATTAGGACTGTGCTGACGTGCACCCAAATCAGTACTAATTGAGGGTTTGCGGTAAATATTCAAATTAGGACTATACTCCATGCATCTAAATCATTACTAATTGAGGATGTGCTGTAAATATTCAAATTACGACTGTGCTGACGTGCACCTAAAGCATTACTAATTGAGGGTGTGCTGTAAATATTCAAATGAGGACTGTGCTGACGTGCACCTAAAGCATTACTAATTGAGGGTGTGCTGTAAATATTTAAATTACGACTGTACTGACGTGCACCCAAATCATTACTAATTGAGGGTGTGCTGTTAATATTCAAATTAGGACTGTGCTGACGTGCACCTTAAGCTTTACTAATTGAGGGTGTGCTGTAAATATTCAAATGATGACTGTGCTGACGTGCACCTAAAGCATTACTAATTGAGGGTGTGCTGCAATTATTCAAAATAGGACTGTGCTGACGTGCACCCAAATCATTAGTAATTGAGGGTGTGCTGTAAATATTCAAATTAGGACTGACCTGATTTGCACCTAAATCATTACTAATTGAGGGTTTGTGGTAAATATTCAAATTAGGACTATACTCACGTGAACATAAATCATTACTTATTGAGGGTTTGCTGTAAATATTCAAATTAGGACTGTGCTGACGTGCATCCAAATCATTACTAATTGAAGGTGTGCTGTAAATATTCAAATTATGACTATACTAACGTAAACCTAAATCATTACTAATTGAAGGTTTGCTGTAAATATTCAAATTGGAACTGTGCTGACATGCACCTAAATCATTACTAATTGAGGGTGTGCTGTAAATATTCAAATAAGGTCTGTGCTGATGTTCACCCAAGTCATTACTAATTGAGGATGTGCTGTAAATATTCAAATTAAGACTATACTCACGTGCACCCAAAGCATTAATAATTGAGGGTGTGCTGTAAATATTCAAATTAGGACTATACTCACGTGCACCCAAAGCATCACTAATTGAGGGTGTGCTGTAAATAATCAAATTAGGACTACACTCACGTGCACCTAAATCATTACTAATTGAGGGTGTGCTGTAAATAATCAAATTAGGACTGTGCTGACGTGCACTTAAAGCATTACTTATTGAGGGTGTGCTGTAAATATTCAAATTAGGACTGTGCTGACGTGCACCCAAAGCATTACTAATTGAGGGTGTGCTGTATATATTCAAATTAGGACTGTGCTGACGTGCACACAAATCATTACTAATTGAGGGTGTGCTGTAAATATTCAAATTAGGACTATATTCATGTGCACCTAAATCATTACTAATTGAGGGTGTGCTGTAAATAATCAAATTAGGACTATACTCACGTGCACCTAAATCATTACTAATTGAAGCTGTGCTGTAAATATTCAAATAAGGACTGCGCCGACGTGCACCTAAAACATTACTAATTGAGGGTGTGCTGTAAATAATCAAATTAGGACTATACTCACGTGCACCCAAATCACTACTTGAGGGTGTGCTATAAATATTCAAATTAGGACTATACTTACGTGCACCTAAATCATTACTAATTGAGGGTTTGCTGTAAATATTCAAATGAGGATTGTGCTGACGTGCACCTAAAGCATTACTTATTGAGGGTGTGCTGTAAATATTCAAATTAGGTCTGTGCTGACGTTCACACAAATCATTACTAATTGAGGGTGTGCTGTAAATAATCAAATTAGGACTGTGCTGACGTGCACCCAAAGCATTACTTATTGAGGGTGTGCTGTATATATTCAAATTAGGACTATACTCACGTGCACCTAAAGCATTACTAATTGAGGGTGTGGTGTAAATAATCAAATTAGGACTATACTGACGTGCACCTAAAGAATTACTAATTGAGGGTGTGCTGTAAATATTCAAATTAGGACTATACTCACGTGCACCCAAAGCATTACTAATTGAGGGTGTGCTGTAAATATTCAAATTAGGACTATACTCACGTGCACCTAAAGAATTACTAATTGAGGGTGTGCTGTTATAATCAAATTAGGACTATACTGACGTGCACCCAAATCATTACTAATTGAGGGTGTGCTGTAAATATTCAAATTAAGACTATGCTCACGTGCACCTAAATCATTACTAATTGAGGGTGTGCTGTAAATAATCAAATTAGGACTGTGCTGACGTGCACCTAAATCATTACTAATTGAGGGTGTGCTGTAAATAATCAAATTAGGACTGTGCTGACGTGCACTTAAAGCATTACTTATTGAGGGTGTGCTGTAAGTATTCAAATATGGACTGTTCTGACGTGCACCCAAATCATTACTAATTTAGGGTGTGCTGTAAATATTTAAATGAGGACTGTGCTGACGTGCACCTAAAGCATTACTAATTGAGGGTGTGCTGTAAATAATCAAATTAGGACTGTGCTGGCGTGCACCCAAATCATTACTAATTGAGGGTGTGCTGTAAATAATCAAATTAGGACTATATTCACGTGCACCTAAATCATTACTAATTGAGGGTGTGCTGTAAATATTCAAATAAGGACTGCGCCGACGTGGACCTAAAACATTACTAATTGAGGGTGTGTTGTAAATAATCAAATTAGGACTATACTCACGTGCACCCAAATCATTTCTACTTGAGGGTGTGCTGTAAATATTCAAATTAGGACTATACTCACGTGCACCTAAATCATTACTAATTGAGGGTTTGCTGTAAATATTCAAATTAGGATTGTGCTGACGTGCAGCCAAAGCATTACTAACTGAGGGTGTGTTGTAAATAATCAAATTAGGTCTGTGCTGACGTTAACACAAATCATTACTAATTGAGGGTGTGCTGTAAATAATCAAATTAGGACTGTGCTGACGTGCACTCAAAGCATTACTTATTGAGGGTGTGCTGTAAATATTCAAATTAGGACTATACTCACGTAAACCTAAATCATTACTAATTGAGCGTTTGCTGTTAATAATCAAATTAGGACTGTACTCATGTGCACCTAAATCATTACTAATTGAGGGTATGCTGTAAATAATCAAATTAGGACTATACTGACGTGCACCTAAATCATTACTAATTGAGGGTGTGCTGTAAATAATCAAATTAGGACTGTGCTGACCTGCACCTAAAGCATTACTTATTGAGGGTGTGATGTAAATAATCAAATTAGGACTGTGCTGACGTGCACCTAAAGCATTACTAATTAAGGATGTGCTGTAAATATTCAAATTAGGACTATACTCACGTGCACTTAAATCATTACTAATTGAGGGTGTGCTGTAAATATTTAAATTAGAACTATACTCACGTGCACCTAAAGCATTACTAATTGAGGGTGTGGTGTAAATAATCAAATTAGGACTATACTGACGTGCACCTAAATCATTACTTATTGAGGGTGTGGTGTAAATAATCAAATTAGGACTGTGCTGACCTGCACCTAAAGCATTACTTATTGAAGGTGAGATGTAAATAATCAAATTAGGCCTGTGCTGACGTGCACCTAAAGCATTACTAATTAAGGGTGTGCTGTAAATATTCAAATTAGGACTATACTGACGTGCACCTAAAGCATTACTAATTGAGGTTGTGATGTAAATATTCAAATTAGGACTATACTGACGTGCACCTAAATCATTACTTATTGAAGGTGAGATGTAAATAATCAAATTAGGCTTGTGCTGACGTGCACCTAAAGCATTACTAATTAAGGGTGTGCTGTAAATATTCAAATTAGGACTATACTGACGTGCACCTAAAGCAATACTAATTGAGGTTGTGATGTAAATATTCAAGTTAGGACTATACTGACGTGCACCTAAAGCATTACTAATTGAGGGTGTGCTGTAAACACTCAAATTAGGACTATACTCACGTGCACCCAAAGCATTACTAATTGAGGGTGTGCTGTAAATATTAAAATTAGGACTATACTGACGTGCACCTAAAGCATTACTAATTGAGGTTGTGATGTAAATATTCAAATTAGGACTATACTGACGTGCACCTAAAGCATTACTAATTGAGGGTGTGCTGTAAACACTCAAATTAGGACTATACTCACGTGCACCCAAAGCATTACTAATTAAGGGTGTGCTGTAAATATTCAAATTAGGACTATACTCACGTGCACCCAATATTACTAATTGAGGGTGTTCTGTAAATAATCAAATTAGGCCTGTGCTGACGTGCACCTAAAGCATTACTAATTAAGGGTGTGCTGTAAATATTCAAATTAGGACTATACTGACGTGCACCTAAAGCATTACTAATTGAGGTTGTGATGTAAATATTCAAATTAGGACTATACTGACGTGCACCTAAAGCATTACTAATTAAGGGTGTGCTGTAAATATTCAAATTAGGATTATACTGACGTGCACCTAAAGCATTACTAATTGAGGATGTGATGTAAATATTCAAATTAGGACTATACTGACGTGCACCTAAAGCATTACTAATTGAGGTTGTGATGTAAATATTCAAATTAGGACTATACTGACGTGCACCTAAAGCATTACTAATTGAGGGTGTGCTGTAAACACTCAAATTAGGACTATACTCACGTGCACCCAATATTACTAATTGAGGGTGTGCTGTAAATAATCAAATTAGGACTGTGCTGACGTGCACCTAAATCATTACTAATTGAGGGTGTGCTGTAATTAATCAAATTAGGACTGTGCTGACGTGAACTTAAAGCATTACTTATTGAGGGTGTGCTGTAAGTATTCAAATATGGACTGTGCTGACGTGCACCCAAATCATTACTAATTTAGGGTGTGCTGTAAATATTTAAATGAGGACTGTGCTGACGTGCACCTAAAGCATTACTAATTGAGGGTGTGCTGTAAATAATCAAATTAGGACTGTGCTGGCGTGCACCCAAAACATTACTAATTGAGGGTGTGCTGTAAATAATCAAATTAGGACTATACTCACGTGCACCTAAATCATTACTAATTGAGGGTTTGCTGTAAATATTCAAATTAGGATTGTGTTGACGTGCACCCAAAGCATTACTAATTGAGGGTGTGCTGTAAATAATCAAATTAGGTCTGTGCTGAGTTAACACAAATCATTACTAATTGAGGGTGTGCTGTAAATAATCAAATTAGGACTGTGCTGACGTGCACTTAAATCATTACTAATTGAGGGTGTGCTGTAACTATTAAAATTAGGACTATACTCACGTGCACCTAAAGCATTACTAATTGAGGGTGTGGTGTAAATAATCAAATTAGGACTATACTGACCTGCACCTAAATCATTGCTAATTGAGGGTGTGATGTAAACACTCAAATTAGGATTATACTCACGTGCACCTAAATCATTACTAATTGAGGGTGTGCTGTAAATAATCAAATTAGGACTATACTGAGGTGCACCTAAATCATTACTAATTGAGGGTGTGCTGTAAATAATCAAATTAGGACTGTGCTGACCAGCACCTAAAGCATTACTTATTGAGGGTGTGATGTAAATATTCAAATTAGGACTGTGCTGACCTGCACCTAAAGCATTACTAATTGAGGGTGTGATGTAAAAACTCAAATTAGGATTATACTCACGTGCACCTAAATCATTACTAATTGAGGGTGTGCTGTAAATATTCAAATAACGGCTGTACTCACGTGCACCTAAAGCATTACTTATTGAGGATGTGCTGTAAATATTCAAATAGCGACTGAACTCACGTGCACCTAAAGCATTACTAATTGAAGGTGTACTGTAAATATTCAAATAAGGATTATACTCACGTGCACCAAATCATTACTAATTGAGGGTGTGCTGTAAATATTCAAATTAGGACTGTGCTGACGTGCACCTAAAGCATTACTAATTGAGGGTGTGATGTAAACACTCAAATTAGGATTATACTCACGTGCACCTAAATCATTACTAATTGAGGGTGTGCTGTAAATATTCAAATAACGACTGTACTGACGTGCACCTAAAGCATTACTAATTGAATGTGTACTGTAAATATTCAAATTAGGATTATACTCACGTGCACCTAAATCATTACTAATTGAGGGTGTGCTGTAAATATTCAAATAACGACTGTACTGACGTGCACCTAAAGCATTACTAATTGAGGGTGTGCTGTAAATATTCAAATTAGGATTATACTCACGTGCACCTAAGCATTACTAAATGAGGGTGTACTGTAAATATTCAAATTAGGACTGTGCTGACGTGCACACAAAGCATTACTAATTGAGGGTGTGCTGTAAATATTCAAATTAGGATTATAATCACGTGCACCTAAAGCATTACTAAATGAGGGTGTACTGTAAATATTCAAATTAGGACTGTGCTGACGTGCACCCAAAGCATTACTAATTGAGGGTGTGCTGTAAACACTCAAATTAGGACTATACTCACGTGCACCTAAAGCATTACTAATTGAGGATGTGCTGTTAATATTCAAATAACGACTGTACTCACGTGCACCTAAAGCATTACTAATTGAAGGTGTGGTGTTAATATTCAAATTAGGATTATACTCACGTGCACCTAAATCATTACTAATTGAGGATGTGCTGTAAATATTCAAATAACGACTGTACTCACGTGCACCTAAAGAATTACTTATTAAGTGTGTGCTGTAAATATTCAAATTAGGACTATACTCACGTGCACCTAAAGCATTAGTAATTGAGGGTGTGCTGTAAATATTCAAATTAGGATTATACTCACGTGCACCTAAATCATTACTAATTGAAGGTGTACTGTAAATATTCAAATTAGGACTATACTCACGTGCACCTAAAGCATTAGTAATTGAGGGTGTGCTGTAAATATTCAAATTAGGACTATACTCACGTGTACCTAAAGCATTACTAATTGAAGGTGTACTGTAAATATTCAAATTAGGATTATACTCACGTGCACCTAAATCATTACTAATTGAGGATGTGCTGTAAATATTCAAATAACGACTGTACTCACGTGCACCTAAAGAATTACTTATTAAGTGTGTTTAAATATTCAAATTAGGACTATACTCACGTGCACCTAAAGCATTAGTAATTGAGGGTGTGCTGTAAACACACAAATTAGGACTATACTGACGTGCACCTAAAGCATTACTAATTGAGGGTGTGCTGTAAACACTCAAATTAGGACTATACTCACGTGCACCTAAATCATTACTAATTGAGGGTGTGCTGTAAACACTCAAATTAGGACTATACTCACGTGCACCTAAATCATTACTTATTGAGGGTGTGATGTAAATAATCAAATTACGACTGTAGTGACGTGCACCTAAAACATTAGTAATTGATAGTGTGCTGTAAATAGGTTAGATTCAATAAATTAAAATTTGTTCTATATTTTGACGTCTGTTTACCGTTAGCAGATAACTGGATATAATACTATCTTTAGATTAAACACTGATTGAGTAAACATCATGTAATCTCAAAATCTAATTAGCAGACTAATTGAAAACACAGCCTAATTCTAGATAACAATTACAGAGACGAACCGAACCAACTGAATGCTTTTACTTAGACCACAATTTTGTAATGTATTATTAATACAACTGAATATTGGTTATTTATTGTGTTCAATTTAAAGTCTAGGTCCTCATATACCATTAGATAGAAAAAAGATTGGGTCTTTCAGCTCAAACTCCAAGCAGAGTAGCATTGTTTAAATAAGTTGCATTTTGCAGTGACTAATCCTGAAATTCTAATGTTGTTACCTATTCATTATCAAAATTGATATTTTGAACCTAAATTCCAATCTGGATATCCAAATTCATATTAAGTTATCTAGGAATAAATTCTTGTCAGAAAACATTTTTACTTTTGAAATTCCTAATTAACCCGCCAATCAGTAGCCATACCAGATTGGTTGTACTGACCTTGTTACTGTTAGAGCAGGCCACAGTCAGTGATTAGACGTAACCTACCCCTGGGCCACCGTAGTACTCATTTTACATAGATAACAACACTGATGTGTATAGATGTGTATAGATCACTTTTAGTCCTAGTCAACACCATCGTCATCCCATCGTACACAAGGTATGTATACTTCTCCTTTATGCGGAATATTTGTTGAACTCGATCATATCTGAACATCTGAACAGTTGTATTGATTTACAAGCATACGATAGATTGCCAGTTTTTTTTAAATTACTTAAAGATGCTCCACCGCCGACAGAGCATCAATGATATTCATCATTTAAACAATCATTAGTGTTTAATCGTGTATACATAAGTCTAATTAACACAAGAAACAATATAAAATAATTTCTTTTTCCTTTGGGTCATGCGCAATCAGTACTTCATTCCATATAGGATATAGTGCCACAGATTTTTTTCGGGATGCAATAAATTATTTTTTAAATTTTTAATTTGAAGTAAAATTAGAAGCTAAAACTTTTCAACGGCGGTAATGGTGTAAAGTAAGTAACTTTTGTAACTGAAGAAAAATACTAAATCGTCTGCTGTTGTTTTTGATAGTGAGAAAATACCATTTGTCAGTGGTGGAGCATCTTTTAGGTCCGACTTACCAGATAGGGGTGTTACTTACCAGATAGGGATGTGACTTACCAGATAGGGGTGTGCCTTACCAGATAGGGATGTGACTTACCAGATAGGGGTGTGGCTAACCAGATACGGGTGTGACTTGCCAGATAGGGGTGTGGCTAACCAGATACGGGTGTGACTTGCAAGATAGGGGTGTATCTTACCAGATAGGGATGTGACTTACCAGATAGGGATGTACCTTACCAGATAGGGGTGTGCCTTATCAAACTCGAGTGTGCCTTACCAGATAAACGTGTTACTTACCAGATAGGGGTGTGCCTTACCAGATAGGGATGTGACTTACCAGATAGGGGTGTGGCTAACCAGATACGGGTGTGACTTGCCAGATAGGGGTGTGGCTAACCAGATACGGGTGTGACTTGCAAGATAGGGGTGTATCTTACCAGATAGGGATGTGACTTACCAGATAGGGATGTACCTTACCAGATAGGGGTGTGCCTTATCAAACTCGAGTGTGCCTTACCAGATAAACGTGTTACTTACCAGATAGGGGTGTGCCTTACCAGATAGGGATGTGACTTACCAGATAGGGGTGTGGCTAACCAGATACGGGTGTGACTTGCCAGATAGGGGTGTGGCTAACCAGATACGGGTGTGACTTGCAAGATAGGGGTGTATCTTACCAGATAGGGATGTGACTTACCAGATAGGGATGTACCTTACCAGATAGGGGTGTGCCTTATCAAACTCGAGTGTGCCTTACCAGATAAACGTGTTACTTACCAGATAGGGATGTGACTTACCAGATAGGGGTGTGCCTTACCAGATAGGGATGTGACTTACCAGATAGGGGTGTGGCTAACCAGATACGGGTGTGACTTGCCAGATAGGGGTGTGGCTAACCAGATACGGGTGTGACTTGCAAGATAGGGGTGTATCTTACCAGATAGGGATGTGACTTACCAGATAGGGATGTACCTTACCAGATAGGGGTGTGCCTTACCAAACTCGAGTGTGCCTTACCAGATAAACGTGTGACTTACCAGATAAAAGTGTGCCTTACCAGATAGGGATGTGACTTACCAGATAGGTGTGTGCCTTACCAGATAGGTATGTGCCTTACCAAATTAGAGTGTGCCTTACCAGATAAACGTGTGACTTATCAGATAAAGGTGTGCCTTACCAGATAGGTGTGTGCCTTACCAGGTTAGAGTGTGACTAACCAGATAGAGGTGTGACTTAACAGATAGGGATGTGACTTACCAGATAGGGATGTGCCTTACCAGATAGGGGTGTTACTTAAAAGATAGGTGTGTGCCTTACCAGATAGACGCGTGACTTACCAGATAGACGTGTGACTAACCAGATAAAGGTGTGCCTTACCAGATAGGAGTGTGCTTACCAGATAGGAATGTGACTTACCAGATAAGTGTGTGACTTACCAGATAGGAATGTGCCTTACCAGATTAGAGTGTGCCTTACCAGATAAACGTATGCCTTACCAGATAGGGATGTGACTTACCAGATAGGGGTGTGACTTACCAGATAGGGATGTGTCTTACCATATAGGTGTGTGTCTTACCAGATAGGAGTGTGCCTTACCATATAGGGATGTGCCTTACCAGATAGGGGCGTGACTTACCAGATTAGAGTGTGCCTTACCAGATAGACGTGTGACTTACGAGATAAAGGTGTGCCTTACCAGATAGGGGTGTGCTTACCACACAGGTATGTGACTTACCAGATAGGGGTGTGCCTTACCAGATTAGAGTGTGCTTTACCAGATAAACGTGTGACTTACCAGATAGGGGTGTGCCTTACCAGATAGGGATGTGACTTACCAGATAGGGGTGTGACTTACCAGATAGGGATGTGACTTACCAGATAGGGGTGTGTCTTAACAGATAGGGATGTGACTTTGCCAATAGGGGTGTGCCTTACCAGATAGGGGTCTGCCTTACCAGATAGGGGTCTGACTTAACAGACATAGCTGTGACTTACCAGATAGGGATGTGACTTACCAGATAGGGGTTTGTCTTACCAGATAGGAGTGTGACTTACCAAATAGGGGTGTGCCTTACCAGATAGGGGTGTGCCTTACCAGATAGGAGTGTGACTTACCAGATAGGGGTATCACTTACCAGATAGGGATGTGACTTACCAGATAGGGTGCATCTTACCAGATCGGAGTTTGACTTACCAGATAGGAGTGTGCCTTACTAGATAGGGATGTGACTTACCAGATAGGTGTGTGCCTGACCAGATAAAGGTGTGCCTTACCAGATAGGGGTTTGCTTACCAGATAGGTGTGTGACTTACCAGATAGGAATGTGACTTACCAGATTAGAGTGTGCCTTACCAGATAAACGTGTGCCTTACCAGATAGGGATGTGACTTACCAGATAGGGGTGTGACTTACCAGATAGGGATGTGTTTTACCAGATAGCAATGTGACTTACCAGATAGAGGTGTGCCTTACCAAATAGGGGTGTGCCTGAACAGATAGGGGTGTGCTTACCCGATAGGGATGTGACTTAAAAAATAGATGTGTGACTTACCACATAGGGAAGTGCCTTTCTAGAAAGGGGTGTGCCTTACCAGATAGGATTGTGCCTTACCAGATAGGGATGTTACTTACCAGATAGGTGTGTGCCTTACCAGATTAGAGTGTGCCTTTCCAGAAAAACGTGTGACTTACCAGATAGGGTTGTGACCAGATAGGGTGTGACTTAACAAATAGGGATATGACTTACCAGACAGGGGTGTTACTTACCAGATAGGGTTGTGACCAGATAGGGTGTGACTTAACAAATAGGGATATGACTTACCAGATAGGGGTGTTACTTACCAGATAGGGATGTGACTTACCAGATAGGGGTGTGCCTTACCAGATAGGGATGTGACTTACCAGATAGGGGTGTGGCTAACCAGATACGGGTGTGACTTGCCAGATAGGGGTGTGGCTAACCAGATACGGGTGTGACTTGCAAGATAGGGGTGTATCTTACCAAATAGAGATGTGACTAACCAGATAGGGATGTACCTTACCAGATAGGGGTGTGCCTTACCAAATTCGAGTGTGCCTTACCAGATAAACGTTTGACTTACCAGATAAAGGTGTGCCTTACCAGATAGGGATGTGACTTACCAGATAGGTGTGTGCCTTACCAGATAGGTATGTGCCTTACCAAATTAGAGTGTGCCTTACCAGATAAACGTGTGACTTATCAGATAAAGGTGAGCCTTACCAGATAGGTGTGTGCCTTACCAGGTTAGAGTGTGACTAACCAGAGAGAGGTGTGACTTAACAGATAGGGATGTGACTTACCAGATAGGGATGTGCCTTACCAGATAGGGGTGTTACTTAAAAGATAGGTGTGTGCCTTACCAGATAGACGTGTGACTTACCAGATAGACGTGTGCCTAACCAGATAAAGGTGTGCCTTACCAGATAGGAGTGTGCTTACCAGATAGGGATGTGACTTACCAGATAAGTGTGTGACTTACCAGATAGGAATGTGCCTTACCAGATTAGAATGTGCCTTACCAGATAAACGTGTGCCTTACCAGATAGGGATGTGACTTACCAGATAGGGGTGTGATTTACCAGATAGGGATGTGTCTTACCAGATAGATGTGTGACTTACCAGATAGGAGTGTGAGTTACCATATAGGGATGTGACTTACCAGATAGAGGTGTGTCTTACCAGATAGGGATGTGTCTTACCAGATAGGGGCGTGACTTACCAGATTAGAGTGTGCCTTACCAGATAGACGTGTGACTTACGAGATAAAGGTGTGCCTTACCAGATAGGGGTGTGCTTACCACACAGGGATGTGACTTATCAGATAGGTGTATGACTTACCAATTAGGGGTGTGCCTTACCAGATTAGAGTGTGCCTTACCAGATAAACGTGTGACTTACCAGATAGGGGTGTGCCTTACCAGATAGGGATGTGACTTACCAGATAGGGGTGTGACTTACCAGATAGGGATGTGACTTACCAGATAGGGGTGTGCCTTAACAGATAGGGATGTGACTTTGCCAATAGGGGTGTGCCTTACCAGATAGGGGTCTGCCTTACCAGATAGGGGTCTGACTTAACAGACATAGCTGTGACTTACCAGATAGGGATGTGACTTACCAGATAAGGGTTTGTCTTACCAGATTGGAGTGTGACTTACCAAATAGGAGTGTGCCTTACCAGATAGGAGTGTGACTTACCAGATAGGGGTGTGACTTACCACATAGGGATGTGACTTACCAGATAGGGTGCATCTTACCAGATCGGAGTTTGACTAACCAGATAGGAGTGTGCCTTACTAGATAGGGATGTGACTTACCAGATAGGTGTGTGCCTGACCAGATAAAGGCGTGCCTTACCAGATAGGGGTTTGCTTACCAGATAGGAATGTGACTTACAAGATAGGTGTGTGCCTTACCAGATAGGGGTGTGCCTTACCAAATTAGAGTGTGCCTTACCAGGTAAACGTGTGACTTACCAGATAAAGGTGTGCCTTACCAAATAGGTGTGTGTCTTACCAGGTTAGAGTGTGACTAACCAGTTATGGGTGTGACTTAACAGATAGGGATGTGACTTACCAGATAGGGATGTTCCTTACCAGATAGGGATGTTCCTTACCAGATAGGGGTGTTACTTAAAAGATAGGTGTGTGCCTTACCAGATAGACATGTGACTAACCAGATAAAGGTGTGCCTTACCAGATAGGAGTGTGCTTACCACATACGGATGTGACTTACCAGATTAGAGTGTGCCTTACCAGATAAACGTGTGCCTTACCAGATAGGGATGTGACTTACCAGATAGGGGTGTGACTTACCAGATAGGGATGTGTTTTACCAGATAGCAATGTGACTTACCAGATAGAGGTGTGCCTTACCAAATAGGGGTGTGCCTGAACAGATAGGGGTGTGCTTACCCGATAGGGATGTGACTTAAAAATAGATGTGTGACTTACCTCATAGGGAAGTGCCTTTCTAGAAAGGGGTGTGCCTTACCAGATAGGATTGTGCCTTACCAGATAGGGATGTTACTTACCAGATAGGTGTGTGCCTTACCAGATTAGAGTGTGCCTTTCCAGATAAACGTGTGACTTACCAGATAGGGTTGTGACCAGATAGGGTGTGACTTAACAAATAGGGATATGACTTACCAGATAGGGGTGTTACTTACCAGATAGGGTTGTGACCAGATAGGGTGTGACTTAACAAATAGGGATATGACTTACCAGATAGGGGTGTTACTTACCAGATAGGGATGTGACTTACCAGATAGGGGTGTGCCTTACCAGATAGGGATGTGACTTACCAGATAGTGGTGTGGCTAACCAGATACGGGTGTGACTTGCCAGATAGGGGTGTGGCTAACCAGATACGGGTGTGACTTGCAAGATAGGGGTGTATCTTACCAGATAGGGATGTGACTAACCAGATAGGGATGTACCTTACCAAATTCGAGTGTGCCTTATCAGATAAACGTGTGACTTACCAGATAAAGGTGTACCTTACCAGATAGGGATGTGACTTACCAGATAGGTGTGTGCCTTACCAGATAGGTATCTGCCTTACCAAATTAGAGTGTGCCTTACCAGATAAACGTGTGACTTATCAGATAAAGGTGTGCCTTACCAGAAAGGGATGTTCCTTACCAGATAGGGGTGTTACTTAAAAGATAGGTGTGTGCCTTACCAGATAGACATGTGACTAACCAGATAAAGGTGTGCCTTACCAGATAGGAGTGTGCTTACCAGATACGGATGTGACTTACCAGATAAACGTGTGCCTTACAAGATAGGGATGTGACTTACCAAATAGGGGTGTGACTTACCAGATAGGGATGTGTCTTAACAGATAGGTGTGTGACTTACGAGATAGTAGTGTGTCTTACCAGATAGTGATGTGCCTTACCAGATAGGGGTGTGACTTACCAGATAGGGGTGTGACTTACCAGATAGGGATGTGTCTTACCAGATAGATGCGTGACTTACCAGATAGGGGTGTGCCTTACCAGATAGGAGTGTGACTTACCAGATAGGGGTATCACTTACCAGATAGGGATGTGACTTACCAGATAGGATGCATCTTACCAGATCGGAGTTTGACTTACCAGATAGGAGTGTGCCTTACTAGATAGGGATGTGACTTACCAGATAGGTGTGTGCCTGACCAGATAAAGGTGTGCCTTACCAGACAGGGATGTGACTTACCAGATAGGGGTGTGACTTACCAGATAGGGATGTGTTTTACCAGATAGCAATGTGACTTACCAGATAGAGGTGTGCCTTACCAAATAGGAGTGTGCCTGACCAGATAGGGGTGTGCTTACCAGATAGGGATGTGACTTAAAAAAAAGATGTGTGACTTACCACATAGGGAAGTGCCTTTCTAGAAAGGGGTGTGCCTTACCAGATAGGAGTGTGCCTTACCAGATAGGGATGTTACTTACCAGATAAGTGTGTGACCTACCAGATAGGGGTGTGCCTTACCAGATTAGAGTGTGCCTTTCCAGATAAACGTGTGACTTACCAGATAGGGTTGTGACCAGATAGGGTGTGACTTAACAAATAGGGATATGACTTACCAGATAGGGGTGTTACTTACCAGATAGGGTTATGACCAGATAGGGTGTGACTTAACAAATAGGGATATGACTTACCAGATAGGGGTGTTACTTACCAGATAGGGATGTGACTTACCAGATAGGGGTGTGCTTTACCAGATAGGGATGTGACTTACCAGATAGGGGTGTGGCTAACCAGATACGGGTGTGACTTGCCAGATAGGGGTGTATCTTACCAGATAGGGATGTGACTAACCAGATAGGGATGTACCTTACCAGATAGGGGTGTGCCTTACCAAATTCGAGTGTGCCTTACCAGATAAACGTGTGACTTACCAGATAAAGATGTGCCTTACCAGATAGGGATGTGACTTACCAGATAGGTGTGTGCCTTACCAGATAGGTATGTACCTTACCAAATTAGAGTGTGCCTTACCAGATAAACGTGTGACTTATCAGATAAAGGTGTGCCTTACCAGATAGGTGTGTGCCTTACGAGGTTAGAGTGTGACTAACCAGATAGGGGTGTGACTTAACAGATAGGGATGTGACTTACCAGATAGGGATGTGCCTTACCAGATAGGGGTGTTACTTAAAAGATAGGTGTGTACCTTACAAGATAGACGTGTGACTTACCAGATAGACGTGTGCCTAACCAGATAAAGGTGTGCTTTACCAGATAGGAGTGTGCTTACCAGATAGGGATGTGCCTTACCAGATAAGTGTGTGACTTACCAGATAGGAATGTGCCTTACCAGATTAGAGTGTGCCTTACCAGATAAACTTGTGCCTTACCAGATAGGGATGTGACTTACCAGATAGGGGTGTGATTTACCAGATAGGGATGTGTCTTACCAGATAGGTGTGTGACTTACCAGATAGGAGTGTGAGTTACCATATAGGGATGTGACTTACAAGATAGGGGTGTGTCTTACCAGATAGGGATGTGTCTTACCAGATAGGGGCGTGACTTACCAGATTAGAGTGTGCCTTACCAGATAGACATGTGACTTACGAGATAAAGGTGTGCCGTACCAGATAGGGGTGTGCTTACCACACAGGGATGTGACTTATCAGATAGGTGTATGACTTACCAGATAGGGGTGTGCCTTACCAGATTAGAGTGTGCCTTACCAGATAAACGTGTGACTTACCAGATAGGGGTGTGCCTTACTAGATAGGGATGTGACTTACCAGATAGGGGTGTGACTTACCAGAGAGGGATGTGACTTACCAGATAGGGGTGTGCCTTAACAGATAGGGATGTGACTTTGCCAATAGGGGTGTGCCTTACCAGATAGGGGTCTGCCTTACCAGATAGAGGTGTGACTTAACAGATATAGCTGTGACTTACCAGATAGGGATGTGACTTACCAGATAGGGGTTTGTCTTACCAGATAGGAGTGTGAGTTACCAAATAGGGGTGTGCCTTACCAGATAGGAGTGTGACTTACCAGATAGGGGTGTGACTTACCACATAGGGATGTAACTTACCAGATAGGGTGCATCTTACCAGATCGTAGTTTGACTTACCAGATAGGAATGTGACTTACAAGATAGGTGTGTGCCTTACCAGATAGGGGTGTGCCTTACCAAATTAGAGTGTGATTTACCAGGTAAACGTGTGACTTACCAGATAAAGGTGTGCCTTACCAGATAGGTGTGTGCCTTACCATGTTAGAGTGTGACTAACCAGTTATGGGTGTGACTTAACAGATAGGGATGTGACTTACCAGATAGGGATGTGCCTTACCAGATAGGGGTGTTACTTAAAAGATAGGTGTGTGCCTTACCAGATAGACATGTGACTAACCAGATAAAGGTGTGCCTTACCAGATAGGAGTGTGCTTACCAGATACGGATGTGACTTACCAGATAAGTGTGTGACTTACCAGATAGGAATGTGCCTTACCAGATTAGAGTGTGCCTTACCAGATAAACGTGTGCCTTACCAGATAGGGATGTGACTTACCAGATAGGGGTGTGACTTACCAGATTGGGATGTGTCTTACCAGATAGGTGTGTGACTTAGCAGATAGGAGTGTGTCTTACCAGATAGTGATGTGCCTTACCAGATAGGGGTGTGACTAACCAGATAGAGGTGTGCCTTACCAAATAGGGGTGTGCCTGACCAGATAGGGGTGTGCTTACCAGATAGGGATGTGACTTACAAAATAGATGTGTGACTTACCAGATAGGAGTGTGAGTTACCATATAGGGATGTGACTTACCAGATAGGGATGTGCCTTACCAGATAGGAATGTGCCTTACCATATTAGAGTGTACCTTACCAGATAGACGTGTGACTTACCAGATAAAGGTGTGCCTTACCAGATAGGGGTGTGGTTACCAGATAGGGATGTGACTTATCAGATAGGGGTGTGCTTACCAGATAGGGATGTGACTTACAAAATAGATGTGTGACTTACCAGATAGGAGTGTGAGTTACCATATAGGGATGTGACTTACCAGATAGGGATGTGCCTTACCAGATAGGAACGTGCCTTACCAGATTAGAGTGTACCTTACCAAATAGACGTGTGACTTACCAGATAAAGGTGTGCCTTACCAGATAGGTGTGTGACTTACCAGATAGGGGTGTGCCTTACCAGATTAGAGTGTGCCTTACCAGATAAACGTGTGACTTACTAGATAGGGGTGTGCCTTACCAGATAGGGATGTGACTTACCAGATAGGGGTGTGACTTACCAGATAGGGGTGTGCCTTACCAGATAGGGATGTGACTTAGCCGATAGGGGTGTGCCTTAACAGATAGGGGTCTGCCTTACCAGATAGGAGTGTGACTTAACAGATATAGCTGTGACTTACCAGATAGGGGTGTGCCTTACCAGATAGATGTGTGACTTACCAGATAGGGGTGTGCCTTACCAGATAGGAGTGTGACTTTCCAGATAGGGGTGTCACTTACCAGATAGGGATGTGACTTACCAGATAGGGTGCATCTTACCAGATCGGAGTTTGACTTACCAGATAGGAGTGTGCCTTACTAGATAGGGATGTGACTTACAAGATAGGTGTGTGCCTGACCAGATAAAGGTGTGCCTTACCAGATAAACGTGTGCCTTACCAGATAGGGATGTGACTTACCAGATAGGGGTGTGACTTACCAGATTGGGATGTGTCTTACCAGATAGGTGTGTGACTTAGCAGATAGGAGTGTGTCTTACCAGATAGTGATGTGCCTTACCAGATAGGGGTGTGACTAACCAGATAGAGGTGTGCCTTACCAAATAGGGGTGTGCCTGACCAGATAGGGGTGTGCTTACCAGATAGGGATGTGACTTACAAAATAGATGTGTGACTTACCAGATAGGAGTGTGAGTTACCATATAGGGATGTGACTTACCAGATAGGGATGTGCCTTACCAGATAGGAATGTGCCTTACCATATTAGAGTGTACCTTACCAGATAGACGTGTGACTTACCAGATAAAGGTGTGCCTTACCAGATAGGGGTGTGGTTACCAGATAGGGATGTGACTTATCAGATAGGGGTGTGCTTACCAGATAGGGATGTGACTTACAAAATAGATGTGTGACTTACCAGATAGGAGTGTGAGTTACCATATAGGGATGTGACTTACCAGATAGGGATGTGCCTTACCAGATAGGAACGTGCCTTACCAGATTAGAGTGTACCTTACCAAATAGACGTGTGACTTACCAGATAAAGGTGTGCCTTACCAGATAGGTGTATGACTTACCAGATAGGGGTGTGCCTTACCAGATTAGAGTGTGCCTTACCAGATAAACGTGTGACTTACCAGATAGGGGTGTGCCTTACCAAATAGGGGTGTGCCTGACCAGATAGGGGTGTGACTTACCAGATAGGGATGTGACTTACCAGATAGGGGTGTGCCTTAACAGATAGGGATGCGACTTTGCCAATAGGGGTATGCCTTACCAGATAGGGGTGTGACTTAACAGATAGGGGTGTGACTTAACAGATATAGCTGTGACTTACCAGATAGGGATGTGACTTACCAAATAGGGGTGTGCCTTACCAGATAGGAGTGTGACTTACCAGATAGGGGTGTGACTTACCACATAGGGATGTGACTTACCAGATAGGGTGCATCTTACCAGATCGGAGTTTGACTTACCAGATAGGAGTGTACCTTACTAGATAGGGATGTGACTTACCAGATAGGTGTGTGCCTGACCAGATAAAGGTGTGCCTTACCAGATAGGGGTTTGCTTACCAGATAGGAATGTGACTTACAAGATAGGTGTGTGCCTTACCAGATAGGGGTGTGCCTTACCAAATTAGAGTGTGCCTTACCAGGTAAACGTGTGACTTACCAGATAAAGTTGTGCCTTACCAGATAGGTGTGTGCCTTACCAGGTTAGAGTGTGACTAACCAGTTATGGGTGTGACTAAACAGATAGGGATGTGACTTACCAGATAGGGATGTGCCTTACCAGATAGGGGTGTTACTTAAAGGATAGGTGTGTGTCTTACCAGATAGACATGTGACTAACCAGATAAAGGTGTGCCTTACCAGATAGGAGTGTGCTTACCAGATACGGATGTGACTTACCAGATAAGTGTGTGACTTACCAGATAGGAATGTGCCTTACCAGATTAGAGTGTGCCTTACCAGATAAACATGTGCCTTACCAGATAGGGATGTGACTTACCAGATAGGGGTGTGACTTACCAGATAGGGATGTGTCTTACCAGATAGGTGTGTGACTTACCAGATAGGAGTGTGTCTTACCAGATAGTGATGTGACTTACCAGATAGGGGTGTGACTAACCAGATAGAGGTGTGCCTTACCAAATAGGGGTGTACCTGACCAGATAGGGGTGTGCTTACCAGATAGGGATGTGACTTACAAAATAGATGTGTGACTTACCAGATAGGAGTGTGAGTTACCATATAGGGATGTGACTTACCAGATAGGGATGTGCCTTACCAGATAGGAATGTGTCTTACAAGATTAGAGTGTACCTTACCAGATAGACGTTTGACTTACCAGATAAAGGTGTGCCTTACCAGATAGGGGTGTGGTTACCAGATAGGGATATGACTTATCAGATAGGTGTGTGACTTACCAGATAGGGGTGTGCCTTAACAGATTAGAGTGTGCCTTACCAGATAAACGTGTAACTTACTAGATAGGGGTGTGCCTTACCAGATAGGGATGTGACTTACCAGATAGAGGTGTGACTTACCAGATAGGGGTGTGACTTACAAGATAGGGATGTGCCTTACCAGATAGGGATGTGACTTAGCCGATAGGGGTGTGCCTTACCAGATAGGGGTCTGCCTTACCAGATAGGAGTGTGACTTAACAGATATAGCTGTGACTTACCATATAGGGATGTGACTTACCAGATAGGGGTGTGCCTTACCAGATAGGGATGTGACTTACCAGATAGGGGTGTGGCTAACCAGATACGGGTGTGACTTGCCAGATAGTGGTGTGGCTAACCAGATACGGGTGTGACTTGCCAGATAGGGGTGTATCTTACCAGATAGGGATGTGACTTAACAGATAGGGATGTACCTTACCAGATAGGGGTGTGCCTTACCAAATTCGAGTGTGCCTTACCAGATAAACGTGTGACTTACCAGATAAAGGTGTGCCTTACCAGATAGGTGTGTGCCTTACCAAATTAGAGTGTGCCTTACCAGATAAACGTGTGACTTATCAGATAAAGGTGTGCCTTACCAGATAGGTGTGTGCCTTACCAGGTTAGAGTGTGACTAACCAGATAGGGGTGTGACTTAACAGATAGGGATGTGACTTACCAGATAGGGATGTGACTTACCAGATAGGGATGTGTCTTACCAGATAAGGATGTGATTTTCCAGATAGGGGTGTGCCTTACCAGATACGGTTGTGACTTACCAGATACGGTTGTGACTTACCAGATAGGGATGTGACTTACCAGATAAAAGTGTGACTTCCAGATAGGGGTGTGCCTTACCAGATACGGTTGTGACTTACCAGATCGGAATGTGACGTACCATATAGGGATGTGACTTACCAGATAGGAATGTGATTTTCCAGATAGGGGTGTGCCTTACCAGATAGGGATGTGACTTACCAGATAGGGATGTGACTTACCAGATAGGGATGTGACTTACCAGATAGGGATGTGACTTACCAGATAGGGATGTGACTTACCAGATAGGAAAGTGACTTACCAGATAGCAGTGTGCCTTACCAGATAGGGATGTGACTTACCAGATAGCAGTGTGCCTTACCAGATAGGGATGTGACTTACCAGATAGGGATGTGACTTACCAGATAGGGATGTGCATTACCAGATAGGAGTGTGACTTACCAGATAGGGGTGTGACTTACCACATAGGGATGTGACTTACCAGATAGGAATGTGACTTAGCAGATAGGGGTGTGCCTTACCAGATAGGAGTGTGACTTACCAGATAGGGGTGTGCCTTACCAGATAGAGATGTGACTTACCAGATAGGGATGTGACTTACCAGATAGGGATGTGTCTTACCAGATAAGGATGTGATTTTCCAGATAGGGGTGTGCCTTACCAGATACGGTTGTGACTTACCAGATACGGTTGTGACTTACCAGATAGGGATGTGACTTACCAGATAAAAGTGTGACTTCCAGATAGGGGTGTGCCTTACCAGATACGGTTGTGACTTACCAGATCGGAATGTGACGTACCATATAGGGATGTGACTTACCAGATAGGAATGTGACTTAGCAGATAGGGTTGAGCCTTACCAGATAGGAGTGTGACTTACCAGATAGGGTTGTGCCTTACCAGATAGAGATGTGACTTACCAGATAGGGATGTGACTTACCAGATAGGGATGTGATTTACCAGATAGGGGTGTGCCTTACCAGATAGGGATGTGTCTTACCAGATAGTGATGTGATTTTCCAGATAGGGGTGTGCCTTACCAGATACGGTTGTGACTTACCAGATACGGTTGTGACTTACCAGATAGGGATGTGACTTACCAGATAAACGTGTGTCTTCCAGATAGGGTTGTGCCTTACCAGATACGGTTGTGACTTACCAGATCGGAATGTGACTTACCATATAGGGATGTGACTTACCAGATAGGAATGTGTCTTACCAGATAGGATTGTGATTTACCAGATCAGGGTGTGTCTTACCAGATAGAGGTGTGACTTACCAGATAGGAGTGTGCCTTACTAGATAGACGTATGACGTACCAGATAAAGGTGTGACTTACCAGATAGGATTGTGACTGATCAGATAGGTGTGTGCCTTACCAGATAGAGGTGTTACTTACCAGATAGGGGTGTGGCTTACCGGATAGAGTTGAACCTTACCAGATAAGAGTGTGATTTACCAGATAGACGTTTGACTTACCAGATAAAGGTTTGCCTTACCAGATAGGGATGTGACTTACCAGATATTTGTGTGCCTTACCAGATAGGGGTGTGCCTCACCAAACTAGAGTTTGCTTTACCAGATAAACGTGTGCCTTACCAGATAAACGTGTGCCTTACCAGATAGGGATGTGACTTACCAGATAGGGATGTGACTTACCAGATAGGGATGTGGCTTACCAGATAGGGATGTGACTTACCAGATAGACGTGTGACGTACCAGATAAACGTGTGCCTTACCAGATAAACGTGTGCCTTACCAGATAGGGATGTGACTTACCAGATAGGGATGTGACTTACCAGATAGGGATGTGCCTTACCAGATAGGGATGTGACTTACCAGATAGGGGTGTGACTTATCAGATAGGGATGTGCCTTACCAGATAGGGATGTGACTTACCCGATAGGGGTGTGCCTTACCAGATAGGTATGCGACTTATCAGATAGGGGTGTGCCTTACCAGATAAACGTGTGACTTACCAGATAGGGGTGTGCCTTACAGGATAGGGATGTGACTTACCAGATAGTCTGTGCCTTACCAGATGGGGATGTATCTTACCATATAGATGTGCATCTTACCAGATAGGGGTGTGACTTACCAGATAGGTGTGTGCCTTACCAGATAGGGGTGTGCCTCACCAAATTAGAGTTTGCTTTACCAGATAAACGTGTGCCTTACCAGATAAACGTGTGCCTTACCAGATAGGGATGTGACTTACCAGATAGGGATGTGACTTACCAGATAGGGATGTGCCTTACCAGATAGGGGTGTGCCTTACCAGATAGGGATGTGACTTACCCGATAGGGGTGTGCCTTACCAGATAGGTGTTCGACTTATCAGATAGGGTTGTGCCTTTCCAGATAAACGTGTGACTTACCAGATAGGGGTGTGCCTTACAGGATAGGGATGTGACTTACCAGATAGTTTTTGCCTTACCAGATGGGGATGTATCTTACCATATAGGAGTGCATCTTACCAGATAGGTGTGCCTTACCAGATAGGAGTGTGCCTTACCAGATAGATGTGTGACGTACCAGATAAAGGTGTGACTTACCAGATATGAGTGTGACTTTCCAGAAAGGGGTGTGCCTTACCAGAATAGAGTGTGACTTACCAGATAGACGTGTGACTAACCAGAAAAAGTTGTGCCTTACCAGATAGGGGGGTGCTTACCAGATAGGAATGTGACTTACCGGATCGGTGTGTGCCTTACCAGATAGAGGCGTGCCTTACCAAATTACAGTGTGCCTTACCAGATAAATCTGTGCCATACCAGATACAGATGTGACTTACCAGTGAGGAGTGTGACTTACCATATAGGGATGTGACTTACCAGATAGGGGTGTGTCTTACAAGATGGGGATGTGCCTTACCAGATAGGGGTGTGACTTACCAGATTAGAGTGTGCCTTACCAGATAGACGTATGACTTACCAGATAAAGGTGTGCCTTACCAGATAGTGGTGTGCTTACCAGACAGGGATGTGACTTATCAGATAGGTGTGTTACTTACCAGATAGGGGTGTGCCTTACCAGATTAGAGTGTGCCTTACCAGATAAACGTGTGACATACCAGATAGGGGTGTGCCTTACCAGATAGGGATGTGACTTACCCGATAGGGGTGTGCCTTACCAGATAGGGGTCTACCTTACCAGATAGGGGTGTGTTTTAACAGATATGGCTCTGACTTACCAGATAGGGATGTGACTTACCAGATAGGGGTGTGCCTTATCAGATAGGAGTGTTACTTACCAGATAGGGGTGTGCCTTACAAGATAGGAGTGTGACTTACCAGATAGGGGTGTGCCTTACCAGATAGGGATGTGACTTACCAGATAGGTGTGTGCCTTACCAGATTAGAGTGTGACTTACAAGATAAAGGCTTGCCTTACCAGATAGGGGTGTGCTTACCAGATAGGGATGTGACTTACCAGATAGGTGTGTGACTTACCAGATAGGGGTGTGCCTTACCAGATTAGAGTGTGCCTTACCAGATAAACGTGTGACTTAACAGATAGGGACGTGATTTACCAGATAGGCGTGTGCCTTACCAGATAGGGATGTGACTTACCAGGTAGGGGTGTATCTTATCAGATAGGAGTTTGACTTACCAGATAGGGTGCATCTTACCAGATCGGAGTTCGACTTACCAGATAGGGATGTGACTTACCAGATAGGTGTGTGACTTACCAGATTGGGGCGTGCCTTACCAGATTAGAGTGTGCCTTACCAGACAAACGTGTGACTTACCAGATACGGTGTGCCTTACCAGATAGGGATGTGACTTACCAGATAGGGGTGTGCCTTTCCAGATAGGGATGTGACTTACCAGATAGGAGTGTGACTTACCAGATAGGGTTTTGACTTACCAGATAGGGGTGTGCCTTACCAGATAGGGTTGTGACTTACCAGATAGGGGTGTACCTTACCAGATAGGGGTGTGACTTACCAGATAGGAGTGTGCCTTACTAGATAGACGTGTTACTTACCAGACAGATGTGTGACTAACCAGATAAAGGTGTGACTTACCAGATAGGAGTGTGCCTTACCAGATAGGGGTGTGACTTACCAGATAAAGGTGTGCCTTAACAGATATGGATGTGACTTACCAGATAGGGGTGTACCTTACCAGATAGTGGTGTGCCTTATTAGATAAGTGTGTGACTTACCAGATAGGGGTGTGCCTTGCCAGATACGGTTGTGACTTACCAGATAGGAATGTGACTTACCAGATAGGGGTGTGTCTTACCAGAAAGGGGTGTGTCTTACCAGATAGGAATGTGACTTACCAGATAGGGATGTGACTTACCAGATAGGGATGTGACTAACCAGATAGGTATGTGACTTACCAGATAGGGATGTGTTTTACCAGATAGGAATGTTACTTAACAGATAGGGGTGTGACTTACCAGATAGGAATGTGACTTACCAGATAGGGGTGTGACTTAACAGATAGGAATGTGACTTACCAGATAGGGGTGTGCCTTACCAGATAGGGGTGTGACTTACCAGATAGGGGTGTGACTTAACAGATAGGGTTGTGACTTACCAGATAGGGGTGTGCCTTACCAGATAGGGTGTGGCTTACCAGATAGGAGCGTGCCTTACCAGATAGGAGTGTGACTTACCAGATAGGAATGTGACTTACCAGATAGGGGTGTGCCTTACCAGATAGGGGTGTGACTTAACAGATAGGGGTGGGACTTACCAGATAGGGGTGTGACTTACCAGATAGGGTTGTAACTTACCAGATAGGGGTGTGCCTTACCAGATAGGGTTGTGACTTACCAGATAGGGGTGTACCTTACCAGATAGGGGTGTGACTTACCAGATAGGAGTGTGCCTTACTAGATAGACGTGTGACGTACCAGATAAAGGTGTTACTTATCAGATAGGAGTGTGACTGACCCGATAGGAGTGTGACTTACCAGATAGGGATGTGACTTACCAGATAGGTGTGTGCCTTACCAGATAGGGGTGTGCCTTACCAGATAGGAGTGTGACTTACCAGAAAGGGGTGTGCCTTACCAGATAGGTGTGTGCTTTACCAGATAGGGTGTGCCTTACCAGATAGGTGTGTGCCTTACCTGATAGAGGTGTTACTCACCAGATAGGAGTGTGACTTACCAGATAGGTGTGTGACTTACGAGATAGGTTTGTGATTTACCAGATAGGAGTGTGACTTACCAGATAGAGGTGTGCCTTTCCAGATAGGGGTGTGACTTTCGAGATAGAGGTGTGACTTACCAGATAGCGGTGTGTCTTACCAGATAGGGGTGTGCTTTACCAGATAGGGGTGTGACTTACCAGATAGCGGTGTGTCTTACCAGATCGGGGTGTGCTTTACCAGATAGGGATGTGACTTACCAGATAGGAGTGTGCCTTCACTGTTTTGATATACTTTATTTTCAGATGAATATCGTAAATAAAGCGATGCGCCAGTCTTATTCACTGGAGAATTTAGACAATAAATACCCAGTGGAACATGTAGGACCTGTGTCTGTGCTACCAGGAAAGGAGGATGAAGCTGATACTACAGAAACTGATATCGTGGCTGTAACAGAATCCAGAAAACTGTTAATTGGGAGGTTTCTACTTCTCGGGGCAATAATGGTGTTAGTTATTTATAGTTTTATGCTTACCCAACTCGTCACAGTACAGTACATATATACATACATTCGCCAGTCTCAATTCCCCAATGTTAGTTTCATCACTAATGAGTCGTCGGGATGTCAAATCAACACTACCTCCCAGATATACCGTGACCAACAGACGGTACAAAAGATGGCGGCCCAGATCAACATCTACATAGAATTGGCCAGGGGGATACCAGGGATGTGTGGTATCTTCCTCTATGGTTCACTGAGCGATAGGTTCGGCAGAAAACCTGTTCTTCTCATCGCATTTACAGGGAACATGTTAAGATGTCTGTTAACTACGTTAGCTACCTACCTCCACTGGAATCTAAATTCGTTCATTATTTTTTCTTTCATTGACGGGTGTGGGGGCGGCTGGGTGTTGGCAATGTCTATCGCCATGTCTATTGCTGCTGACGTCACAAAACCTGGAAAGACGAGGACATTCGCTATTGTGATGACGGAAATGTCATTAGGATTCGGTATGATTATAGGAGGTTTCACTTCCGGTTTTATCATCAAGGCTGGAGGGTTCACCATCGCCATGGTGGTCAGTTCCTGTTTCTCCCTACTGCCTATATTCTTATGGTTTTTCGTACAAGAAACGTTGTCGAGGTCAAAGTCAAAAGAAGCACCGCGTAAAACTCTATGTCAACTTCTGATCGAAGTTTATGTGTTTTATTTTAAAGACCCCGTTATTTCCGGAAAACGAAAAATATTTCTAGTTTGCACGCTGATATATTTCCTCGTAATACAGTCTGCAACCGGTGCACATGCGATCGAGACTTTGTATGTTTTGAACTCGCCATTTTGTTGGAGTTCGGTACAAGTTGGTAATTACGTGGCGGTACGTAATGGATTACCGTTCGTTACTGGGATGTTATTCTTCGGTCCTCTTCAGAGATGTCTTAACGAAAGTGCCATCGCTATCATTGCTAACCTATCAAATCTCGCTGGCTTTCTTCTTGAGGCGTTATCTTATAATACAGTAATGCTCTACTTTGGTAAGTTAACGTTGTGAACTCAATTATTTAATAGCATTATATTGAGATATGATATATTATATTAACTTACGTATTATTTGTGTCGTCTGTAAGATAACATAATAAATTATATCCTACAAACGATTTCTTTCTGGAGTATAATAACGGGGTATATAATCAGGTGGCAGCCATGTTTGTTTTTATCCACATCAATCCTCACATCAATCCTCCTAGACAGTAAACAGAGTATCAAGGTCAGTTATGTAGTCTTATTCCACTATACTTTGTCCTTTCAGTTCCCGCACTAAGTTTTGCTAAGACCATGTCGGTGCCGGTAGTAAAAGGAATCATGTCTCGTCTGACGCCTCCGGACAAACAGGGTCAGTAGAACATCGTAATGGAATAACGAGACGTTAATTAGATTGTCACATGCCATGAAGATGAAGTTTTGATTTTGTATGATTAATGACATACCAATCTCAACTTGTAGTGTATGGTATCCTAAGCCAAAAAGGTGGAAATTATTATGCAATTTATTGATTTGTTTTTGAGATCAATATGACCTTTAGCCGCATAGCCCATAGCCTATAAACATACAGTACAGCGGACATTAATGTTTTATTATTACATTGTTTACTATTTTGATTTTTGTTAAAGGAATCTTTAAAATTCTACAACAGCTCTTCTGCAACTTTAGGCGAAAGATATATGTAAATCAAATCCAACCATGAATAAAAGAAAAAGATGTGATATCATTTTTTTCTGGTCGTTTTAGGGACTATGTTTTCCGGGACGGCTATCGTGGAGACGTTTTGTTCTCTGTATGGCGGTGTTGTCTCCAGTGCTATATACGGACAGACCGTGGATGTGTTCCGAGGAACCGCCTTCCTCTTCCTGACTGGCTACCTGTTCATAGCGGTCGTATTGTCGATGTAAGTGCTAACTCCATGCAAACTCTTTCTAATTATATGACTGTTCAGAGTATACACATGTACTTGGGGATAAGCTATGAGAAATGACTAATTAAATCATAGGGGAAATGGCTATTTACACCTACAGACCCTGATAGGCCTAAAAGCGACTTGTCTATGGAGAAGTTATACCGTGGAGTCATGGAATGATAATACTCTCCTAAAGTATATCAATAAAAAGTACTATACTTTCATTTATTGACAAATCAATAAATCGGTAATTCTTTCTTTCATCATTACGAATTCGTATTAGTATTTTGATTTTCTTTACCAGTGTTATTTCCAATAACATTATCACAACAATAATACTAGTCGTCCGTCCATAACCACCAGAATTATTTTGAGTTTTGTGTATTTTCAGCGTTCTATATGGATTGATCAGAGGTATGGATAAAGCCAGACCAGTCAAAGAAAGCACTGGTTAGGGTTAAAGTCCTGGTAACCCCTAGCAACTGATCTACATATTATATAGGTGCTGTGGACATCAATGAACTTCGAGTATACCTTTAGTCGAATCATGTACTTATATTAGATATAGAAATTCATAAACTGAACGTTAATCGCTACTATGTGAGAGTAAATATGTCATATTACAGCAATACGAGATGCTAAAGCCTAATTTTACAAAACGATGATAAGTAAACTTATTTTATGATCAAAGACTTAATATATTATTGATGCAGATTGGTATAAAACTCAATCCGACTGTCCAACATAATATCCAGGAAATCTTGACTGTCTGACTCAAAGTCAAAGGCGTGCGACTCTCGATCGAACTGCAGATTACATAAGGAACAACGAGAGTAACAGAATGGTAATATGATAAGAAACTGATTAATAGTGGCCTTCCTATCACAACACACTGTTGTTTGTATTGAACACTACGGTAATGTATAGAGAAAATTTCTTATGCGTGCATAATTTAGCAATTTGTTTTGACATCTTTTATTTTCAAACATTTTACATATTATACATAAATGGACACCACATACACACTTGCATCATCAAGCTTTATTTCCCCCGTTAGAGGATATTGAATACAATCAAATCCACACAAAAATAAAGAAAAGAGTAATGAAAATAAAAGTTAAATAGGTCGGAGCTCGCTGCTGGAATATACAACTTATGAATAAGTTATATAGCCGCGCGGTTCAGTAACGTTGGTTAACTTCAATGGTTCACAAAAGGCATCGCGTAACGCGTACAACATATTGAATTGACTTTATAAAGAATTGTCTTTGGTCTGCAACACTGGTGAAGGGAATTCCTGTACTGGCTCCTAAAAGGCTACGGGTGAAGGAGGAATGATCCAATTTTCAATGAAATTGAAAATAGAAAGGTCAAGTTCAGATTGAATATCTTCCATGAAAGTTTGTCTTAGGGTGTCGTAGAATGTACATTCAGAACAAAGATGAACTGCAGCGTTGTCAAAAGTCAGAGAGCAGAGCGGACACTGGTTACCGGCAAACACTCTCGGTACTGCCAAAACTTTACATAAACAGTAGATGGTCTTAATATCGGACAAAGATTCAGCAGCAAGCCACAGTTCATATGGGTCGTATGAGGAATGTACAGTTTTAAAAAAGGATAAGTCATTATCGTTTGCCATACGATCCTCGAGCGCCGAATTTTCACGTAATCTGATATTGGAATTTATTATACGTTTCCATTGGATCTTGGAAGGAAAAGTGTAAGATCGTAGATAAGACTCCAAATAAGCAAGAAGGTTGTATTTCTGGAGTACCTTAACTATATCAGGGAAATATCCCTTCTCGTGGTTAACCGTGGGTCTCTTTGAAATATACAAATGAAGACGAATAGTAAAAATTTGCTTTGGCAAGTAACGTTGGTCCATAGCGATAATTTTTTGCAGAAACAGTAGTTTCCTCCGGTCGATCTCTGATGAAATTCTGAAGAGGCCAAGAATAGGCTCAGCTATATCGGACCTTGCACGGCTCGGCAAGCCAAGTATAAGTTTTGCAGCGTAATGTTGAAAACGTGCTATCTTGGAGATGTCAGTAGCGGAGAGATTTACCCAATGTTCACAACCATACAGAATAGATGGTAAGACGACTTTCCTATAAAGACTGGCTTTAACGATTGGACTTATTGCAGATAAGGAATGGGCTACACCAACGATCGAATGTAAGGTTCTTCTACCTTTATCACACGCGTTGGTGATGCGTTCGGTATTAGTCAGTTTGGACGAAATAATTGTACCCAGGTGTGTTTGGAAGTGTGAAATTTCAATGGTATGAAGGCCTAGTGTCCATGTTTCCATCGGATTTCTTGGAATGTAGTTTCCTATTACTATAATTTTACACTTTGAAACATTGAATTCGAACTTCCACTTAGTGCTGTATACCTGACAAATGTTCAATAGGTGTTGAAGCGATTGTGGAGAAGTGCTGATTAGTGCAATATCGTCTGCCAGAGTTGGGTTCCCAGAGGTAATCCTACCGATAGAGGCACCGTGTTGGCTCTTTTCTAGACAATCGAGTAGGTTATCAATAAACGTTTGGTAGAGAAAGGTAGATAAGACACCACCTTGCCTGACTCCAGATTCAACAGGAAACCAATGTGACGTCATACCATGCCACGTCACGGCGCTTAACATATCCTTGTACGAGGCGCGAATGGTGTTAAGCAGCCGGCCTGTAATGCCGATACTACAGAGTTTACGAAAAAGGTCTGTGTGCCAGACGGTATCGAAGGCCTTTTTCATATCCAAGAATGAGATAAACACTTTGCTTCCCGACTCAATGTTATGAAAGATAGTTTCTTGAAGAGAAAAGGTAGCAGTTGTACAGCTGAGGGACTTGCGGAAACCGTTTTGTTGGTCATTTGGAAACGGTATAGGAGAAGTTTTTAAGTTTTCCTGTATCCTGTTGTTGACCACCGTTTCAAAGAGTTTGTACGTACAACATAAGAGAGTGATTGGCCTGTAGCTAGCAGTATCGCCGCGAGACTTATTACCTCCTTTGAATATGGGGAGAATTATGCCTCGTTTCCATACTTCGGGCACGTATTCGTACTCAAGGCATTTATTGAACAGTTTTTGAAGACACAATATCAGTGTTCGTCCTCCATATCGTAAATGCTCGTTTTGGATACGGTCAATCCCTGGTGCCTTTTTGAGTTTGAGACCACGGATAGCACGTTCAACCTCGTCGAAGGTTATATTCCTATTAAGCTCGTCGTGATCGAAAACGTCCTTAGGGTCATCAGGATCAGAGTCGTCGGACAGATCTGTCGGCTCAGAATTAGCCATATACACTGACTGGAAGTAATTACCAAACGCCTGCGCGACATCAATTGGAGAACGTAAAGTTTCGTCACCAACCTTAAATGGCGAGACACTAAGGCGTGAAGGACCCTTTAAAAGCTTCAGGGCTTTCCAAAACTTCTTACTATCACCGTCTGCAGCGTCGTTCAGATCTTGGTGGAGATTTCGTAGATATTGATGGTAGGCTGCGCGTTGGGTATTCTTGAAAACACGTTTAGCAAGCTTATATTCCCGGTATGAATGATGATCGGATCCCCTTGGTTTACCTTCTGCGATCCACTCTCTTCGTCGCGCACGGGCAGCCTTGTGGGCTGATTTAACGTTACTATTCCAGTAAGGCTTCAGGCGCGGGTTGTATCTTGAGGTTGGGATATATGAATGTGCACAAGCGATCAGTGTGTCCGTGATAAAAACATGGAATCTGTTAATATCTGCTGGTGCATTAATTTTGAAATCTTGAAAAGACTGTAACATATAGTCGACTGCTAGCTGTTACGTGATTAGCTGATCTGTATAACATTTACTCCAAAGAGGATGTGTGGTAGGGATAGGAGACGTAGATCAGAGGTGATTTAAGAACGCATTCCAAAATTGCATGATCAGAGGCGATATCGGCATCGGCAGCGGAAAAGACTCTGCATGATTGAATGCAGTCGAGCATCGTGTCTGTCACAAGGATATAATCAATGGTAGTTTCAAGAGGTAAAAATGTGTAGGGAAGGCCGCTACATAGACTTGATTTGTTGACCGGGATGAGGTTGTTGGCCGAAATGAATTCGTGAAATAGGCTTTGCTTACGACGCGCTGGGTACGACACAGGTAGTGTGTCGTATTGTGCGTTGAGATCACCAATCACAGCGACATCTCCTAACTCAGAGTAGAAGCTGACGAAATCATTGAGACTTTCAATTATTGGTTAATGTTCGAGTCACTGGGCATGTAAACGCCAAACAGATAGAGAGGCGTAGAATTACCTCGATGAATATATAATCCAATGATGTGGTTTGACCGGCTGGTATCAACCGTGTCAACGGCATAACAAAGGTCTTTGTTTACTAAAAATATAAGACCACCGGGTCCACAACAAATAGTTTCAAAGTTCGCGTCTTCGGTACTTGGATAGGCGTAAAACTGTTCGTGAATACTATTTGGAAAATCAGCACAGTGCTGCGAGAGACGTAGTTCACTTAAGAAGGCTATGTCGCACGCTTTAGCTGACAGTATATAACCCTCCGACATCAATGCCAACGTTACGTTTAAGTCATACTTACATACATGTACATGTACATACACATACATGACATGGTATTACCCTGCATAACATATGTATGCATGAATAGCATAAGATACTTCATTCCTACATGCATACATACACACGTAAATGAATACAAGCACACATGCATGCATACATTTTATATCAGGACATACATAACACAACATTTACATTACGCATACTAAACATAACATACACACACATAGAATAACAAACAAAGATAATATTACGGGTAAAATGAGCTTAATGATACTTAAAACTTTTCACAATTTCAATCTCATTACCATTGTAGGTGAAACACATATCTTGGGATACTGTTCCTCTACCAAAAACCATTACTTTTGTTTTATCAATATTAACTTTAAGATGGCAAAATTTTTAATGTGTGTTGAATACATTAAGTTGCGTTTGTAAATATTCGGCAGAATCTGCTTGTAGGATTGTATCGTCACATATAGCATTACATATAGTTTGAGGTAGACTTGTAAATCAGATTACAGTTTTCCCGACAAATTCGACAGGCCTTTACAATCATTCGATATTAAAAATGTTCCAAATCGTTTAGAAATATTGAAAACAAAAATGGAGATAAATTTTCTCCTCTCCTTGTCTGAATATTGGGTAGTACTAAAACCATGTATTGCAGCATCGACGAATATTTCACTCAAGTTATAAACAGTTTCATTAATCACATTCATTTTCACACATACTATCTACAATGTTCTCTATATACAGGTATTGTGCAGATACAAGTTCAACAAACTTATCCCTTGCATTATTATTCCATCTTTTAGGTTTTGAAATAAAAGGATCATCTTCATTACCTTTTTGCAAGTTAATTTACCGACATAACGATCTTTGCCCATTCTTCCATTTAAAATAAAATTATTACAGTGATTACACATGTCTATTAAGTACTTTGTCTTGGGAACACTTGTCGTAGGTGCACGTAATTCTTGGAGTCTATTAACATCTGACATTTCAGAAACATTATCAACTATATCTACCAATTCAGGAAGATTTGCAGTTCTACTATTGAAATATCCCACAAGGTTAACACCATTACTGAGGGTAAATAAATCATTCTCGATCTCTTCAAAAGAAATTCATGTCAGCGTACCAGACTAAAATATTCATCATAGTGAAAGAAACAATGGGATCATCTTCATGGCAAAAAAAAACATAAAAGATTAAAATGCTGCTATATGAATATAACAGAATAAAATTGTGATCGTAATCTTTTATATATTATGGCTACTACAACTTACAAAAAATGTTTATTTACAAATTGTACAACTGAATATTTAAGGTTTTCATCGTCGGTCACAACTTGACATAACATTTTCATTAAGAATTACAAAATAATAAAAATAGAATTGTTGAAAGTTTGACATATTCACTATAACTTATTGTAAAAAGTATACAGTATCGCTTATCGAACATAAACAAAAAAGATTTGATCACTACAAATGATATCTATGTTTACATACATCAAAATCACAATTTGTTGCAGAAAATGAAACAAAGCAATTTCATCACGGCGTCGCCGATTTTCTATTATTACAGACAAATATTCACTTTTAACAATAAGACTATCATAAAATATATTGAGAAATCAAACCCATCACATCTCATAATAGCCCGCAATAGAATGATTCAAATGTGGTAGCATTCCAAACAAAAGATACTGAGCATCATTCTACTAACAGAATGAAGTGCTTTTACAACAACTCATTTCTCTTACTAGACCCCTGTCGATGGAAAATCTTTCTGGCCCAATTTCTTTTCTTTCCTTTCTTTTCGGCACATCTTTCTAGTCCAATTTCTTGTCTATCCTTTCATTTCGGCACATCTTAATGGTCCTATTTCTTTTCTTTCCTTTCTTTTCGGCACATCTTAATGGTCCAATTTTTTGTCTATCCTTTTTTTCCGGCACATCTTAATGGTCCAATTTCTTGTCTATCCTTTCATTTCGGCACATCTTAATGGTCCAATTTCTTGTCTATCCTTTCTTTTCGGCACATCTTAATGGTCCAATTTCTTGTCTATCCTTTTTTTCCAGCACATCTTAATTGTCCAATTTCTTGTCTATCCTTTTTTTCCGGCACATCCTAATGGTCCAATTTCTTGTCTATCCTTTCTTTTCGGCACATCTTTCTAGTCCAATTTCTTGTCTATCCTTTCTTTTCGGCACATCTTAATGGTCCAATTTCTTGTCTATCCTTTTTTTCCGGCACATCTTAATGGTCCAATTTCTTGTCTATCCTTTCTTTTCGGCACATCTTAATGGTCCAATTTCTTGTCTATCCTTTCTTTTCGGCACATCTTAATGGTCCAATTTCTTGTCTATCCTTTCTTTTCGGCACATCATAATGGTCCAATTTCTTGTCTATCCTTTCTTTTCGGCACATCTTAATGGTCCAATTTCTTGTCTTTCCTTTCTTTTCGGCACATCTTAATGGTCCAATTTCTTGTCTATCCTTTCTTTTCGGCACATCATAATGGTCCAATTTCTTGTCTTTCCTTTCTTTTCGGCATATCTTAATGGTCCTATTTCTTTTCTTTCCTTTCTTTTCGGCACATCATAATGGTCCAATTTCTTTTCTTTCCTTTCTTTTCGGCACATCTTAATGGTCCTATTTCTTTTCTTTCCTTTTTTCGGCACATCTTAATGGTCCTATTTCTTTGCTTTTCTTTTTCGGCACATCTTAATGGTCCTATTTCTTTGCTTTTCTTTTTCGGCACATCTTTCTGGTCCTTTGTGAATTAAAGTGTAAGGATACCACTGATAAAATGTGAGACCAAAATGATATACAGAGCTAATTGATATTAAATGAACAGGATCGATACTGTTGATATTGATGATATATGAGGAAAGCGATGTGGATGCGGATAATGATAATATTCTATAGGTAAGGACGATGACGAGGATGATTTTGATGGTAGCATTAAAATGTTAAAATATGAGATAGAATATAATATTTCATTAGTATGTATTACACATAAAACTGAATAAAAGATTAACAAACTAATAACAAACAAAACCACCCCATCAGATATCACTCAACTACGAAACTTATTAAACCTATTAATGCCACAATATTAATTATCAAGGAAACACAAATCAATTATCATGCCATCACCGATTCGCGATTTAGATCAAGTTCAATGTCATCATGGATTAAGTATTGAAAATAAATTAATTCTGTTAAGGGTACACTATCCTGCAACAGAAAGATGCAGTTCATCCAATCAAATATTAAATACATGAATAATGAAATATATTTATCGTGGCTCACAGCAGCATATCCCACAAAGTACACAAAGAGGACTTACCTAATCAATACCACTCACAATATGGTGGCACCAAACGGAACAAATATATAATGATAATGCATTGATGTATTGTAGAATAAGATACCAGGTATTCATCGTTGCTTACAAAGGAATACAATAGACTTTATGGCATACAAATGTCATGTAAAGAAATTAAAGTGAAATAATTAGCATTGATTGTTGCTTAAGAAATGATAATAAATCTCTTTTATGTTAAAAAGTAAGATATTATTACTCATACTTCGTTTGACAATCACGAGTATGATTACGGGTTTGAATAAAGCCTGTGAGATTGGAGACATCATGGGAAATGAAAACAAATGACTGCATTTGTTGCTATCCGTAAAAGACGATTAACACAAAGTAATTATTACTGATTGGTGTTTAATGAAACTCACTGAAATGTTAAAATTCATCCTCACAGTTGAGGAAATTTAATATTCCTCGATACCTGATCATTGATCATGTTATAAATGTTGATGTGATAGAATAACAACACACATCTGTGTAGACTACTATCACGGCAGATATCTAATCAATCAGCTGATACAATTACCACCGGTCAGATACAGACATATACTGATATATTTACACATCTGTTGACAATATAACTGTTCTTATCACTTTAAATAATTAACGGTTAGCGCGCACCTGTTGTAGTGCTAGTTTAGTAGTCCTCGTCTTGTATACCAGTAGCACCTGAACAGCTGACTAGGCGTAAACAGGGGAGCTAATACATATCTTGTTAGTTCCGCGTAAGGGAGCAAAGCTGCCTTAACGGAGCTTTAATAACGACACCTGTGCCGAGTAGCACGCCGAGACCCGGTAGTTATATCATCAGGTGATTGTGTGTGTATATATGTCCCTAGTCATCGAGAATTATTTAACATCATGGGCTAGAAATGAGACGTGAATCGTTGTACAGGTATGTGTATTTGTGTACGTTTGAAATTAAAATTGAAGTTAATACATTTGTGTTTACAAGCATTATTGATAGTCTTCCGTGTCTGGCCTTTACCAGATAATATCGATACAGTACTTTATATACCGATGACCGGAGGGCAGAGTGGTCAACAATCGATAGGATTGTAATGTGCTGTAAGTAGACATTCACTTATACCTTAAAATAAACAGTCCAATTTCAATGTCGTCTACACAAAGTATACATGTATTGTTTACATAAGGGAGATAACTCTCATTTAAATTCAAGTAATCTTATATCTATTTTACATGTACAGTTCAGTAAAATAAGTATCTACAATTGCTTTAATGCTATAAACTAAAGATTTTGTTCTTTAATATTGATACGACATAATTTTTCCTATTTTCAAACTCAGCCGTAAGATGTTATTGGTACCTCTCAAATGGAATATACCCCACAAAGTTTGTATTTTTTATTCCTGTTCGTTGTCCTATACCTGTTTACGTTACCCCAAACTCCAGGGATAACTTTGATTCTCGTTATATCTCCCCCCGGACTATCTTCATAGTAAAACAGTTCAGGAGAAAAAACTTATCAATCACAGACCTGGGCCCAGTTGCACGAACATTCCTTAGTTTTGAATTTCCTCATAACAAAGCATTATAAAAGTTAAGGGGAAAATCTGAAGTTAAGGAGCCTTCCTTAAAATCTCTTATGCTTTCCTATGAAGAATTTTAAGTTAAGGGATTCCTTATTTTTATGGAACGTTCGTGAAACTGGGCGCTGCTTAGAGTTCCTGTGAGGCACATCAAAACAATCCAATAGCGGTAAAATGTGTTTGATTGTTGTTATGAAGTGGGGCGTTACTCTACATGTAATCGCCAAAGAAAATCTCTGCAAGCCTGCAATTGGTCAGCTGTTTTCTCGTGAACTGCATTTAGGCTTACTACGTGATAGTGCAGATGTGGTTATAACGACAGTGAAGTTATAACCATGGAGTATCGGGGATGTTTGAACCCCGACAATCCCTCGATCTGCTTCCAATATCCACTCAAACTTCCTTCCTTGACTATTTCAGACTGACACAATGAGGATGTAGTATACAGACAATCGGGCACCATGGCAGACGACGACCGGACACCACTGCTGTGTTCCTACAGCAGTGACTATGGTTATGGATCGACAACCGAGGACGTCCAGGGAATGGATGTGCAGGATGACGGCGAGGACACAACCGACGAGAAAAAGATGGACATAAAACGTCTCGTCGTTCTGCCAATAACATTTCTCTATATGTTTTCGTTTGTAACAGCCTTCGTCAATGTAAGCCAGTATGAGTACTACGCTATAGGTCAATCTATATACTCGAACTGGTCTAAGTCGTCCATGTCACCTTCCTCGCAATGTCAGGCTAACGAATCACGATTAAACACGGAACAAACTCACGTGCAGGAGGCCACGGCACAGCTCAACATATACCTCTCGCTGGCTGGGGGAATACCAGCCATCTTTGCCAATCTTGTGTTCGGAACAATTAGCGACAAGTTCGGTAGAAAGTTCATGTTTATTATGCCAACTGTCGGTTCCTTTTTCCGTTGCATTATTGTATTGATTATGATGTATCTTGAGATAGACGTCCATTACTTGCTAATCGCGTTTATTATAGAAGGATCGTTCGGCTACTTTCTGGGTATGTTACAGGCTAGTTACGTCTATATGGCCGACAACACAACAGCCGATGACAGGCGGTCGTTTGCCATGACTTTGGTGGAGGTCAGTCTCGGCCTCGGCTCCTTTCTCGGCTATTTACTATCAGGGTATTTTATTAAGTCTGTAGGATTCCTGTGGACCATGCTGTTTTCGACAGGTCTGTTAGTCTTTTGTCTTGTTATGATCATTTTTATTTTACCTGAAAGTGTTCCATCCTCTCGTATTACAGCAGCAAACAGATCATGTTCAAACATTGTAAAGTATGTAGGCAACGCTCTCTCATTTTACTTCAAACGAGCTCCAGGTAGAACGAGATGGAAATACATATTTTGTGTATTGGTGTTCTTCCTGACCACACTGGTTCTGCTGGGACGACCCTCTGTAGAAACTCTCCTCCAGTTGGGATCGCCGTTCTGTTGGGATCCCCTAGACATCGGGTACTACGGGACAATACGCAGTGGAGTACAGCAGGTCATCTGTCTGCTGGTTATCAAGCTGTTGCAGTACTGTATGCGGGACGAGGCGATCGCCATCCTCGGCTCTCTCTCGGCCACAGCGTCACTCGTAATGGAAGGCTTCATCACAACAGACGCAAGCTTCTACATCGGTCGGTCTATACTTATTCTCTCTAAATATTATAATGTTCTGACATGGATTATGTATCTGTATGGATTGAATCCACCGTAAATATGAATCTAAATGTCACTAGATGTGTGAACTGGCCGATAACGTTGCTATGTAAATCATTATTATTATATATATTTTAATTTGCATCGTTTCCTTTATAGTGCCCGTGGTGGGAGCGGGAGGTGTACTGACCATGCCTATGGTCCGAGCCATAATGTCCAAAATGACGCCAGCTGATCAACAAGGTCAGGATAAGATTTCTTTCATAGATTATCTTTATTAAACGTTTTGTGATAATTTCCATGATTTCGTAATATAACACAACATTCCAACTACAGCTTGTTTAAAATTATATTTCCGATAAAACAAATTCATTTTTCGATTTGAATTTGAACTTCACACTAACATTACATATCCTTACTTCAGACGCTATATTTACAGGGACACCAGGTTAAAATTACATATCCTTACCTCAGACGCTATATTTACAGTGACGCCAGGTTAAAATTACATATCCTTACCTCAAACGCTATATTTACAGGGACGCCAGGTTAAAATTACATATTCTTACTTCAGACGCTAGATTTACAGGGACGCCAGGTTAAAATTGCATATCCTTACTTCAGACGCTATATTTACAGGGACGCCAGGTTAAAATTACATATCCTTACTTCAGACGCTATATTTACAGGGACACCAGGTTAAAATTACATATCCTTACCGCAGACGCTATATTTACAGGGACACCAGGTTAAAATTACATATCCTTACTTCAGACGCTGTATTTACAGGGACACCAGGTTAAAATTACATATCCTTACCTCAGACGCTATATTTACAGTGACGCCAGGTTAAAATTACATATCCTTACCTCAAACGCTATATTTACAGGGACGCCAGGTTAAAATTACATATCCTTACTTCAGACGCTATATTTACAGGGACACCAGGTTAAAATTACACATTCTTACTTCAGACGCTATATTTACAGGGACACCAGGTTAAAATTACATATCCTTACCTCAGACGCTATATTTACAGGGACGCCAGGTTAAAATTACATATCCTTACTTCAGACGCTATATTTACAGGGACGCCAGGTTAAAATTACATATTCTTACTTCAGACGCTATATTTACAGGGACGCCAGGTTAAAATTATATATCCTCACTTCAGACGCTATATTTACAGGGACACCAGGTTAAAATTACATATCCTTACCTCAGACGCTATATTAACAGGGACGCCAGGTTAAAATTACATATTCTTACTTCAGACGCTATATTTACAGGGACGCCAGGTTAAAATTACATATCCTCACTTCAGACGCTATATTTACAGGGAAACCAGGTTAAATTTACATATCCTTACCTCAGACGCTATATTTACAGGGACACCAGGTTAAAATTACATATCCTTACCTCAGACGCTATATTTACAGAGACGCTAGGTTAAAATTACATATCCTTACTTCAGACGCTATATTTAGAGTGACGCCAGGTTAAAATTACATATTCTTACTTCAGACGCTATATTTACAGGGACGCCAGGTTAACATTATCATTCTCTACATCAGGTGCTTTGTTTGCCGGACTGGCCGCTCTAGAGACGATCGGGAACATGGTGAGCTCTGTGATCGCTAACGTCATTTACAACGTCACTGTGGACATACTGCAAGGCTTTGTCTTCTTCGTAATGGCGGCTTTCTCCTTCCTGTCCTGTCTTCTGTTGATGTAAGCTATGTAGATATGCAATAGAACTACTTAAGTTATAGAGAACCTCTGTTTTGTACCCTATCTCAATATTTAGTGTTTTGTAATGCAAGAGAAGAGTAAATATATTGATAAATAGAGGTGACTAAAACAATATCAAACATATTACCGGTAGTACATAAACAATGTAATGGTTCATCATAGATTTTAATGGGCATTATTTCCATTTTAGCGATTTTCAATATTGAATTTTGAAACAACCTAAGTACATGTGTATTGACTGTGTCAAAAGAAAGTAATATAGTGTAATGGTAACAGAGTCATTACAGGGAATTTGACAGGGGTTCTTAGTTTTAAAGAAAGTAAAACAAAACTTTTGACCACCCATTGGCTGATCTCGATCTGATAAAGGGTAAACAAATTGTCATATAATAACCTTTGATCATCGTGGTCTAAGAAATAGTATCCATACTCGGTGATGGGATGTAGGGATACTAATCATCATGGTCTAAGAAATAATATCCATACTCGGTGATGGGGTGTAGGGATAGTAATCATCGTGGTCTAAGAAATAATATCCATACTCGGTGATGGGGTGTAAGGATACTTATCATCATGGTCTAAGAAATAATATCCATACTTGGTGATGGGGTGTAGGGATACTAATCATCATGGTCTAAGAAATAATATCCATACTTGGTGATGGGGTGTAGAGATACTAATCATCATGGTCTAAGAAATAATATCCATACTTGGTGATGGGGTGTAGGGATACCAATCATCGTGGTCTAAGAAATAGTATCCATACTCGGTGATGGGGTGTAGGGATACTAATCATCATGGTCTAAGAAATAATATCCATACTTGGTAATGGGGTGTAGGGATACTAATCATCATGGTCTAAGAAATAATATCCATACTCGGTGATGGGGTGTAGGGATACTAATCATCATGGTCTAAGAAATAATATCCATACTCGGTGATGGGGTGTAGGGATACTAATCATCGTGGTCTAAGAAATAATATCCATAATCGGTGATGGGGTGTAGGGATACTAATCATCGTGGTCTAAGAAATAGTATCCATACTCGGTGATGGGGTGTAGGGATACTAATCATCATGGTTTAAGAAATAATATCCATAATATCCATAATCGTTGATGGGGTGTAGGGATACTAATCATCGTGGTCTAAGAAAAAATATCCATACTCGGTGATGGGGTGTAGGGATACTTATCATCATGGTCTAAGAAATAATATCCATACTTGGTGATGGGGTGTAGGGATACTAATCATCATGGTCTAAGAAATAATATCCATAATATCCATAATCGGTGATGGGGTGTAGGGATACTAATCATCATGGTCTAAGAAATAATATCCATAATCAGTGATGGGGTGTAGGGATACTTATCATCAGGGTCTAAGAAATAATATCCATACTCGGGGATGGGGTGTAGGGATACTAATCATCATACTTGGTGATGGGGTGTAGGGATACTAATCATCGTGGTCTAAGAAATAATATCCATACTTGGTGATGGGGTGTAGGGATACTAATCATCGTGGTCTAAGAAATAATGTCCATAATCGGTGATGGGGTGTAGGGAAACTTATCATCGTGGTCTAAGAAATAATATCCATACTTGGTGATGGGGTGTAGGGATACTAATCATCATGGTCTAAGAAATAATATCCATACTCGGTGATGGGTGTAGGGATACTAATCATCATGGTCTAAGAAATAATATCCATACTTGGTGATGGGGTGTAAGGATACTTATCATCATGATCTAAGAAATAGTATCCATACTCGGGGATGGGGTGTAGGGATACGACTGGTTATTGAATGATAAATGCCACAAACTATGATTTGCTTAATTACATTCCGACCTTTGTCTTGATAGTAGTGTCTGATATTTGTTACAGGTTTTTTCTGATCCTTCCTCAGTGTGGCGTGAAGAAGAAACATTATGTACAGCGTGAGGACATCGTGACGGTGTAATGGAGGGCTGTTCTATCTCCCCGAACACATACCTCACCCGAATCTGTTTCTTTTCCCGAGTTAAAAAAATAGTGCATAACATATATGGCGCATTACTTCACCACATTCATAAAGTTTTAAACCGAATTTAGAACGCACAGCCATGCAAGGATCAGGAAACACGGGTAACTGAGTAATGTTTTATATTAACTTATGATAAATGAATATCAAGTTAGGCATGCTCTGATGATGGAAATGTTGTTGGATTATTTCATACGGTAATTGTTAATATGTCGGGGCATTTAAGAAATATTTTACATCAAATATAATGTGCCCACAAATAAGATATCTGTATAATAGACTTTTGACGTTCCACCTTGAGATGCTAGAAATGATACATTCGAACAAAATGTCCTATCCCTGTATAATATCCCCTAATGTATATATCAGTTAATACGTCACCAATACCAGTGATGGCGCTACTCCACTTTTGTCTGATATTGAGAAATTTGCTTTCCATCAGATGTAAAACACCAGTACATGTGTAGGGAATTAGCTTTCATATATTTTACATAATTATAACATTTTTACTTGACCTTTAATTCGCCTGGATGTGTATGCACCAGGATGATCACTAAATCAGAGTCACTGTGTTATGTACCGCCATGCCATCACATTAGGCCATGGGCTAGGAGGGTCCCACATGCACCCCCCCCCCCCAAACCTCCGAACCAATATTTTTCGTAACCCTTATGACCCACTGATCACAAATCAAAATCTTAACATTGCATAAGTTGGGATGAACTTCCGGTTATGACGTCATCAAGATGGCCGCCATCTCAAATTTAACTAAAAAATGAAAAATAGTCATAACATTGACATTGTTCAACCGAAGTAGACAAATGAGGTATCAAAATGACCACAATAGAACACTAAAAACATATCAGGACCAAATAACCAAATATATGTAGTGATTTTTACGCAGGAAGTGAAAAAATAGGATTTTAAGCTCAAAAATGGTAATTTTTTAGTAAATTTTTCATATTTTGCTTGACGCAGCAAAAACGTTTTCCAACCGCAACCTATTATTTCTAATTAGTTTTTTGTCCACTTATAAATCAGTTTAAACAAAAACAAGAAAAAAACAATGTTAACATTGTATAAGTTCCGGTTATGACGTCATCAAGATGGCCGCCATCACGAATTTCACTAAAAATGAAAAATATTCATAACATTGACATTTTTCAACTGAACTAGACAAATGAGGTATCAAAATGACCACAATAGAACAACAAGTACATATCAGGACCAAAACATCCAATATATGTAGAAATTTGTACGTAGGAAATGAAAAAATAAGATTTTAAACTCAAAAATGGTAATTTTTCAGCAAATTTTTCATATTTGTCTTCATGCAGCAAAAATGTTTCTCAACAACAAATCATTATTCGTAATCAGTTATTTGATCTTTTATCAATCAATAAATCAATGGAAACACCAACAAAAATTAAAATAAAAAGAAATGCAAAAGATAATTATTGTTATACCCTCATTAGGTTTACAAAACATCACCAGGTGCGTATAATGGGCATATGCTATTTTTCGAACTCGAAACCGCTAACGCTGTCCAGAGTTTCAAAAATAATTATTACAGCACAATACCTACTGATAGAGTAACAAATGTAACCTAAGCCTGTGTTTCTGTTTATATCTTTTTCCAGAACGTTTGTGTCTTTGAAAATAAGAACATTCATTGTTTATTTCCTATGCATAGCATAGGCAAAATGTTAGATGGTTTCTACAGTGTCACATATTTCTTTCACTGGTTCTTAATGATAACCATTATCATTGTACGTGCGTTCTCGCCTCACTGCTCCATTCACTGAAGAGACTCGGCATGTCTGGTAGCTGGTAGTCCAAATTATCAGAATAATCGAGATATCAGTATCAAATTCGTCGAAAGCCATAGCGTTGTCTTCAATGTCGATGAGCTGATGTGACAGTACATTACCAGTGTTGTTCTAGCCTGTCATCTTTCATAACCCATCCTTGGCCAGAGTTCATATCAGGAACAATAGGTTCAGAGATGTGGGATCTCCCTCAGATTCTAACATATCGTATATACTGTTCCAGACTTCTTCGGCATAATGGAAACTACACCAGATCCACATTATTCGAATGGTGGAATTGGTTCTCCTTAGCACATAGCTCCATAATTTGTATGAAGTACCATTCATTAATCTAGTGGACCCTCGTGCGCCCATAAATGGCACAGGTGATATCATCGAGGTCATTAATGAGGCCATTAATGTTAAATGTTTTTCATTGGTCTGACTTTTCCCACTCCCTTGAAGGTGCTGGTTGTGTCACATCTGGTGTATGCGTAAAGAGACCATTGAAGACTCTCCAGAAATAAAATTTTCTACAGTGCTTTTCAGACTTGGCAAATAGTGGAACTTCACTGCAGACCTCATTTATGACCTCAAAGAATCCACCTGTGCCATCTATGGTCACTGAAGGTTCACAAGAATGAGGAATTGTGCTTCATACGAAATAAGGAGAACCAGCTCAAACCTTCGCAGAATGTGGATCTGATAGTCTGGAACATCATATACGATATTTGAATCACTAGGTTGGAAACAGGAAGAGCTCCTACATCCCTGACACTGATGTTTCTTATGTTAACTCTGGCCATGGACGGTTGACAAGCTACAACCACGATGGCAACCCGGTAATGTAATGTCACATCAGCTCATCAGCTCATCGCTATCGAAGACAAAGAACTAGTGAAAGAAATATGTGACACTGTTAAGTAACCATCTGACATTTCCTGACGTTATACACAGGAAATAATACTGGATGTGCTCATTCTAAAAGGCACAAAACGTTTCGGAAAGTGTCATGGTATTTACGGTATGACAGAATTACCTCAGTTTTAATTTGATACCATATAGCTATTAGTTGGCATTTTGCAGTTATAATTCAGTTTGAGACGCTACTAGTGTACAACATTTCGAACATGAAAGTGAATTATTTTGAAGTCCCACTTAGATATTCAGCCAACCTAAAATTCTTTGTTAAGATTTAAATTTTCAATAGCCACTATTATATTCAGGAAATTCTAAGACACCAGGAAACTGTAGTCTCGGCGGTTTGGGAAAAATACACTATCATATGACCTGTATACGCAAACGGTGATGCTTTGTAAACCAAATGATGGTATAACAATAATTCTCTTTTGCATTTCTATATATTTTGTTGTTGTTTTTACTGATTGACAAGAGATTAGATAACTGATTACGATCAATAATAATTGTTGGGAAACATTTTTGCTGCATGAAGACAAATATGAAAAACTTGCTGAAAAATTACCATTTTTGAGCTTAAAATCTTATTGTTTCATTTCCTACGTACAAATTGCGACATATATTGGATGTTTTGGTCCTGATATGTACTTTTTGTTCTATTGTGGTCATTTTGATACCTCATTTGTCTACTTCAGTTGAAAAATGTCAATGTTATGAATATTTTTCATTTTTTTAGTGAAATTCGTGATGGCGGCCATATTGATGACGTCATAACCGGAACTTATATAATGTTAACATTGTTTTTTTTTCTTGTTTTTGTTTAAACTGATTTATAAGTGGACAAAAATCTAATTAGAAATAATAGTTTGCGGTTGGAAAACGTTTTTGTTGCGTCAATCAAAATATGAAAAATTTACTAAAAAATTACCATTTTTGAGCTTAAAATCCTATTTTTTCACTTCCTGCGTAAAAATCACTGCATATATTTGGTTATTTGGTCCTGATATGTTTTAAGTGTTCTATTTTGGTCATTTTGATGCCTCATTTGTCTACTTCGGTTGAGAAATGTCAATGTTATGACTATTTTTTATTTTGTAGTGAAATTTGAGATGGCGGCCATCTTGATGACGTCATAACCGGAAGTTCATCCCAACTTATGCAATGTTAACATTTTGATTTGTGATCAGTGGGTCATAAGGGTTAAGAAAAATATTGGTTCGGAGGTTTTGGGGGGGTGCATGTGGGACCCTCCTAGCCCATGGCCTACAATGTATGCTGTGTTCGAGTTACCACAGACAGATTCCTGTGTCAAATGTTCATTCTTAAAGATGAACTACTCTCTCTGATGTCATTTTTATAATTACGCTAGTGGTGCCTCTGATCAGCCAGACATGTTACAGATGTAATTACCGGTGGTATAACGATCAAAACAATATAGTTTAAGTGTTACATTCCAGTTTATGATATAATCAAGTTATTTGTATTGGTTAGTTGTTTTTGTTTGTTGGGTTTTTTGGGTTTTTTTTATTTCGTTTTTGTTTGGGTTTTTTTTGTGTTTTTTTTTCTAATTTGTTAATTTTGTATTTATTTACCCACCATAAAATGGAGAGGGGAGATAGTGTTATCCTTGCCTATCCGTCTTGTCGTGTAGCGATATGGAGATATGGGCATTGATGTGTTACAATCATTTCTATATACATATATCAGTATATGACCAATTTTAACATTAACGGACTTTTATACTAATAAGGAATTATGGTCGAAATTAAAAGAAATAGTTTTAAGATTTGGTCCATATGACAATGAAGGAAGTTCAAAGTCATTTAGTTTAACGGACTTGATAGCCCTTTTTCTCAGCACGCCGTAGACCCAATATCAGGTATGTAGACTTTCCAGAACTAGACAAGGAATCGTTGGAATGAAGGTCAAGATCATTCATATTATCAAACTTGGTAATCATTTATTTCGCCAAACTACTTGCGCAATAGCTGGTAACTAGGTCTTCCAGAACTTTACAAGAAGTAGTTTTAGATTCTTTGTCCCCTGTGACCTTGAATGTAAGTTAAGCTCTTTCATATAAACAAAATTGCTTGATTTACCTCAGCTTTATACATGTTCAATGAGTCCTCTAGGTCTTGCAGAACTTCAGAAGAAGATTTTTGGTGATTTTGTTTTTTGTTTTTTTTTATCTTTGACTCTTCTTTCCAACCGGAATTTGACGTTTTAGAAAAAAGAGTTGCAGGAGTTGATTGTTTCACTTTCCACAACAAAAACAATAGGTCTTTTCGGCCATAGAGGAAAAGCCCTAATTGTAGATCTTGTAACTATCAAATTATTTTGAAGGAAAACTTCTTTATTTGATTTAATGTCTAAATGTACCTATGTACGGTTCTGTTTTCACACTACATGTACATGTGTGATGGTATGTGTGCCATGTTTTCACACTACATGTACATGTGTGATGGTATGTGTGCCATGTTTTCACACTTCATGTACATGTGTGATGGTATGTGTGCCATGTTTTCACACTTCATGTACATGTGTGATGGTATGTGTGCCATGTTTTCACACTTCATGTACATGTGTGATGGTATGTGTGCCATGTTTTCACACTTCATGTACATGTGTGATGGTATGTGTGCCATGTTTTCACACTACATGTACATGTGTGATGGTATGTGTGCCATGTTTTCACACTACATGTACATGTGTGATGGTATGTGTGCCATGTTTTCACACTACATGTACATGTGTGATGGTATGTGTGCCATGTTTTCACACTACATGTACATGTGTGATGGTATGTGTGCCATGTTTTCACACTACATGTACATGTGTGATGGTATGTGTGCCATGTTTTCACACTACATGTACATGTGTGATGGTATGTGTGCCATGTTTTCACACTACATGTACATGTGTGATGGTATGTGTGCCATGTTTTCACACTACATGTACATGTGTGATGGTATGTGTGCCATGTTTTCACACTACATGTACATGTGTGATGGTATGTGTGCCATTTTTTCACACTACACGTACATGTGTGATGGTATGTATGCTATGTTTTTAAACTACAAGTATATTTGTGATGGTATGTGTGCCATGTTTTCACACTACATGTACATATGTGATGGTATGTGTGCCATGTTTTCACACTTCATGTACATGTGTGATGGTATGTGTGCCATGTTTTCACACTTCATGTACATGTGTGATGGTATGTGTGCTACCTTGATATGTTTTTTTGACATTAATATTGTTTATCGCCACATTACATTATTGAATATCTAGAGATCGATGTGCCATGTAATTCATGTGATATTCCTATATTCATAATATAATTTCAAATTGATGAAACCTGTTATACGGAGAAGAAAGCCACCATTCTATCACGTATTGCCGATTTCTCCTGATATTTTCGTGCCTTTTTATCAACATTTATCTGAAATCCATTATTTTGTCTACATTTATTCTACCCAAGAATATATTACGACAACAAAGATCTTTTAACAATAGACTAAAATAAAACAAGAACATCTGTGAACTCGCTCTACAAAGTATGGACCCTAATACCATTAGTATGTGTTCTTGATGACCAGGGCTTACATTATATAACGACAGTGAGATTAGCCCTTAAGTATCAACAACAATTCGGACACGGTCATTCTTTGTCGATTGTGCGGATTGGTAATTCTCCTTGCAAAAAGTTCAAACTCTTTGTTGATGGTGCAGATCGTTAATCTGTCGACAGATCGGACGCGTTTGCCCTCTTTGTCGACAGATCGGACGCGTTTATTCTCTTTGTCGACAGTTCGGACGCCTTTGTCCTCTTTGTCGACAGTTCGGACGCGTTTGTTCTCTTTGTCGACTAATCGGACGCGTTTGCTCTCTTTGTCGACAGTTAGGACGCGCTTGCTCTTTTTGTCGACAGATCGAACGCGTTTGCTCTCTTTGTCGACACATCGGACGCGATTGCTCTCTTAGTCGACAGTTAGGACGCATTTGCTCTCTTTGTCGACAGATCGGGCGCGATTGCTCTCTTTGTCGACAGTAAGGACGCGGTTGCTCTCTTTGTCGACAGTAAGGACGCGTTTGCTCTCTTTGTCGACAGATCGGACATGATTGCTCTCTTTGTCGACAGTAAGGACGCGTTTGCTCTCTTTGTCGACAGTAAGGACGCGGTTGCTCTCTTTGTCGACAGATCGGGCGCGATTGCTCTCTTTGTCGACAGATCGGACGCGTTTGCTCTCTTTGATGATAGTATGGACGCGTTTGCTCTCTTTGTCGACAGTTCGGACGCGTTTGCTCTCTTTGTCGACAGTTAGGACGCGTTTGCTCTCTTTGTCGACAGTTAGGACGCATTTGTTCTCTTTGTCGACAGATCGGGCGCGATTGCACTCTTTGTCGACAGTTAGGACGCATTTGCTCTCTTTGTCGACAGATCGGGCGCGATTGCTCTCTTTGTCGACAGTAAGGACGCGGTTGCTCTCTTTGTCGACAGTAAGGACGCGTTTGCTCTCTTTGTCGACAGTTAGGACGCGTTTGTTCTCTTTGTCGACAGATCGGGCGCGATTGCACTCTTTGTCGACAGATCGGACGATTACTCTCTACATCGACAGTTTAAATACGTTTACTTTTTAAATTTATTTGTTAACTGATCCGGTGATGTAAATATCTTTGTTGATAGTTCGAACGCGACTGCTCTCCTTGCCGACAGTTTGCCTTGAGGTGGGGCTGCAATAATCAGCTACCCCCATTAAGGATGTCGTCTCGTACTTGTCTAACCACTGATGAATTATGGTTAAAGAGCTGTGTCCTTAAAGAAATCTCTCAATCTAGTCAAATAATAAAGAGTTTATATCGTTGAATAAATAAAAAGTATGATGTTAAATTGTTGGTTGTCTTGTATGTGTCATAATATGGCCTATAGACAGAGACATTACCGCTGATAAGATAAGTATACTATTCCATACAACATACTCGGGATATTGATTTTATTGGGATTTATTACTAATAATCTAAGAACAGGAAAAATAATAAAAGTGTTTATAAAAGTCTATACAATGTATCACAACACAATCTTAACAACACACATGGGGGTCTATATCACAGACAAAACTGGAATGTTCCACTCTATCACAGGGTAAATCTACTCTAGGTTAACACAGACTGTCACCAACCCGCTAACACCCGCAGTCGTATGTACGTCACTAGTCCAATGTCCATCCTTACGTCAAGTGAGACACCTATCCTTACGTCACGTGGGTCACCCATCCTTACGTCACGTGAGTCACCTATTTTTAAGTTATGTGGGTCACTCATTTTAAGTCAATCATTCTTATGTCACATGAGTAACTTCATAAAGGTGATAAGGGTTTCGCACTTCCGTACACCACAATGTTATATACCGAGTCCTCACATCTCACTAAAACGTGCACTACAGCTTACGTCACAAGGTAAACGTTAGTTATGTTTACGTCACAAAGGTAAAATAACTCTATATTCTATATATAGTTCTATGTTCACTATGCTCCGATATTTATATCATAGGGTTAAAACAAAGGACTTCCATGTTAACGTTTCTAGATTTATAAAGGAATTCTTGTTCATGCGACAAGGTTCAAAACCGAAAAGGTTTTATCGACCATATCTGAAAAGTAAAGAATTCTATGTTTAGGTTTCAAGGTTTGAAACATAGTTTTCCTATGCTTATACATGTACCATGAGATTGAAACAGAGTTTTCGCCTGTTTACGTAACAAGGTTTGAAACAGGGGTTCCCCGTGTTTAGTCACAAGGTTTGACATAGAATATATTACCACGTTTACACCACTACACTGAGTACAGTTTTCAGCCCTGTTTTCGCCTTTCCTCCTCCAGCCCTTCTTGGAAGGCCACGCTGATGACGCCGTATAGCTTTATCCATGCTGTTTTTGTTGCACTGTCAAAGTTGTCCTTAAGTTGTTTCTCCATGGCGTGGAGTAGACACTCACCAACAGGCTGTAACACAGAATATACCACATATCAACACGTATTACTCATGGTTACCCATTTAACGACATATATGGTATGCATTGACTAGATGACCAACATCATCTACTACATTATGTAGTATTTGTACATCAAAACAAACCATATTCTGACCCAACTCCTAGGTGCTGCTATCTACATTCATTAGAACCATTTGGATTGATCAGTAACCCAATAAACGATCATGCCTTACCCCTAAATGTGCCGTCTGAGCCCCGTAGGTGTAATGTTTGGCCCCTAAACATCTAACAGTTGGTACAAGACCCTCTAGATTATCAATTGCCTCCACAGCTGTTCCAACTACTCCCATGACGCCCTCAACATGCTCCCGAACTGCCTCGCTCTCAATCGATCCACCTCCTTCCTTCATGAACGAAAATATCGTCTTCACATCTGGATAGTCTGTGAATAATCTGAAATAGGATAATAATATACCTTGTTAATATCAGGACAGGAAAGAAATTATGTAGTGCATACACACCATCGTTGTAATACATCATCTCAGGCAAGTATAATAAATAATCACAATTAAAAATCTGGCATGGCATTTCTCCCATTGAATATAAAACATATTCTCTAGTCTCCTCAGACACCTTGACGTCTCATCTGACACATTGACGTCTCCTCTGACACCTTGACGACTCATCAGACACCTTGACGTCTCCTCTGACACCTTGACGTCTCATCAGACAACTTGACGTCTCCTCTGACACCTTGACGTCTCATCTGACACCTTGACGTCTCATCTGACACCTTGACGTCTCATCAGACACCTTGACGTCTCATCTGACACATTGACGTCTCCTCTGACACATTGACGTCTCATCAGACACCTTGACGTCTCCTCTGACACCTTGACGTCTCATCAGACAACTTGACGTCTCCTCTGACACCTTGACGTCTCATCTGACACCTTGACGTCTCCTCTGACACCTTGACGTCTCATCTGACACCGTTTGTCTGTGTTGTAATGTTTATAAGCCATCACACACGTTTGTCTGTCCATATGAAAACAGCTTGATTCATCCAAACCTGGTGTTTATAAGTAGATTACTGAAGAAACAATAAAATGTGAAAATGTTCGACATGTTACGACACATATAACTTTAAAAGTAAATGTTAGCCCATTCTTTACTGAGATAAGTTTATAGAGTCGGACAAAAAATGAACCTTTTCCCGTTTTAAGCTGAGCTACTGTGTCAAGTGTCAATAATAAAACAAAGAATATTTACTCTTCCGGAGCTCTAGGTCTTAATATCTACGTTGAAGTATTGCATCTTACATGTACATAACTATCACATCTAATATATATAAAAAAAAATGTAGGATTCCTTGGAGTTGTTTTAAGTTTTCGCCGCGTTTACTGGTACTGAAAGCCAAGATTCCGTAGAACGTGTACCGTATTATTGTTCAGGAAGTTAACAAGTATTTAAAAGTCAACGAATTAAACCTGTCAAGGGTGTAGAGGGTGGACCAGCAGGTATAGGAATGTACATAACATTAGAGTCAATACGACTACACTGCTCGATCGGACATCCAATATAAACAGCCAGGTATAACCTATTATGTTGTTTGTTTATTGGTAGCACACACCCCAAGTGTGTAACATTTTGTTGTGTTTGTTTGATTGTATACATTAGCCTAGTTTGACATTTCGATCAACTTAATTTGTTAACAGCTTATCATTGACTATATGGATGACAACATTTGTCAATGGTTAACAGCGATATCAATACAAGTTGAGTTATTTATCGATGTAGGGCCTAAATAGAAATCCTCTTCAACGGACTCAAAACTAATCACAATAATATATTAAATAGTACAATGTGCATAGAAGTAACAATACTTGAACCTTTTATATCTATAAAGAAGTTCCTGTTTCTTCCCATGCTTATCTATCTTTTATATCTATAAACAAGTTCCTGTTTCTTCCCATGCTTATCTATCTTTTATATCTATAAACAAGTTCCTGTTTCTTCCCATGCTTATCTATCTTTTATATATATAAACAAGTTCCTGTTTCTTCCCATGCTTATCTATCTTTTATATATATAAACAAGTTCCTGTTTCTTCCCATGCTTATCTATCTTTTATATCTATAAACAAGTTCCTGTTTCTTCCCATGCTTATCTATCTTTTATATCTATAAACAAGTTCCTGTTTCTTCCCATGCTTATCTATCTTTTATATCTATAAACAAGTTCCTGTTTCTTCCCATGCTTATCTATCTTTTATATCTATAAACAAGTTCCTGTTTCTTCCCATGCTTATCTATCTTTTATATCTATAAACAAGTTCCTGTTTCTTCCCATGCTTATCTATCTTTTATATCTATAAACAAGTTCCTGTTTCTTCCCATGCTTATCTATCTTTTATATCTATAAACAAGTTCCTGTTTCTTCCCATGCTTATCTATCTTTTATATCTATAAACAAGTTCCTGTTTCTTCCCATGCTTATCTATCTTTTATATCTATAAACAAGTTCCTGTTTCTTCCCATGCTTATCTATCTTTTATATCTATAAACAAGTTCCTGTTTCTTCCCATGCTTATCTATCTTTTATATCTATAAACAAGTTCCTGTTTCTTCCCATGCTTATCTATCTTTTATATCTATAAACAAGTTCCTGTTTCTTCCCATGCTTATCTATCTTTTATATCTATAAACAAGTTCCTGTTTCTTCCCATGCTTATCTATCTTTTATATCTATAAACAAGTTCCTGTTTCTTCCCATGCTTATCTATCTTTTATATCTATAAACAAGTTCCTGTTTCTTCCCATGCTTATCTATCTTTTATATCTATAAACAAGTTCCTGTTTCTTCCCATGCTTATCTATCTTTTATATCTATAAACAAGTTCCTGTTTCTTCCCATGCTTATCTATCTTTTATATCTATAAACAAGTTCCTGTTTCTTCCCATGCTTATCTATCTTTTATATCTATAAACAAGTTCCTGTTTCTTCCCATGCTTATCTATCTTTTATATCTATAAACAAGTTCCTGTTTCTTCCCATGCTTATCTATCTTTTATATCTATAAACAAGTTCCTGTTTCTTCCCATGCTTATCTATCTTTTATATCTATAAACAAGTTCCTGTTTCTTCCCATGCTTATCTATCTTTTATATCTATAAACAAGTTCCTGTTTCTTCCCATGCTTATCTATCTTTTATATCTATAAACAAGTTCCTGTTTCTTCCCATGCTTATCTATCTTTTATATCTATAAACAAGTTCCTGTTTCTTCCCATGCTTATCTATCTTTTATATCTATAAACAAGTTCCTGTTTCTTCCCATGCTTATCTATCTTTTATATCTATAAACAAGTTCCTGTTTCTTCCCATGCTTATCTATCTTTTATATCTATAAACAAGTTCCTGTTTCTTCCCATGCTTATCTATCTTTTATATCTATAAACAAGTTCCTGTTTCTTCCCATGCTTATCTATCTTTTATATCTATAAACAAGTTCCTGTTTCTTCCCATGCTTATCTATCTTTTATATCTATAAACAAGTTCCTGTTTCTTCCCATGCTTATCTATCTTTTATATCTATAAACAAGTTCCTGTTTCTTCCCATGCTTATCTATCTTTTATATCTATAAACAAGTTCCTGTTTCTTCCCATGCTTATCTATCTTTTATATCTATAAACAAGTTCCTGTTTCTTCCCATGCTTATCTATCTTTTATATCTATAAACAAGTTCCTGTTTCTTCCCATGCTTATCTATCTTTTATATCTATAAACAAGTTCCTGTTTCTTCCCATGCTTATCTATCTTTTATATCTATAAACAAGTTCCTGTTTCTTCCCATGCTTATCTATCTTTTATATCTATAAACAAGTTCCTGTTTCTTCCCATGCTTATCTATCTTTTATATCTATAAAGGAGTTCCTGTTTCTTCCCATGCTTATCTATCTTTTATATCTATAAAGGAGTTCCTGTTTCTTCCCATGCTTATCTATCTTTTATATCTATAAACAAGTTCCTGTTTCTTCCCATGCTTATCTAGTTTGATTTAGCAACATTTTCTGGAAACTTATTAAAGGGAAATGAGACTGAACGATTAAATTTGGAAACAAAATAATATTCGAAAAAACCTGACATTTTGATCAACACAATGCCTGTACAAGTTAGCATCATACATGAACACGTTTATTGTATCTAGTCGCTTATCAATATAGTTCTCCTCGGTAAAGTACAGTGTACAAGTTTGTTCCCACAATTGTTCACGTCAATGAGAATGACTGGAAATTATCACCATGATTGTAAAAGTCTATCTCAAAAAAGTCTATCTTCAATATTGTACAATGTATCACCATGATTGTACAAGTATATCACCACGATTGTACAAGTGTATCAACAACATTGTAAAAGTGTATCACCATAATTGTACAAGTTTATCACTACGACTGTACAAGTGTATCAACAAGATTTAACAAGTGTATCAATACTACTGTACAAGTGTATCACCAATATTGTACACGTGTATCAATACGACTGTAAAAGTGTATCACCATAATTGTACAAGTATATCACCACCATTGTACAAGTGTATCACCACAATTGTACAAGTGTATCACCACAATTGTACAAGTGTATCACCAATATTGTAAAAGTGCATCACTACGATTGTACAAGTGTATCAACACGACTGTACAAGTGTATCACCAATATTGTAAAAGTGCATCACCACGATTGTACAAGTGTATCACCACGATTGTACAAGTGTATCACCACGATTGTACAAGTGTATCACCACGATTGTACTAGTATATCAACACGACTGTACAAGTGTATCACCAATATTGTAAAAGTGCATCACCACGATTGTACAAGTGTATCACCACGATTGTACAAGTGTATCACCACGATTGTACAAGTGTATCACCAATATTGTACAAGTATATCAACACGACTGTACAAGTATATCACCAATATTGTAAAAGTGCATCACCACAATTGTACAAGTGCATCACCACGATTGTACAAGTGTATCACCAATATTGTACAAGTATATCAACACGACTGTACAAGTGTATCACCAATATTGTAAAATTGTATCACCACGATAGTACAAGTCTATCATCACGATTGTACAAGTGTATCACCTCGATTGTACAAGTGTATCACCAATATTGTACAAGTATATCAACACGACTGTACAAGTGTATCACCAATATTGTAAAATTGTATCACCACGATAGTATAAGTCTATCACCACGATTATACAAGTGTATCACTAATATTTTACAAGCATATCACCAATGTTGTAAAATTGTATCACGGCAATTGTACAAGTGTATCACCACGATTGTACAAGTATATCACCACGATTGTACAAGTGTAACACAATATTGTACAAGTGTATCACTAATATTTTACAAGTATATCACCAATTTTGTAAAATTGTATCACGACAATTGTACAAGTATATCACCACGATTGTACAAGTGTATCACGACAATTGTACATGTGTATCACCACGATTGTACAAGTATATCACCACGATTGTACAAGTGTATCACTACGATTGTACAAGTGTATCACCACGATTGTACAAGTGTATCACCACGATTGTACAAGTGTGTCACTACGATTGTACAAGTGTGTCACTACGATTGTACAAGTGTACTGATATTGTACAAGTGTATCACTACGTCTATAAAAGTGAATCATCACTACGAATGTTCAAAATTATCCCCACTACTATTTACACATTTTTATGCTTACCTTATCGTTAAAGACTACGAAGTGCGTTTAAATCACGCGCTCATATAAAACAAAAGCCAAATCGTATACGATTGCTTGACCTAGTACTTCCGTCTTATCAAATGTTGAGTATCCTCAGTAAAGAAAGGGACATTTTAGATAAACAATGACAAGAGGCGCCATTACTGGATCTACATGTTCTACACAATGTTTTATAATACTTACTTAACAAACATCGGTGTGCCAATGTCGGCCAGACTGCCAGAGCTAGTGAATTGTGCCCAGGATTTCTGGATGAGAGCCTTGTCAACAGCTACCAGAGGAGACTTGGTCCCTTCCATGTTTGTTGCACTGCTAGTGCTACATCCCATAATGCCTTTCTCGGTAAACTTTGACCCCAATTTGATTCGTCTTACCTGTGAAGGATGCCATTAAAAGTTTCAATTAGACCGGTGGTGCTATGTGTAACAGTATCGACTGGTCAGCTGTAGCAGGGAGGGGGCGAGCACACTACAGGGTAACCAAGCAGGCCTTACACATTGATCAACGATTGTTTCCAATTAGGGAGGAGGAGGCTATTGTTAATCGATATTAATTAGGGCATCCGATGTGTAAGTCAGGTCAAACTGCCAGTCATTAAACACCTCGGGCGGATTCAATACAATACAATTATGTTGTCTGTCGTAACGTCCGACTGATATTAATGTATATCCGGTGTCCCTTCCTGCTTTTAGATGGATGATGGACACTAAAGTTACAACGCTCTATTCAGGTTATATTGCAATCATTCGGAGGTGAATCTATAATGACTGCAATCAATAAACGATGAGATGAAAAAGCCAAATTAATTGTAGGAAACTAGTGAACAGTGTTGTAGGAGACAAGTCCAATACTACGGTTAAAGTTAAACGTATGTTGCTGTTTCTATTTTTGCAGATGCGACTATGTTGTTATAAAGGCTGATATCACAGCTCAAAAACGTGTGTGAATATTAACGCCATTGTCTTGTTTTTAAGGTTTGATGTCACAGAAGTTTTATATTAAAGTTGATATCAAAACGGTTTTTATATCAGGATTGATGTTATTTATACCAGGTAAAATTGAAAAAAACACCAATGCTGAAATGTTGTCGGTGTGTCCAGAATGATGTCTCTATGTCGTGTCAAGAATGATGTCACTATGTCGTGTCAAGAATGATGTCGCTATATCGTGTCAAGAATGATGTCGCTCTGTCTTGTCAAGAATGATGTCGCTATGTCTTGTCAAGAATGATGTCGCTATATCGTGTCAAGAATGATGTCGCTATATCGTATCAAGAATGATGTCGCTATATCGTGTCAAGAATGATGTCTCTATGTCGTGTCAAGAATGATGTCGCTATGTCGTGTCAAGAATGATGTCGCTATATCGTGTCAAGAATGATGTCGCTATATCGTGTCAAGAATGATGTCGCTATATCGTGTCAAGAATGATGTCGCTATGTCGTGTCAAGAATGATGTCGCTATATCGTGTCAAGAATGATGTCACTATGTCGTGTGGAGAATGATGACACTATGTCGTGTCAAGAATAATTCACTATTTCGTGTCAAGAATGATGTCGCTATGTCGTGTCAAGAATGATGTCTCTATGTCGTGTCAAGAATGATGTCTCTATGTCGTGTCAAGAATGATGTCTCTATGTCGTGTCAAGAATGATGTCTCTATGTCGTGTCAAGAATGATGTCGCTATGTCTTGTCAAGAATGATGTCGCTATGTCGTGTCAACAATAATGTCGCTATGTCGTGTCAAGAATGATGTCGCTATGTTTTGTCAAGAATGATGTCGCTATGTCGTGTGGAGAATGATGTCTCTATGTCGTGTCAAGAATGATGTCACTATGTCGTGTCAAGAATGATGTCGCTATGACGTGTCAAGAATGATGTCACTATGTCGTGTGGAGAATGATGTCTCTATGTCGTGTCAAGAATGATGTCACTATGTCGTGTCAAGAATGATGTCACTATGCCGTGTCAAGAATGATGTCACTATGTCGTGTCAAGAATGATGTCGCTATGTCGTGTCAAGAATGATGTCACTATGTCGTGTGGAGAATGATGTCTCTATGTCGTGTCAAGAATGATGTCTCTATGTCGTGTCAAGAATGATGTCACTATGTTTTGTCAAGAATGATGTCACTATGTCGTGTGAAGAATGGTGTCACTATGTCGTGTCAAGAATAATTCACTATGTCGTGTCAAGAATGTCATTATGTCGTGTCAAGAATGATGTCACTATGTCGTGTGGAGAATGATGACAATATGTCGTGTCAAGAATAATTCACTATGTCGTGTCAAGAATGATGTCGCTATGTCGTGTCAAGAATGATGTCACTATGTCGTGTCAAGAATGATGTCACTATGTCGTGTCAAGAATGATGTCGCTATGTCGTGTCAAGAATGATGTCGCTATGTTGTGTCAAGAATGATGTCACTATGTCGTGTGAAGAATGGTGTCACTATGTCGTGTCAAGAATAATTCACTATGTCGTGTCAAGAATGTCATTATGTCGTGTCAAGAATGATGACACTATGTCGTGTGAAGAATGGTGTCACTATGTCGTGTCAAGAATAATTCACTATGTCGTGTCAAGAATGTCATTATGTCGTGTCAAGAATGTCATTATGTCGTGTCAAGAATGATGACACTATGTCGTGCGGAGAATGACGTCACTATGCCTTAATGTCTTGTGGAGAATGATGTCACTATGTCGTGTCAAGAATGGTGTCACTGTCGAGTGGAGAATGACGTCACTATGTCGTGTGGAGAATGCCGTCACTATGTCATATCAAGAATAATGTCAGCATGTTTCGCACCGATTGTAACCATCACAAAATGACGCCAATCTTACCAATGGTGATGACATGTGATGTGTGCTATAATGGGCGTCAATGACGTTCGATATCATTGGTAGTTGGGGGTCAGTGTTTTGTGTATCGTATTAGAATTCATTGCCTCTAATAATGGCAGTTTCTTAATTGTAGCCCTATGGTAAAACATATAGTTTATTCAATGTATGTACTTTATATTTTTGATTGGCTAGTGATTCTACTACCACCGTCCGTCTTTTGACGCTGAATCGGGACCCATTGGAAATGATCAGAGGACAAAGTTTTTTTCTCCGGGTATCATACTTTGGCGGTATGCATTAAATGGCAGTTAGCTGTTAACAAATCGTCTGTCATCTAGTAAAATGTGCATTTCTCTATCTGTATACAGGCGCCTATGTTTAGTTATACGCTTTGTATGTTGTAACGTCCGATGATGTATTAGTATGGTATGCAATCATCAGACATATTTCAGCCGACATCTTAATTAAAATGCTAATTATTTGTACGTAATTACTTCTAGACTGTCGTCTGCGTTGTGAACACGACTAACTATGAATGGGTTTTAATGTAATGTAGTGAAACGGAACCACTTCATTATTTACCCATTGTATATGAAATCTGTGAAATTACTGGATACCTTTTAATAAAACCTGAAAGTACAGATTGAAGTTACACTATTACTTAAAAACTCATAAGAAACATGTTCTTATAAAAATATTGACAGTGGAATGAAGAGGAAGCAACTGTCAACAAGGTTCATATTATCAGGTAACAACACATGTAGCTATGGTGATGATATGTGTAAATTTGGACACATGACCAATACATCCATATCTGAATTCACTCTTCATTCTAACAAAATCACGAGATGGGGGTAGGACTAAATATAAACACGTTTTCCGCGAGTGTGAAGATGTGATGATACAAAACCATGTGGGCCACATTTTGTATATGGTCCAGATTAAGAAGCTTTATGCATGTACATGTGCGCAATTTGATATTACTTTTCATACCATGGGTCCGTACAGTACACAAACAGCATGGCGACAATAGTGTCATATCATGTACACTCCGAAACATGCTTCAAGGCTCCAAAAAAGAATCTATTTAGATATTTCTTTACCCAAATGACACATGGTTATATGTGGTCGAGTAGCAGCAATATGTTGTCATTAAATTAATAATTTGTGCGAATTTGTTTATTAAACTGATAAGATGCATGGACATGATTTTAGTAACCCCTGTTCTGTTTATAGCATACACCGACCTCGAAATCAAACCAAACTTCCAAAATAGCTTTGTTTAAAAAGTATATCAATATCAATATCAAGTCTATTGACAGTGGTATTCAAATTATGAAATATAATCCATCTTGTTTGTTTGTTCTTTGGTCAAACATGATGGATTAGATTTCACAATTTGAATACGCCTGCCAAATGGAAAACAAAGTATTCTCAATTGATAACACCGCTCCAGTGAGGACAACGGATCGATCTTACTTTGTATCGGAACATTGATCGCAATAACCGTTAAATACTTAGATCTAGATTAGTTTAGCTTGAAATCTCCGTATCATCATACAATGTACTGTGTATCATCATACAATGTACTGTGTATCATCATAAATTGTACTGTGTATCATCATACAATGTACTGTGTATCATCATACATTGTACTGTGTATCCTCATACATTGTACTGTGTATCATCATACGATGTGCATCCGATGTACAGTGTATCAGAATCATACAATGTTACTGTGTATATCAATATCAATGTACTGTGTAATCATCATAACAATGTGGACTGTGTATCATGATACGATGTACTGTGTAGACATCATACAATGTACTGTGTATCATGATACGATGTCTGTGTATCATGATACGATGTACTGTGTATCATCATACGATGTACTGTGTATCATCATACAATGTACGTGCACATCATACAATGTACTGTGTATCAATGATCACGATGTACTGTGTATACATGAATACGATGTACTGTGTATCATCATACGATGTACTGTGTATCATCATACGATGTACTGTGTATCATCATACAATGTACTGTGCATCATCATACGATGTACTGTGTATCATCATACAATGTACTGTGTATCATCATACATATACTATGTAGCTGTGTGTCATCATACAATGTCTACTGGTGTATCATCATAACAATGTACTGTGTATTCATCATACAATGTACTGTGTATCATCATAAATGTACTGTGTTATCATACATTGTACGGTGTATCATCATACAATGTACTATGTATCATCATACTCATCATACGATGTACTGTGTATCATCATACAATGTACTGTGTATCATCATACTATGTACTGTGTATCATCATACAATGTACTGTGTATCATCATACGATGTACTGTGTATCATCATACAATGTACTGTGTATCATCATACAATGTACTGTGTATCATCATACAATGTACTGTGTATCATCATACAATGTACTGTGTATCATCATACACTGTACTGTGTATCATCATACATTGTACTGTGTATCATCATACAATGTACTGTGTATCATCATACATTGTACTGTGTATCATCGTACATTGTACTGTGTATTATCATACATTGTACTGTGTATCATCATACAATGTACTGTGTATCATCATACATTGTACTGTGTATCATTATACATTGTACTGTGTATCATCATACAATGTACTATGTATCATCATACAATGTACTGTGTATCATCATACATTGTACTGTGTATCATCGTACATTGTACTGTGTATTATCATACAATGTACTGTGTATCATCATACAATGTACTGTGTATCATCATACATTGTACTGTGTATCATCATACAATGTACTGTGTATCATCATACAATGTACTGTGTATCATCATACAATGTACTGTGTATCATCATACATTGTACTGTGTATCGTCATACAATGTACTGTGTATCGTCATACAATGTACTGTGTATCATCATACATTGTACTGTGTATCATCATACATTGTACTGTGTATCATCATACAATGTACTGTGTATCATCATAAATGTCTGTGTATCATCATACAGTATGTGTATCATACAATGGTTCTATTATCGGTCATACGATGTAGTGTGTATCATCATACAATGTACTGTGTATCATCATACGATGCACTATGTATCATCATCCATTGCACTGTGTATCGTCATACAATGTAATGTGTATCATCATACGATGTACTGTTATCATCATACAATGTACTATGTATCATCATACGATGTACTGTGCATCATCATACAATGTACTGTGTATCATCATACAATGTACTGTGTATCATCATACGATGTACTGTGTATCATCATACGATGTACTGTGTATCATCATACAATGCACTGGTGATATCAATATTGTACTGTGTAATCTCATACATTGTAACTGTGTAATCATCATACAATGTACTTGTGTATCATCATACAATGTACTGTGTATCATCATAAATGTACTGTGTATCATCATACAATTGTACTGTGTAATCATCATACATTGTACTGTGTATCATTATACATTGGTACTATGTATCATCATAGTGATGCACTGTGTGATCATCATACAATGTATGTGTATCATCCATACAATGTACTGTGTATCATATCACAATGTAACTGTGTATCATCATACAATTGTACTGTGTATCATCATACAATGTACTATGTATCATCATACAATGTACTGTGGTATCATCATAAAATGTACTGTGACTATGTCGTATCATCATACAATTGGTACTGTTGTTATGTAATCATATCGATGTACTGTGGTATCATCATATGATGTACTGTGTATCATCATACATGTACTGTGTATCATCATACAATGTACTGTGTATGGTTCATACACTGTACTGTGTATCATCAATACAATGTACTGTGGATCATCATACAATGTAATGTGGATCATCATACATGTACTGTGTATCATCATACGATGTACTGTGTATCATCATACGATGTACTCTGTTATCATCATACAATGTACTATGTATCATCATTCGATGTACTGTGCATATCATACATGTACCTGTGTATATAATACAATGTACTGTGTATCATCATACGAATGACTGTGTATCATATACATGTACTCGTGTTATATACAATGCACTGTGTATCATCATACATTGTACTGTGTATCATCATACATTGTACTGTGTATCAATCATACAATGTACTGTGTATCATCATACAATGTACTGTGTATCGCCCTGCAAACAATGTCTCGTGTATCATCATACATTGTACTGTGTATCATCATACATTGTACTGTGTATTCATCATACATCTTGTATCTCTGTATCATCATACGATGCACTGGTGTATCATCATACAATGTACTATGTATCATCATACAATGTACTGTGTATCATCATACATTGGTACTGTGTATCATCATACATTTGTACTCGTGGTAATCATCATACATTGTTACTGTGGTATATCATACAATGTACTGTGTATATCATATCAATGTACTGTGTATCATCATACATGTACTGTGTATCATCAATACAATGTACTGTGTATCATCATACATGTAGCTGTGGTATCATCATTTGTATACATCTACGATGTACTGTGTATCATCATACAATGTACTGTGTATCATCATACAATGTACTAGTGTATCATTCATACATTGTAACATATGCACACAACTGTACTGTGTATCATCATACAATGTACTGTGTATCATCATACAATGTACTGTGTAATCATCATATACAATGTACTGGTGTATCATCATACAATGTACTGTGTTCATCATAACGATGTACTGTGATCATACATTGTACTGTGTATCATCATACAAATGCTACTGTTTATCATTCATACGAGAATGCCACTACTGTACTCTATTGTGATGTCGTCATACAATGTAATGACTAATGTAGTTATCATCATACAATTTGATACTGTGTATCATACATACAGTTGTACTGTTTATGCATCATACAATGTACTGTGTATCATAACAATCTACTGTATATCAACGGTTGTAAACTGTTGTATCTACCTACGATTGTACTGTGTATTCATCATACATTGTCCTGTGTTCATCATACATGTACTGTGTATCATCATAGCATTGTACTGTTGTTCTATCACATTATGTACTGTGTATCATCATAATACAATTACTAGTGTATCATCATACAATGTACATGTGACTCTACGTTACGTTTCATCATTACATTGTACTGGTCATCATCGTAATTGTAACTATGTATCAATCATACAATGTACTGATGTATCATCATAACAAATGTACTGTGTTGATCATCAGATACATTGTATTGATATCATAAGTACTGCTATCATCATAACAATGTACTGTGTATCATACATACAATTGTACTGTGTAATCATCATACATTGTACTAGTGTATCGTCATAACTTACTTGTATCAACCAATGTTACTGTGTATCATTCATACAAATTGTACTGTGTATCATTCTATACAATGTACTGCTGTATCATCATACATTGTACTTAGCATATAATCTCATACAGTACTGTGTATCATCATATACGATGTACTGTGTATCATCATTAAATGTACTATACCGTCAGATGTACTTATCATCAACCAATGTACTGTGTATCATCATACGATGCATAGTAACAGCTTGCATTGTTGTAGCGAATACGATTCTATCATACAATGTTACTATGGATCATTATAACATGCACTGTGGAACGTATGGTATCATTATACGATGTTACTGTGTATTCATAACATGATTTACATCATCAGTCTAATGTTATCATCATACGATTGTTAAAAATGCTGCATCATCATACAATGTAGCTGTGATCGATAAATCTGGTATCACAATGTGTAACTGTGTATCATCATACGATGCTGTGATCCATCATACCATGTTGTTTATCATCAATTACAATGCACTGCTGTATCATCATACATTGTACTGTGTAATGCATCATACATTGTACTGCTATGTAATCATCATACAATGTACTGTGTATCATCATACAATTTGTGACTTAGTATGTTATCATCATACATGTCTGTGTATCCATATGTACTGTGTATCATCATACATTGTACTGTTATCATCATAACATTGTACTATGTATCATCCATACGATGACTGTTGTATCATCATCAATGTAATCGTACACAAAGTGTATGTGAATCATCATACATACTGTGTATTCATTATGTAGTATCATATATGGTTTACACATTCTAAGTACTGTATCATAACGTGTCGTCATCACAATGTACTGTGTATCAATCAATACAATGTACTGTGTATCATCATACCATGCACTGTGATTTTCATGTACTGGGACATCATTACGTTGATGTACATCTACGTACTGTTGTACATCATACATGTAATGTGTATCATCATACGATTACTATCATATACAATGTACTATGTTATCTATCATACCGAAAGTGTAACTGTGCATCATCATACAATGTACTGTGTATCATCATACAATGTACTGTGTATCATTCATACATTACTGCTGTATCATCATACGATGTACTGTGTAATATCATACAATGCACTGTGTATCTCATACTTGTACTGTGTATCATCATACATTTGTAAACTGTGATCATCAATACAATGTATCGTATGTATCATCATACAATGTACTGTGTATCATCATTAAATGTTACTGTGTATAATCATACATGTACTGTGTATCATCATACATTGTACTGTGTAATCATCATACAATGTACTATGATGTACTAGGTCATGCATTACGATGCATGTGTATCATCATACAATGTACTGTGTATCATCATACAAATGTACTGTGTATCATCATACATTGTATGTGTAATCATTCAATTGCATATGTACTGTGTATCATCATACAATGTACTGTGTATCATCATACATTGTACTGTGTATTATCATACTGTGTATGTGTATCATCATACATTGTACTCTGTGTATCATCATACAATGTACTGTGTATCATCATACAATGCTACTGTGTATCATCATACAATGTACTGGTGTATCATCATACAATGTACTTGTGTATCATTATACAATGTACTGTGTATATCATACAATGTACTGTGTATATCATACAATGTTTCACTGTTGGTATCATCATACAATGTACTGTGTATCAATCATACAATATATGCTGTGTATCATCATACAATGTACTGTGTATCATACATACAATGTACTGTGTATCATCATTACAATGTTACTGTGTATCATCATACAATGTACTTGTATCATCATAAAATGTATTTGCTGTATCATCATACAATGTACTATCATGTGTTATCATCATACATTGTACTTTGGATATCATCATACATGTTACTGTGTATCATCATACTGACAATATTATACTGTGTTATCATCATACAATGTACTGTGTATCATCATACAATGTACTGTGTATCATCATACAATGTATGCTGTATCTATCATACAATGTACTGTGTTCATCATAGCAGTACTGTGTATCATCAATACGATGTTTTACAGTGTACTGCAATCTACGATGTACTGTTATCATCATACCAATGTACTATGTATCATCATAGTATGTACTGCGTTGGCATCATCATCCAATGTACTGTGTTCATCATACAATGTACTGTGTATCATCATACGATGTACTGTGTATATCAATACGATCTGTACTGTGTATGCATCCATACAATGCACTGTGTATCAATCATACATTGTACTGTGTATATCATACATTGTACTTGTGTATCCATCCATACATGTACTGTGTATCATCATACAATGTACTGTGTATCATCATACATGTCTGTACTTGTTATGTGTATCATCATACATTGTACTGTGTTATCATCATACATTGTACTATGTATCATCATACGATGCACTGTGTATCATCATACAATTCTAGTTTTCATCATACCATGTACTGTGTATCATCATACATTGTACTGTGGTATCATCATACATGTCTGTGTATCATCATACAATGTTACTGTGTTAATGCATTCATCATGTACTGTGTATATCATACAATGTACTGTGTATATCAACCAAGTATGCTGTATCATCATACATGTCACTGTGTATCATCATACATTGTACTGTGTATCATCATACATTGTACTGTGTATCATAATAACAATGTACTGTGTATCATCCATACGTACATTCTAACTGTGTATCATTCATACAATGTACTGTTGTATCATCATACATTGGTACTGTGTTATCATCATACAATCGTACTGTGTTCATCATACATTGTATGTGTATCATCATAACAATGTACTGGTGTATCATCATACAATTGTACTGTGTATCATCATACATGGGTACTAGTGTATCATCATACAATGTACTGTTAATTCATCATACAATGTATGTGTATCCATCATACCAATGTACTGTGTATCATCATACATTGTACTTTGTATAATCATCGACGTGTACTGTGTATCATCATATCATACCTAGCTGTGTATCATCATACAATAGTACTGTGTATATCATACAATTGTACTGGGTATCGTCCATACAATGTACTGTGTATCATCATACAATGTACTGTGTCATCATCTACAATGTACTTGATATCATCATACAATGTTACTGTGTGTTATCACTCATACGATTGTACAGTGTATCATCAAATCAGATGTACTGTTATTCATCATAGCAATGTTACTATGTTATCATCATACGAGGTTACTGGATTGATCATACAATTGTTACTGTGTAATCATCATACGATGTACTTGTGTATCATCAACGATGTACTGTGTTATCATTATACGATTATGTGTATCATCATACAATGTACCTACTAGTATCATCATACACATGTATGTGTATGCGATAATTGTTGTGATCATCATAACATTTGTACTGTGTATCCATCATCCAATGTAGCTCGTAGTATCATCATACAATGTAACTGTGTGATCATCATACTTGTAACTGTGTATTCATCATACATTGCTACTGACTTGTATCATCATACATTGTACTGTGTATCATCATACATTGTACTGTAGTATCATCATACGAGACTTCGTACTGTGTATTCGTACATACCCAATGTACTGTGAATCGTCATACAATTCTTGTGTATCATCATACATTGTACTGTGTATCATCTAATGACTGTGTATATTATGTTTACTGTGTATCATCATGACAATGTACTGGTGTATCATCATACAATTGTATGTGTATCATCCATACAATGTACTGTGTATCATCATACAAATTGTACTGTTGATCGTCATACACGATGTACTGGCTGTTATCATCATACATTGTACTGGTTATCATCATACAATGTACTGTATCTCTATTCCTGTTATCATCACCTACAACTTGACTGTGTATTCATCATATACGATTGCTACTGTTATCATGCATACAATGTACTATGTAATCATATCAATGACTGGGTAATCATCATATACAATGTATCTGTTATCATTCCATACAATTGTACTATGTATCATCATACAATGTACTGTGCATCATCAATACAATGTATGTTTATATACATGCATACAATGTACTGGTGGTATCATCATACGATGTACTGTGTATCATCATACGATTGTACTTGTGTATAATCATACGATCACTGTGTATCCATGCATATCATTGTACTGTGTATCATCATACAATGTTGTACTGTGTATCATCATACAATGTACTGTGTATTCATACAATTACTTGATAATAATTCGACTGTGTACATCATAGTTGTGTATCATCATACCATTGTTACTGTGTATCATGCATTACATTGTACTGTGTATCATCATCAATTTACTGTGTATCATCATACATGTGTACTGTGTATTCAATGTTTACGATTGTACATGGGTTAATTATCATACCATTTTACTGTGTATCATCATACGACTGTTGTACTGTGTAGTCATCATACATTATATTTGTCAACGTGTACGTGTATCAAATCATACATTGTTACTGATGTATCATCATTACAATGCACTATTGTAATCATCATCTTGCTACTGTACGCATCACGTATGTGTATCTTCATTACGATGTACTGTATCATCAATGTAATATTCTACATTGTACTGTGTATCTTATATACAAATGTATGTGTATCATCATACAATGTACTGTGTATCATCCATACACTATGTACTGTGGTATTATCATACAATGTACTGTGTATCATCATACAATGCACTGTGTATCATCATTACAATTGCTACTGTGTATTCACCATACATTGTTTACTGTGTATCATCCATACAATGTTAACTTATGTATCTCATACAATGTACTGTGTTGCATCATACATTGTACTGTGTAATAATTCTAACCAATGTAACTGTGTAATCATCATTACATTGTACTGTCTGATCATCATACATCTGTACTATGTATATGCATACGATCACTATATCATCAGTACTGTGTATCATCATACAAATGTGACTGTTTAATCTCATAGCATTGTTACTGTGTATCATCATACATGTACTGTGTAATCCATCATACATACTATGTGTATCTATCACCCATTGCACTTGTGTATTCGTCATACGATTGTCTGTGACATTACTTGTCTTGTATCTCATACAATGTACTTGATATCATCATTACCAATGATGTGATCTTCAACGATGTGTGTATCATCATAGCAATGTACTGTGTATCAATCATACGATGTACTGTGTACATCATACAATTGTACTGTGTATCATCATACAACTGTCTGTGTATCATCATACGATGTACTGGTGTATTCAATACAGATGTACTGTGTATCATCATACAATAGACTGTTGTATCATCATACAATTTGGTATGTGTATGCATCATACAATTGTAGATCATATACATGTTGTATCATCATACAATGTACTGTGTATCATCATACAAATTGTACTGGTGTATTTCATCATTAATTGTACTACTTGTGGTTCATCATACATTGTACTGTGTATCATCATACATTGTACTTTGTATAATTCATACGATGCCTGTGTATTCATCATTGAACTGTTACTGTGTATTCATCATATACAATCGTACTGTGTATCATCATACAATGCTACTATTATGCGTCATATACGATGTACTGTGTATCATCATACAAATGTACTGTGTATCCGATCACTAGGTAGCATAACCATTGCACTGTGTATCATATACAATGTACTGTGTATCTTCATACGATGTACGTACATACGTTACTGTTCATCATACATGTACTATGTTATCATCATACGATGTACTGTGATCATCATACAAGTGTTACTGTGTATCATCATACAATGTTACTGTGTATCATCATACGAATGCTACTGTGTATCATCGATATCGATTGTACTCGTGTATCAATCATACAATGCAACTGTGTATCATCATACTTGTAAGCTGT
>SAYR01056928.1:18324-58790 GCA_004382745.1 Argopecten irradians irradians
CCCTAGGTCTAGTTGTGCATATTGCTTCTCAGACCATTCGGTGGAATAAATAGCCGATAGGCCGACATCTTGGCAATTTGATGATTGAAGTTTGTTATCGCCTATTTCTCAGGAAAGTACTGAAACGATCTTCTCAAATTTCTAAGCATTAGTATCCCCTTGTACCTATTGTGTGCAGTGACTAGACCTCATAATTGCATTTTTGTGGCTGACAAAAATTGCTGAAAGATGGCCAACGTAGCCGCATCTTGAGATTTTCATAGTTGAAGTTTGTTACACTTCCATATTCTTAGTAAGCTAATATAGGATCTTCTCAAATTTATAAAGTTTGTAGTAAAAGCTTGAAAGCAGAGAAAGATCCATCTTTCATTGGTCAGATTGTAGATATTCTTTGGTGGGCGACAAGATCCCCTCTGGATCTCTTGTCTTATGTGTAATGTTTTAAAGTGGAGATTGGTGGAAAAGAAGATAATTATTGTAGATTTATTGAAATCAGGATTTATACTAATTTCAATGGCCCAATAGGTAAGGACTGCCTGATGGAAGTTTAATACATCAGCAAATCCTTATTTCTGCCACCGTTGTAACTTGAATCAGATATTCTAAAGTTAATCCAAAAGAGGAAGAGCAATAGGGAAAATAAAGGGGAAAAAGGAGAGCAAAACAAAATTCAAAAACAATATAAAAAAATAAAGCAGATACTGGCAAAATTTATAAGCCTGGCTCAGAAACTGTAATGCAATTTTAGCTCATATTCTACATTGTGTTGGGCAAAGGCTTTCATGATGAGTTGAGCCTAAATGCAATCTCAGAGGGCTGGTTTTTACATCTGACCGTGAATGGAAGTTATCAAGGATCTAAATTTGCAAAGAAAGTTATTGTCTTTCATTAGATAAATTAGATAAACATCAAAATCGCCCAGCCTTTTCTTAAGAAAATGATTTCTCCCAGTGCCAGCTGTACTAGCACAATCAAATTCTCTTAAATCATTTATCTAACTGTCATCTACTATCGGATGGCAAAACAAGATTTGAAGAAAGATTTCCAACCTCCAAATCCCCACAAAATGTTTTTGAAACAAAATCATTTTGCGCAATTCATGAAAAGTGAGATCGGACAGGTACTGAAAGTGTTAAACATGTAAAACTTCTATTGATGAACATTAAAGTTTTTCCACAAACACGATTTATGAGATTGTCTCCTGGTCAAAAAAGGAAGTGTGTTGCTACAGCTTGAAGCTATTAAGACAGTTACAAATGCTCCTTTTCAAAATCTGCAAATCTATGGTTACATTGTATTTTTTATCCTTTATACACAATTGGCTTCAAACAGGAAATCTTGTTTTTATACACATTAAAAATGTGGAAATTAGAAATTACCAATGTATCTTATGGACTCCTAGATATTTCTACGGGTATTGAAATGTATGCTGTCATTTTCTGAAGACTATCTTATTCCAGTCTTGACAATCACACGGACAAAGATTTCAACTCAACTCAGTACTAAAGTCATGGAAGGTTAGGTTCTGTGGAAACCATTTGTAAAACTGATGGATTCAGCTAAAACTATAACTTACACTTGCTTGGTCTGTGAATTCACTAAAACTAAATTTTCAACTTGCTTGGGGTCTGTATGAAATCAGCTAGTCTACTTTTTCACTTGCTTGGGATCTTGTGAAATCAGTCAAAACTATAAACTGACTTGCTTGGGTCTGTGAAAATCAGCTAGAACCATAACTTTACTTGCTTGGGTCTTGTGATCAGCTAAAACTATAAATTTCCTTTGCTGGGGCTCATGACTCAGCTAAATCTACTTTTTTTCACTTTCTTGGGTCTTGTGAAATTGCTTAATCTTTAACTTGCACTTGCTTGGGTCTTTGTAATCGGCTAAATCTACATTTTGATCTTGTTTTTATATAGTCTGTAAAGCAATAAAATTAAATATTTTTCAAGCTAAATACACATGTATATGTTGTTTCACTTGCTTGGATTTGTAAAATCAGCTAAATCTTACATATTACACTTGCTTTTATATTGTTTAAAATCTTAGCTTGGCTGTGGTACTCACTTTAGTCTTAAATTTCGTTACTTATAGTTTTCTAGCAATATTGTCTAATACCAAGTAGAACTGTAGTGTTAGTTAAAGTATTAGATTAAACATGTGCTGATTATTGCTTGTCTCTAAAAGTAAAACTGTCCATTATATAAATACGTCATTTGTAATACGTGTATAACATTTGGTATTCGTATTAGTCATGTGAAAAATTTTCATACTTTATCAACGAAGATTGGTTTTCAATCTTGATTTTTCAAGATACCTTTAAAACATGTACACCTCACCATAGATGTGCATTTATATCTAGAGGGACTATTTTAATAATGTAATATGGTTTATTTTATAATTCATTTTTTAGTGCAGAGGGACATGTGAATTTATGTTGTGTGCAATACCCATTAACATTAAGTCAAGCATCAACTTTTTCATTGATCAAACATGCTACTGCTTAAATAACATGTCGTCAGAGACCACATCGTGCCTCTTGAGAGGAACAGCAGCTAACTTATGTGCTCTCCAATTTTACTCCAAATCAATGACTTGACATTCTTTCCAGGTCACAGCATTATTTGGCCTAAGATTTGATAAGAGCAAAATAGCCATTCATTTTGTATTATTGTTTCTAGTGGTAAACCACAGTTACCAAACTTTGATAGTGTTCAGAGGTAACATTAGGTTGTTTTTTGTTTTTGTTTTGCCATCTCCTTTAATTAATGATTTGTGTGGTTGATTTGAGATGATCGTCATACCAAGATCCTGGGCCATTTTTTCCACTGATCTTTGATTCTCCAGTTTTGATGGTAAGTACAATTAGGCAATAATAAGTTAATTTAGATATTATATGATAATATCAGTCACACTTGAGACATTTCATTTAACTTTAACATTTCAATTATGGCTATAAGCATGTTTAATGCCAGTTAGTAGCATTTAAACTGGCGTTAGACTATAGTCATCATTTGACAACTACTTCGTAGTTATTTTAAATTTGAAACTGTGCCCACCTTTTTTAGCCACCATCATCAGATGTGGGCTATTTCAAATCGCCTTTGCGTCCTGTGGTCCTGTCGTCCGTCCTCCGTCCTCCGTCCTCCGTCTGTTAACAGTCTCTGTTTACACGCTATTCTCAGAAAGTACTGAAAGGATCTTTCTCAAAATTCATATGTAGGTTCCCCTAGCACCCTAGTTGTTGGCATAATTGCATTTTGCGACCGACTCGGTTCAACAAGATGGCCGACAAGCGGCCATCTTGGATTTTGATAGTATAAAGTTTAGTTTACCGCTATTCTCAAAAAAGTGCTGAAGGATCTTTCTCAAATTTCATATGATAGCGTTTCCCTTAGGACCCATGTTGTGCATATTGCTTATCGGGACCAATCGGTCCAACAAATGGCGACAGGCGGCCATCTGGATTATTGTAGTTAAAGGTTGTTACCGCTATTCTCAAAAAAGTGCTAAGGGATCTTCTCAAATTCAAATACAGGTTCCCCAGACCCTAGTTGTGCCATATTGATTTTGGACCGATCAGTCAAACAAGATGGCCGACAGGCGGCCATCTTGGACTTTTGATATTTTAAAAATTTGTACCGCTATTTCTCAAAAAGAAACTGAAAGGGATCTTTCTCAAATTTCAATGTAGGTCACCTAGGACCCCTAGTTGTGCATATTTGCATTTTGGGACCATCAGCTCAACAAGATGGCCGACAGGCGGCCATCTTGGATTTTGTAGTTTAAGTTGTTGACCGCTATTTCTCAAAAAGTACTGAAGAGATCTTTCTCAAATATCATATATAGGTTCCCTAGGGCCCTAGTTGTGTATGTTGCATTTTGGGACCAATCGGTGAACAAAATAGCCGACAGGCGGCCATCCTGGATTTTGATAGTTTAAGTTTGTTACCGCTATTTCTCAAAAAGTACTGAAGGGATCTTTCTCAAATTTCATATGTAGGTTCCCCTAGAACCCTAGTTGTGCATATTGCATTTTGGGACCGATCGGTGAACAAGATGACCGACCGACGGCCATCTTGGATTTTGATAGTTAAAGTTTGTTATCGCTATTTCTCAGAAAGTACTGAAGGGATCTTTCTCAAATTCCAAGCATAGTATCCCCTTGTACCCTAGTTGTGCATAGTACCTTTAAGGACTGCTCCATAATGCTTTTTGGGACTGATCGGTAAAAAAGATGGCCAACCGGCCGCCATCTTAGATTTCATTGTTGAAGTTTGTTACCACTTTTTCTTAGAAAGTACTATAGCGATCTGTCTCAAATTTTATATGTAGTGTGTTTGAAAAAGTTTGAAAAGCAGGGAAAAGACCCTCTTTCCATTGTCAGACATAGATCATTCTTTGGTGGGCGCCAAGATCCGTCTGGGATCTCTTGTTAAAGGGTATGATAAACGGCAAGTGTATGATACAATGTATTACCATTTCATTGCATGAGTGTACTGTAATTGATTCTCATCACATATTTGTTCTCCATATATATGCATTACCTGTACAAATAGGTAGTTTTTAGGTCATCTGACCCGAAGGGTCAGGATGACCTATAGTCGTCATGTTTCGTCCGTCGTCGTCCGCCGTCCGCCGTCCGCCGTGCGCCGTCCGCCGTGCGCCGTGCGTTAACTTTTCACATTTTGAACTTCTTCTCAAGTTCTACCGGCGCGATTTAGCTGAAACTTGCATGAAATGATCCTGACATGGTCCCGACAAAGTGTTGTTATTTTTCGGGTCAATCCCAAATCCAAGATGGCCGCCACAGCTGCCATATTGAAAACACATTTTGAACTTCTTCTCAAGTTCTACCGGTGCGATTTAGCAGAAACTTGCATGAAATGATCCTGACATGGTCCCGACAAAGTGTTGTTATTTTTCGGGTCAATCCCAAATCCAAGATGGCCGCCACAGCTGCCATATTGAAAACACATTTTGAACCTTTTCTGAAGTTCTACCGGTGCGATTTAGCTGAAACTTACATGAAATGATCCTGGCATGGTCCAAAAAAAATGTGTTGTTATTTTTCGGTTCGATCCTAAATCCAAGATGGCCGCCACAGCCGCCATATTGAAAACACATTTTGAACTTCTTCTCAAGTTCTACTGGTGCGATTTGGCTGAAACTTGCATGAAACAATCCTGACATGGTTCTGACAAAGTGTTGTTATTTTTCTGGTTGATACGAAATCCAAGATGGCCGCCACGGCTGCCATATTGAAAACACATTTCAATCTTTTTCTTAAGTTTTACTGGTGCGATTTAGCTGAAACTTGCATGAAATGATCCTGACATGGTACCGACTTAATGTTGTTATTTTTCGGGTCAATCCGAAATCCAAGATGGCCGCCACAGCCACCATCTTGAAATCACATTTTGATCTTCTTCTCAAGTTCTTACAGTGCGGTTTAGTTGAAACTTGAATGAAATGATCCTGACATGGTCTCGATTAAGTTGATATCTCACCAAATGGCACGAAATAATAGGATTTGTATATTCAAAAACCAGTGGCACTGGATGAATCCAGAAATTAAATCAACCCACAAATCTCTTGAGTTCTCATGTTTAAATGAAAAGGTTTATTGCCATAATACCTGGGGGTTTTAGTATGATAAACAATTATCAGATCAAATTATGCAGTAGATGTTTTGCCTACAGATTTTATTTACATTAAAACTGTTGCTTGTTGGACCAGTTCATGTAAGTATAATGCAAATAAATGTTTGTTTAACCCAAAAGAGGAGTTTGTTTTCACGCTCATATTTAAGTTGTAGATTGCATGAGGATTCAAATTTGTTAAATGATTGGGTTATATCCCACTAATCTGAGGTGGCCCGTTCCCATATTATTCTCCTAATGGTGAGTCTGTTACAAACTTCTTAATACTTGAGAGTTGAAATTGTGTATATTTTCTTTTAAACAACAACAACAAAATTTTTCTTTCTGCAACATTTTTTTATGTTCTTAAAAATGTTCTGCAATATCATAATTTCTCTATGATCTTCCTATATTGCCAGTATTAACATCAGAACCCTCCGGATTATACTTCAACATCTGTAAATAGACCAACTTGATGATGTTGCTTAATTTAATGTATTTTTGAAATAGTATAGAAAAGAAAATAAACAATTAAACTTCGTTCTTTTTATGCTGTATAATGATTCATATTATCCAGTGATTAGTCCGCTAAACCTGCCTATATTATTAGGCTTTTTTATTTATTTATTTATTTTTTTTTTTTAAGCAAAAAAAAAAAAAAAATTAAAAAAGCCTAATGATATAGGCAGGTTTAGCGGACTATCCAGTGATATCCTTGGAGAAAATATTAAGAAATCCTGGATTGCGTACAAGGCAATGATAATGTTTAATAATTATTGAATATTTTTCTTTGGCATGAATAAAATATTTCATTTAAACAGTTTATTCAGTGGTGAAAATAAAGCGCTAGAAATATATATATATATATATAAAGAAAAAGAAGGAAAAAAAAACAAAAAAAAATTACGCCGGCGGTGTGATTCGAACTCGGAGATATTTTATCGGAGTACAAGAACGATAACTCTGTGCATCAACAGGAAGTTATCGAAGAATTGCATTCGGGGATTCGACAAGGTAACGTGGTGGTTGTTTTGTAAAAAGTGCTGGCAATGTTGAACTTTTTCTTGCGTTTTGTTGGTGTAAATGGCGTTTTTAACATTGTTTGTACATCACATATAACATGTTTTAACGTGAACCGATTTACATATGGTTTTGGTGATTAAAATATCGTCAGCATCGTAAAGACATCGGCTCCTCAGCACATGATCCAGTAATATTTGACATAGATGCTGGGAGTTTACACTGAATTTGCGATGTTTTATGTAATTTTATTTTGGGGCGAGTACATTTCGTTATGAATGAGTAAACATGATCTGTTTTCTAGCTGAATTTTTCTTTTCGGATTTGATTTTATGTAGGCCTACTAGGCGTCTACACTCGTTTGTCCCAACGCTAATCATAATGTTATTTGTACCTGGTAACAGTTTTTGGACACTCCCGTATATGCAGGATAGTCCTGCATTTGAGTAACAGTCCTGTATTTGAAGGATAATTTTGTTACGCAAATGCAAGTTTCTGTAAAATGAAAACTGATAAAGTTGTTTTAAACATTGCTATAAAAAAGGGCGTCATTATTTTTACATGGCATCATCACTAATACAACTTTACACATCATTACTCAAATGGGAAAAATTTTCATTATCTAAATGTTTGTAAAATAAAATCATCTCTATTGCTTACTATGGGGCTAAAAATAGAACACAGGTTACTGGTAAAAGTCAATCAACCATGTCATTTGCACTAAATTTCCCTGATGGTTATACACTGTAGTCTATGGAGAGCACCTCAATTGTCACTTTATGAATTATTAGAATCATAGCTTTGCTGAATTACTGGCATTGAGTTCATAACAAGAAAAACAATATTGAACACATAATACTTCTACTTTCACTTTCTGCAAAAATACGTGACTCCAGCTACAAAATATATATCTCAACGTCATTCTCCGTATATAGCCAGGCGGAAAATTCCGAAGCAACTGCTCACATAAAAAGGCATTTAAGTTAAGATTCAGGACAATATGTAATTGTTAGATTCAGGTAAGAATAAATTAGAAGGTTTATCTTTCACTAATGTTTCCATTTTGAAATTTTCCAAGTATAATTTGTTTGAAATCACGCGATAGTCTAATAGTGTGATTTTGTAATCACGCAAGAGTGTGCGATACAGGTATATATTTTTACTATATGTTATTGACAGAACGTTAAACTTCTGTGCCTTAACAGATATGGCTTTCAACTAGTTTCATGGTCTACGTAATTATTATATGTTACTTAATAATTATAATTTTACATGTTTATAAACATTATCAAAATTATATTGACCTTAACCATCACTCAAGATGTCTTCTGTGCAGCTTTTACTCAAATAGGATAAAACATTCCTTCTTTATACTCTTATCACCCTCAGGTGGATGAAAATGACATTAAGGAATAAAAATTGAAAATAATTTCAACTGCTAAGAATGTTAGACCTAACGGTTATTAATGGGCCACTAACCTTCCGAAATGGCTTTCAATTTTTAGCTCACCTGGTCCAAAGGACCAAGGTGAGCTTTAGCTGCGATGACGTAGCTCTGAACGACGGATGGAAGATTTCTGACAGATGGTCGTCGTCAGAGCTACGATTCCGTCCCATTGACCGTAGTGTTGCAAAACATCCAGCGGTGAAAATGTTGCATTTCACGTGTGTCATGTAATTTTGTAATTAAATTCAACAATATCAAACATTTTAAATATAAAATGATTATTTATTTACCTACCTCCATGTCTAAATTATGTTTTTAAACACTTTTGAATGGCTCACATCTCCGACACGGCTCACTTGGCCGCCATGATGCTTCTCGTTAGAAAGTCTCGCACTCCAAATATGGCAACTAGTACCATATATGGAATGACCTACAAATTTTCACTACGAAAGAAATAAATGTTACAAAGTTTTTAACATGAACTTTAAAAATTCTTTTACGCTAAATTCTAAATAATACTTACATTTATCAGTTCCACCATGTTTATTCTTAGTTTATTGGCTTTTTAAAACTTTTAAACATATTTTACCTGTTAAGCGTTTCATTTCGTCACGGTTTCCGGTTAATCAAACATGGCGGCGTATTTGAACAGAATTATACATGTGCTGTGTTTGCCTTGAATTTTACCACTAATAGTTGATGAAACATTATAATCAAAAGGTTTGTGAATTGAATATTGATCATAGTTGTCAGAACAATACAGTTACATAAGGATATTACCCGAAAAATATATTTTTATCAGTCTCAAAGTGCGCGTGTGGATCACAGCGGGGCTTGCAACACTAGTGGCAATGGGGTGGAATTCATACGCTGCCGGGAACCGGAGTGGAGGCAGGGTATGATTATTCGTTCTAGGTGAGCTTATGCCATACCGTGGCGTCCGTACGTCAACAATCGACTTCTTCTCCATAACCGCTGGTCGGATTTCAACAAAATTTGACTGGTAGCATCCTTATGGGCTACTAACTGAAAATTGTACAAATGATGGGGCTGACCCCTCAGGGGCCTGAGGGGCGGGGCCAAAAGGGGTCAATTTGGCTATTTCCATATAAACGACTTCTTCTCTGAAACCAAGCATGGGATAGCACCCATAATGCAATGGTAGCATCCTTATAGGGTGGGGATTCAAAATTGTACAAATGATGGGGCTGACCCCCCGGGGGCCTGAGGGGCGGGGTCAAAAGGGGTCAATTTGGCTATTTCCATATAAACGACTTCTTCTCTGAAACCAAGCATGGGATAGCACCCATAATGCAATGGTAGCATCCTTATAGGGTGGGGATTCAAAATTGTACAAATGATGGGGCTGACCCCCCGGGGGCCTGAGGGGCGGGGTCAAAAGGGGTCAATTTGGCTATTTCCATATAAACGACTTGTTCTCTGACATTAAGCATGGAATAGCATCCATAATGCAATGGTAGCATCTTTATAGGGTGGGGATTCCAAATTGTACAAATGATGTGGCTGAACCCCCGGGGGCCTGAGGGGCGGGGTCAAAAGTGGTCAATTTGGCTTTTCCATATGAACGACTTCTTCTCTGAAACTAAGCATGGGATAGCACCCAAAATGCAATGGTAGCATCCTTATAGGCTGGGGATTCAAAATTGTTCAAATGATGGGGCTGACCCCCTAGGGGCCTGAGGGGCGAGGTCAAAAGGGGTCAATTTGGCTATTTCCATATAAATGACTTCTTCTCCGCAACTAAGCATGGGATATATATATATAGCACCCATAATGCAATGGTAGCATCCTTATAGGGTGAGGATTCAAAATTGTTCAAATGATAGGGCTGAAGTGGTCAATATGACTATTTCCGTATAAAAGACTTCTTCTCTGTAACTAAACATGGGCTTACGCTCATAATGCAATGGTAGCATCCTTATAAGGTGGGGATTCAAAATTGTGCAAATGATGGGGCTGATCCCCCGGGGGCCTGAGGGGTGGGGTCAAAAGGGGTCAATTTGGCTACTATTTTCATATAAATAACTTCCTCTCTGAGCCTTTGTATTGGATAGCATATTTGTATGGTATCTATAGCATTATTATATGGTTGTGTTTCAAAATTAAAAAAAATTTGGAGTCCATTTTACTAATTTTTCTAATTGTTAGAGTCTTTGTGATAATTACAAAAAAAAAAAACCAAAAAAAAACCAGGTGAGCGATACAGGCCCTCTGGGCCTCTTGTTAAATTGGGAATTTAAAAACAAGATTGATTATTTTATAGAGTCACAGAAGCTATTAATCAACCGTTACACTTACCATCACCTTCTTGACACTTTAATCATTTTCATAACGGGTGTCGTTTCTCGCCATCGTCCTAATAACCACACGTCGGCCGATTATCACTGCGCGACATGGCAAAACAGCAAAATGATTCTTCACTGTTAACATAGTTTACACAGGGAATCTAGCATTTTGTTCGTGTTTTAACATCCTCTTAGGCCATTCATAATTGATATACATTTTTAGCCCACCATCATCAGATGGTGGGGTATTCAAATGGCTTTTTGTCCGTTGTCCGTGGTCTGTCCTTCCGTCCATCCGTGAACAATTCTTATCACTATTTCTCAGAAAGTATTAAAGGGATCTTTTTTAAATTTCAGATGTAGGTTCACCTATGGCTCTACCTAGGGCCCTAGTTGTGCATATTGCATTTTGGGACCGATCGGTCAACAAGATGGCCGCCAGGCAGCCATCTTGGATTTTGATAGTTAAAGTTTGTTATTGCTATTTCTCAAGGACTACCGAAAGGATCTGTCTCAAATTTCATATGTAGGTTCCCCTAGGGTCCTAGTTGTGCATATCACATTTTGGGACCAATTGGTCAACAAGGTGGCCACCAGGCAGCCATCTTGGATTTTGATAGTTAAAGTTTGTTATCGCTATTTCTCATTAAGTACTGAAGGGATCATTCTCAAATTGCACATGTAGGTTCCCCTAGGGCCCTTGTTGTGCATATTGGGATTTGAGACTGATTGATAAACAAGATGGCCGCAGGGCAGCCATCTTGGGTTTTGTAGTATGTTTGAAAAAGTTTGAAAGTAAAGAAAAGATCCATCTTTCCATTGTCAGACATAGATCATTTTTTAGTTGGCGCCAAGATCCCTCTGGGATCTCTTGTCTTATATTAATATTGTTTCAAGAAACTTATACTTTCTGTTTTGTAATGGTAGTTTAATATTAAGTTTTACCTTCACAGATTTGAGCTTGAAACTAAGCACAGGCACATATACGTGTGAATTACAAGTCACTTGTAAAAATAATGAACAAGATGGTCGCCAGGCAGCCATCTTGGATTTTGATAGTTGAAGTCTGTTATCGCTATTTATCAGAATGCACTGATAGGATCTCTCTCAAATCATATGTAGGTTGCACTAGGGCCCTAGTTATGTATATTGTGTACATATTTTGGGACCGATCGGTCAAAAAGATGGCCGCCATGCAGCCATCTTGGATTTTGATAGTTAAAGTTTGTTATCGCTATTTCTCAGAATGCACTGATAGGATCTCTCTCAAATTTCATATGTAGGTTGCACAAGGGCCCTAGTTATGTATATTGCATTTTAGGATCGATCACTGAACATGATGGCCGCCATCTTGGATTTTGATAGTTAAAGTCTGTACCACTATTTATCAGAAAGTGCTAAAGGGATCTGTCTCAAATACCATAAGTAGGTGGTCCTAGGGCCCTAGCTGTGCACATTGCATTTTGTTTCTAATCCATCAACAATATGGCCGACCAGCCGCCATCTTTTATCACTCTTTGTCAGAAATTACTGAAGCGATTCCATACATAGGTTCCCCTTGGGCCATAGTTGTGCATAGTACCTTTTGGGACTGATCGGTCAACATGATGGCCATTACTGGCCGCAGTCTTAAATTTCACCTCTGTTTCTCAGAAAGTACTGATGTGATCTGTCTTAAATCTCATATATAGTATGTTTGAAAAAAAAGTTTTAAAAGCAGGGAAAAGATCCTTCTTTCCATTGTCAGACATAGGCCTTTCTTAGGTGGGCGTCAAGATCCCTCTGGGACCTCTTGCTGAAGTGAACAGTCAACAAAATGGCCAACAGGCAGCCATCTTGGATTTTGATAATTGGCGTTTGAAAAGCAGACAATTAATATCCCTCTTTTCAGTGTCATATCATTCTTTGGTGGGTACCAAGATCCTCTGGAATCTTCTGTTACATTTAATTTTTTTTCGGGGAAAAACAGGTGTTTGGGTTTTGAAAACATTCAACAATAACATTTTGTGTTTAGGTCAGTTTCTCACTACACAAGCTACAATAACCAAGATTTAGTCAATGATTGATGTGGTGTAACATACACATAATGGCATTTGAAAAATGTATATATGCACTATACATTATTTGTGAATATTTTGTTTACTATTCAAGTTTTGTTTTTTTTTGGGGGGGGGGGGGCCAAGTGGTTAAGCCCTTCACCTCTTATATGCGGGTTTGAATCCCAAGTGGGGCAGTTGCCAGGTACTGACCACTGGTCAGTGGTTTTTCTCCGGGTACTCCGGTTTTCCTGTACTATTATTCCTGGCACATCCTTACATGACCCTGGCTGTTAAAAGGACGTTAAACTAATAAAACTAATTCAAGTTTTTAAGAGGGTTAATGAACTTTAATCGTTTTTGCACTTTGAAAATTTTAGTGCTATTATTTTGATAATAACATTTACATTTGATACTTCTTAGTTCTGTATTCTGTATACAAGAAGACACAACACGAACATACCGCAGTCTCCCAGTACACTCACCTCGCACAACATACACGCAACATACCGCATACATGGGAGGCCGTCCTTACATGACCATAGCTGTTAATAGGACGTTAATAAATCAAACAAACAAAAAAGTATTCTGTATGTGGTATATACCAAATTCATTGACAAAGTGGAACATAGAACAAAGATAATTATGAGTGTTGGCTGTGTTGATTGTATATGCTAGTAATTGCTGATCAGTCATGTTTTGCTTTACTAATGCATTGTATAATCATAATTTCAGATTCTATCTTTTGCAATGCCTCGAGGGAAGTTTTGGCGAAGAGGGCTTGCTGCAAAGAAGGGGAATGGCCACCCCTCTAACAAAGGCTTGACGAGTGACGTTGACATGGATACGCCCCCTGTAAAAAAGGCACTGGTTGACGACATGGGTACGCCCCCTGTAGAAAAGGCACTGGGTGACGATGGTTTGAGTGTTCATTTCAAAAATGCTTTACGAGTGACATTGACATGGGTACGCCCCCTGTAAAAAAGGCACTGGTTGACGACATGGGTACGCCCCCTGTAGAAAAGGCACTGGTTGACATGAAGGGTACGCCCCCGAAAAAGGCACTTGAAGTTGATTTGAGCACTGGTTTGAGCACTGGTTTGAGTACTGATTTGAGTATTGATTTGAGTATTGATTTGAGCAATGATCGAAACACTGGTTTGAACAAAGATTTAAGCTTTAGTTTGAACAATAAATTAAGCAATGCTTTGACAAATTTTATGGAAACTGATTTGAAAACTGAATGCAATGAATCTACCTCTGAATTGAGCAATAATTTGACAGCAGATTTAAGTACTGGTTTGATCTTAGCAAAGAATACTGAACTACAGACAGAAACCAACATTTCTCAACAGCCCACTACAGGTAGAAATTACCTGAACCAAACTGTGAAAAAACCCTTAAATTCTGTTGGAAAAAACTTGAGTACCACAGTTCTGAATAAGAACAGAAAACACAAACCTTTGTATAACATTATGCTAGTCACTGCTAAGTATGAACGCATAAGAAAAAAGATTAATGACAAAGCTATAAAAAAGCAGAAAACAAACTCCAAAGGGAAAAGAAAAATAAAGAAAAAGCCTCTCTACAATATCATGCTGATAACAAATAAATCAAACAGGAAAAAAAGCAAAGTTCCACAAATGTCAGCAGATGCAATTCAACCTGATCGAAATACTGAAAAATGTACCAGGATGGGTAAACAAGCAATGAGAAAAAGAAACATCACAAATACAAAGAAAAAATGTCTACAGAGACAAAAATTGCCATCAAATGTTAGAAAAATAACCAAAAACCTAGTTGTGGTCACAGAAAAGAATGCCCATTGCCCAGAAAAATATTGCATCAGAACTACAGGGAAAACAAAAAGCGCCAGCAACGGAAAATCAAAGGCAAAGATTTGCTCAAGTAAGCAAAAGAAAGGTATACCAAAGTATAGATTGAAGGCACAAACAAGTGATGAGCTATTGCAAATTGATCAAAGTTCTGTACAAAACTTGAAGACTAATGATACAAAATTTCCTTCAATCAAACATGAAACGAGGAAAAGAAAACCAAAAGTTGTTGGCGGAAAATTAAAACTTGATCATGAAATTACAACATCACCTGAACAAATCCGCTTAAGTGATGAAATGATGAAGACAGTAGAGCATCGTATTGCAGAGCTGTCTTTTCTAAAGCATGTAGAAGATGTTTGTGCTGAGAAAAATGTTGATTTAAAAAGAAATTCAGAGAAAGACCAAACGCATAAACTTACCAGCAATATGGATGTTATTTTTGAAAAACAAACGGGTCCTGTTACTTACTATTTTCAGAAATTATCGTTTTGCACAAAATGCAAACTGATCAGCAAGTTGGGTATTGAAACTAACATTATATCATCTGAAACATGCGACCGAAGAATCTTGGGAAAACCTCTGAACACGAAAATCATTATGGGGGATGGATATTGTTTCTTCAGAGCCTTGTCGTTTGCGGTATCAGACGAAGAAAGTCACCATAAATTATTGAGGAAAGCAGTTGTTGCGCATATGATAAAATTTCAAAATAAATTCAACAGCTATTTACGACTAGGATATAAGTCTGTACTTGAATATTTGTCGAAGAAAAGCATGCTACATGATGGTACATGGGCTACTGAAGTCGAGATCTTAGCTGCAGCAGACTTGCTTCAAACAGACATTTACATTTTTGATGAAGCAGTATATTCATGGCAGCTCTTCTCTGCAAAACAAGTAGATAAAAGAACAAAAGTGGAACTGGAAGCCATTTATATGACACATTGCGATCAGACGCATTACAATGTGGTATTGTCTGTAGACAATGTATTTGCTGTTGAAGGTCATGGATCAAACAAAGTCATATCAGGAGTAAAGATTATAGAAGAAAATAAATCACCAACATCTGCTGATTCAGGTGAAACTATACATTTGAGCAATGTGGTACATAATTGTGATACTATTCAAGGGAATTTTCATCAGGGCCATCACAGATTTTCTGAAAATGCAGGAAAGCAGTGTGTACTTAACAGTTTATCTGCTCTTCTATATAGTAGAGAGAAAAAAAATGAGTCTCTGGACAGCTGTTGATTTAGACCATACTCTTATAAAAGGAGATGAAATATATGGGTATCTAAGACACAGTTCCACAATGAATTACGATTATCTCTCTATACCAGATATACCACGACTTATGGAATACAATGAAAAAATGTTCAAAATAGAGTTTCAAGAATCACTATCAGGTACCTTTGGAAATGTTGAGGATTTGGATCATTTTCAGTTTGTTACACTGTATGAAGCACTGCAGATTGCTTTAGATCAAGAAAACGTCCATGGTGCATTTATTACATTCAAAGGTAACATCAGTCTCCCGAAACACGCACCTCGCACAACATACAAGCAACACACCGCATACATGGGAGGCCGTCCTTACATGACCATAGCTGTTAATAGGACGTTAATTAATCAAACAAACAAAGGTAACACGTTTATTGTTGTCAAGCAAACAGCAGGATATTTTGTATTTGATTCACACTCTAGGAATAGATCAGGCTTGCAAATTTCAGATGGGAGCAGTATTCTCAAATTTCTCCATAATGTTCAAGAGGTGTATTGCCATTGCATAAACCTGGCGAGGTCAATGAACCATTCACCACAAGATATGTTTGAAGTAACAGCTGCTTCTGTTGAACATCATCACGTTGAAACAAATATATTTCCCGCAAATGTCACAGTTCCTGGTATGCAGAAAGATATAAGCTTAAAGGAAAACAAGGAAAGATATTTGGATTCAATAATCTACGAAGCGCGGAATGTAATTAACAGTTCAAAAAACAAGCAGACACTGTTGGACAAATATTTTCAGTACCAAACAAATATGACTAAAAATAAATTGCTACAAAGCACAAAGGATTTAGACTTTAAATCAGACAGAAAGCAATACATGAATAACTACATGAAAAAACGTAGGGCAAGTGAAGATTATAGAATCAAGGATAGAAAGTACACAGAAAAAGCCATGAAGAAACTGAGGACATCGGAGAAACATTGTGAAAAGGAGCTTGCAGCTCAAAGAGCCACACGACAAAACCCACAAAGGAAAATGATTACTAAACAAAACACTTTAAAAAGTATGAGAAAAGCAAGAGAAAACAAACAGTTTTGTGAGCAAGAGTATAAAGCACAAAAAGCTGCTAGACAAAAACCTGACATGAAAATTAAAACTAAACAAAACACTTTAAAAAGTATGAGAAAAGCAAGAGAAGACAAAGAGTTTTGTGAGCAAGAATATAAAGCACAAAAAGCTGCTAGACAAAAACCTGACATGAAAATTAAAACTAAACAAAACACTTTAAAAAGTAAGAGAAAAGCAAGAGAAGACCAAGAGTTTTGTGAGCAAGAGATGCAAGCAAAGAAATTAAAACGAATGGATCCACTGCAATTAGACTGTGAAAGAATATTAAAACAAGAAAGTCGGAAAAGGTGTAGAAATAATGAAAGGGACAAGGACAAAGTTGTAAAAGGTATTAAACGTACAAACAGCGATTTTTGCGAACATGAGGCAGAACTTACAATAAAAAGAAAAATGGGCGAATCTATTGAACAATGTATTGAAAAATTCCACAAAAAGGCAGCAGAAGGTCCACTTTTTGTGTGTACATGTTGCCATCAAACATGGTTTCCACGGAGTGTTGTTAAGCTTTCTAACATAAATATCAGTGAACAAAGTAAAACCTATTGTGCAGGATTGAAATCACAAAATGAGGAAGAATGGCTGTGCAGAACTTGTTTAGCATCACTGAAGGAGGAAAAAATTCCAAGACTCTCTCGAAAAAATGGAATGATATGGCCTACAAAGCCAGATGTGTTGCAGTTGCACCCTCTTGAAGAAAGACTGATATCACAGAGAATACCTTTTATGCAAATAAGAGAGTTGCCTAGAGGAGGTCAGCTGTCAGCTAAAGGAAATGTGGTAAATGTGCCTGTTGACATTCAACCAACAGTAAATGCTTTACCAAGACAGATTGATGAGCATGTAACCATTGCCGTTAAGTTGAAAAAACGTTTATCTCATAAATCGGCCTGCTTTACTGAAAATGTTCGCCCAAATGCTGTTATGAATGCACTACAATGGCTAATGGAAAACAGCGAGATGTATAAAAATGCAGGATTAAGTATCAACACTTCATGGAAAGATGATGTTCAGAGTGATCCAAGTGAGATAATATCTGAATACACTGGTAAATCACAATTAAATGATGACAGAGAAATTGAAACTGCTGAAGACCAGTTTTGTGAAATTTCATCAGATGAATGTATCCAAGGAAATTCTGATACACTTGTTGATGAAGCTGACACCGATACCAATAAAGTGTATGTATTTGCACCTGGTGAAAACCAAAGACCACTTAGTTTGTATGAAGATAAAGATGCAGAATATCTTTGTTTCCCAACAATATTTTGTGGTCAGAAAAGGAAAGAAAACACTGAACGCCAAACTCCTGTTCATTACAGTGATATTGCTAAATGGGAACTGAGAAGTGTTGATTGGAGGGCTGCTCATTCTGTTCCAAACATATTTTTCAAGTTGAAAAAAATACAAGCAAAACAAATAAGTGACAAAGTCAACCTTGCGCTTCGGCGATGTAAATCTGATGGCAAAACTCTGACTGCAGGTCAAGCAAGAGATTCATCAACAACAAATGAAATCGTGAGGTTGAATGAAGGCTATTACATATTCAGAACATTACGCAATTCTCCAGCATACCTGTCATCAAAAAAGAAAGATGATTTTGCAATGATAAGACAACTTGGTCTGCCTATATGGTTCATGTCTTTATCATCAGCAGATACAAGATGGCCTGATCTTCTCAAAACTTTGGCTCAGTTAGATGGGAAAACTCTGTCAAACGATGATCTTAGAAAAGCAGACTGGAATTTTAAAACAAATTTAGTTCAAAAAGATCCTGTTACCTGTGCAAGATTTTTTGACAACAGAGTTCAACTTTTTGTCAATTCGTTCCTAAAAAGTCAACACAATCCCATTGGTGATGTCACGGACACATTTCGTAGAGTAGATATCCAAAACAGAGGCTCACCACACATTCATATGCTTTTATGGACTGACAATGCCCCAAGATATCCAGACGATAATGTAGAAAGCCTCATTGCATATGTTGACAAATATATTACCTGCTCTTTACAACCAGACAATTCTGAACTAGCAGAACTAGTACAACTTCATAAACATTCTAAAACCTGCAAAAAAGGTGGTAAACCAGTGTGTAGATTTGGGTTTCCATTACCTCCTTTACCAAGAACTATGCTTCTAGAACCACTGGAAACTGATGTTGCAGAATATAGGAAAAAATACACAGATCTTCAGAAGAAAATGAATGAATACAAAGATGGCTGCAGTTTAAGTTTTCTAGATTTTTTACAAACAATAGTGCAAATGGAAGAGACAGAATATATAAAATGTATCAGAGCATCACTGAAAGGTCCTAAAATATTTCTCAGGAGAAACCCTGCTGAAATGAGGGTGAATTACTACAATCTAGCAATACTCCAGGCATGGCATGCAAACCTAGACATTCAGTTTGTTTTAGATCCCTACGCATGTGCTACCTACATAGTATCTTACATCAGTAAGTCTCAGAGAGGTATTAGTGCTTTACTTGAAAAAGCCTCACAAGAAGCAGTAGAAGGAAATATGGACCTAAGACGTCAAGTCAGGCATATAGGCAATAAGTTCTTGAACTTTGTAGAAGTCAGTGCCCAAGAAGCTAGTTACTTGATTCTGCAAATGCCACTCACACAAGCTACAAGAGATGTTGTTTTTATAAATACTTCCCCTCCTGATGAAAGGGTGTTTCTCTTGAAAAGTCAAGAAGATTTGGAAAATCTACCTGAGAATTCGACTGATATCAAAGCAGATAATATGATTACTAGGTACACTAAAAGACCAAAACAACTTGAGAATTGGTGTTTAGCAGATGTAGTATCTGAACTTGAAGTAGCATTTCCTAAGGAAGAATTTCCAAGGGCAGATAAAATATCGGAACACAATGAAGATGATACATTTGAAGAAGAAAACTTTGAACAAGAAGATGTTTTAGTTCACTTAAAGAACGGAATAAAGATACGAAGAAGAAAGAACAAAAGAGTTATACGATATGTTGGTTACAGCAAGAAAACTAACTCTGAACAGTACTTTCGAGAAAGAATTCTTCTTTTCCTGCCATGGCGCAATGAGAGTACCGACATAATTAATGGGTACACAACCTTCGAACAACATTATAAAAGCAAAGCTAACATCATTAATGTTATACAAAAGAAATATGAAAACTTTGTTGATGAACTGGAACAAGCCAGACTTCAAGCAGAATGTGAACTTGATGATTTCGATGAAGTTGCTCCAAATACAGAGCATAATGAAGCAGAAGATGCAAACATAGGTCCACAGCCTTCAGAGCAGTTCGTACATTTTGATCCAGACACACAATGTCATAAAGAGTATGATATAGGTCCAGATATTGGTTTACCTGCTAAAACCTCGGATGTGCAAACGAGCCCAGTCCGAATCTCTGAACAACAATACCATAGACTCCTACAGTCTTTAAATTGCAAACAAAGAGAATTTCACAACCATGTCAGTCACTGGATCCAACATAGAGATGAACCACTGTATGCATTTTTAACTGGAGGTGCAGGAACAGGAAAATCAGTTGATATTGAAACCATTTATCAGACTTTGCATAGAGCTCTTTGTTCAGAAGAAGGAGAAAATCCGGATGATGTTCGAATTTTATTATGTGCGTATACAGGAAAAGCAGCATATAACATCAACGGAATGACCATTGAATCAGCATTTCACAAAAAAATGTACCAAACACAGCAAAACATGTATGCAGATGAACTGAACACCTACAGAACAAAGTACAGAAATCTTTCTGTAATCATCATAGATGAGATATCAATGGTTGGGAACAAGCTACTAGCATTTATCCATGAGAGACTGCAACAGTTGACTGGTACTAAACAAGATTTTGGAGGTGTCAGTATAATTGCTGTTGGTGATTTGTACCAGCTTTCGCCAGTTGGAGATTCCTGGATTTTCAAAGACCTGTCATGTCCAGGCCAAGGCCTTGCAAAAAACCTGTGGAAAGAACACTTTACAATGTTTGAGCTTACTGAAATAATGCGACAAAAAGATGACCTTAAATTTTCTGAACTACTTAACAGACTGCGACACAAACAGTTGACAAATGAAGACCAACAATTAATTTTTTCACGTCAAATTGAAGTAAGCGCAATGCATTACCCACACGCAGCTCCTCATCTTTTCATTGAAAATAAATTTGTTGATGATTTTAATAATTTCATGCAAAATCTTGCTACAAGTAAAGTAAATGTCAAAGCTGATACAGATGTTTTATCACAAACCAAACTGTCACAAGATGTGAAAAAGACCCTGATAGAAAATCTTCCAGACAAACAAGCCAATACTGGACAATTGAAAACTAATTTAACTGTTGCTGTCAATATGATATATGATATTTCTGTAAACATTGATGTCGCTGATGGGTTGACAAATGGCAGTACATGCGTGGTAAAACACATCGAGTATAAACATTCAGCGGTTAGGCCAGCAATTGTATGGGTATTATTTGGCGAAGAAAAAATTGGAGCAATGAGAAGAAATCAATACCAGCATTTATTTGGAAATATTATAGAAACATCCTGGACACCCATCTTTGAAACAAAACGTACTTTTATGTATAACAGAAAAACATTTGAAAGAATACAGTTTCCACTTCAACCTTCTGCTGCAAAAACTGTTCACAAGGCACAAGGTGCAACCCTTGACAAAGTTGTAGTAAGTTTGTCACAAAGTAGAAAACGCAAAATTCCACACATTCATTATGTAGCACTCTCTCGAGTTAGATCACTGAACAACTTACACATCATTGATTTCAATGAAGGAAGTCTATCAAAAGACAATGATGTTGATACAAAGATGCAAAGATTAAATGACAATGGATTAAAGTTGTGTTTTACTCCACTATATAATGTTGAAATGCAGGGTAAATTTCTTTTCAACAATGCTAGATCATTTCACAAACATTTCCCTGACATAAAGTCTGACCCCAATGTTTATGCAGCTGATGTAGTTGGAATAGCTGAGTCTTGGCTTTGTAGTAATGATAGAAATGATGCATTTCACTTAGAAGGGTTTAATATGTTCAGAAATGACGCCTTGCATTCGCAGACTAGACCTCATCATGGACTCATTACATTTGTCAAATCCTCTTCACATGTCACCAAATATGAAAATTATTCCACAGAAAACATTGAATTTTCTTACCTGTCATTCAACCTGTGTGATTCTGAAGTGCAATGTGTTGTTATTTACAAAAAGCCTGCTTGTCCTATTTCACACTTTTATACTATCATGAAAGACCACTTGGTACCACTTTTAAAGTTAAATGAAAACCTTGTCATTATGGGAGATTTCAATGTAGATTTAACAAAAGCTGGATGTAACACTTTCATAACGTTTATGGAATCAACATTCCACTGCACACAAAGTATCAATCAATCAACTACTAAAATGAAGTCATAATTGGATTTGATATTTACAAATTTTGGCGAGAGAGAAACTGGTGTGTTGGAAGCATATTGGTCTGATCATAATATGGTGTATTGTACTGTGAAATTCATTACTTAAAACCCGCCTTTGACTATTGGTGATGCTATTGACATGCATCTCATTAACGAGATGTATGTCAATTACATCATCTGGGTGGTTTGTCAGAGAATGGGTTTCCACCAATTTTTAACCCTATGCTTGTGACGCCTATGAAGTGAACATCTACATGGCAGTCGGTTGCATTGAGTATTTCTATATACTGTAAATTGCAATAATTTGGATGTTGGAAGTTTAATGCGCAAATTTAACTGCGAAGGAAAAAAAAGGGTATCTTAGTATTGCTTTGCATGAAATAAATAAGGATTACATCAAACTGGAAATATGAACACAGTGGTTTACACTGTTGATTCGTGCATTAAACACTGATAACTGCTTAATTTGATATATAGCACAAGAAATGCAAAATTTAAAAGCATCCTTTTTTATTCCAATCACCCAAAATATATTTATTGGGTAGAAATACACAATTTACTGTAATAGCCTAGAAAGACAATACATTTGTCCATCTGTTTACCATACACCATTTCTTGTATGGATGTTTTGGTATATTGAGAATCAGTTTCACTGCAGAAACTATTTTTAATTTAATTAGATTTAATTAAGGTTTAATGTATCTATAAAACTGTTGAATTTAATCCTTGTTCTGCTTACATGATGATAAAACTGTCGCACATGATATGCTGATGAAATGATATACTGATAGAATTTGTTTTGTTTAAGTTGCATTATGTTATCCAAGAAATCTTTCTTTTATCATTTACTTATGTCTATTTGACTAAGTTTTATAAATCAAATCAACTTGCTTCTATTTAAGAGTTTAAGAATTTAATTTACAAATCTATTTGTATATGAAATGTAAAGTTAAAATATTTGAACTTAATTATAAAATAAAAACTGCTGTACATGTAATATTTTCACCTTTTATTGTAGTGGCCAGTATGAAGGTTTTTTAAAAATAATTTTGAACAATCTTTTTGACAATCGTGTACTTTACTGCTTATTGAATCTGGTATTATATGCATATGGCCATGTGTTGTCAAACAGTTATGTTCAGTACAAAAAAAAGATTGTTCTCTTAGGACCAATTGCTGAATTTTCATATAAAATGTATAGGAAATATTCCAGGATTCTAATTTTTAATAACATAATTGCAATTTTTCACCAAACTTAAATCTTATTTATTTGCTCCATTTCATTATTCTAAGGTTTCTATGCAAATACATGTATTTGAACCTCTTCCTATTTTTCATATCAAAAGAATTCACTATATATTCATATATTTTCAATTAAACTTCTACCTCTAATATTTATCAATACTATTTATCTTTATGTAATTTTGCATCATTGTTTTGTTATGCACATAGATATCAAGACTCATAAAAGATTCAATATCGATGTAGAAAGAATTTATACATATCTATTGAAATCTGTAAGGCTTATTATCCAGTCTCTTAATGTTGGGTAAAACACTGGAAAGTGAACTATAAGAAAAATTACATTGCATACTAAAGAACTAACATGAAGTACAATACTTGAGCAGTTTTAAACAAATTGTCATTAACTCTATCCATGAAAGCTTCATTTCATAAATAAAGAAAGGTAAGTATCAGGTAGAGGGGTCACTGCCGCAGCTCTAAAATGCTCGTAAACTCACTCTCTACTGATGAATTGTATAAATCAAACTACATTTAATGTAGTAAAATGGAAGTGAACAGGATAGATGTTTATGTCATGATTACACATGTTACAAGCTAATATGTGTCAATATTCCACTTATGGATTACTCCATGTGAATGTATTGTCTACTTCATCAATATTTTCTTGAAAACTTTCATCAAATACACAAAGAGAATGTTTTATTGCTCTTGAAATATATTGTGCATATATCAATTATTAGCTATGGTACACTTATCATGTCACTAGCAATATTTGTTTGTTTTTCCCTTCCATGATAACTAACCATAATCATAATTTACAAAACAGTCATTGCATATATCTTATAAAAAAAATGCTGCCTTTTTAAGTTACCAGGTATGATATTTATATTTTGTAACTGCTTTTATACACAATTTAGTAGCATATAGTGAATTATTGTTTTACATACGATATAATAATGTACCAAATAAGTGCAATCATGAACTTCACATTTTTAAAACAAATCAGCAATTATTATAGTAAAACATACCATTTACATATGATAATATCATATGGGATATTCTCAAACTGTACATGAACATCAATTTCCCTTTAAGAATCAAATTCAGCACTTGTACAATTTTTTTTGTATTTTAGAATATTATGTCACCTGTTTTGGTTTGCATTTTTAGATGTCTTGATATCTTTAAGTCACCAAGGTTTATTTAGCATTCAATACATTTACTATGTATACTCCATCATTCAATACCAGCTTGGATTTTCCTTACTGAAGCTTTTGATTTTCATTAGTAAGGAATTTCCTATCTTTCTCCTTCTTCCTATTGTAATTGTATCCTAGCAGCACTTTGTTCTCCTTATACTTATTGCATTACATTTGTATTAATATTAGGAGCTTTCAAAATAAGATCATCAGTTCTTAATTAATTTATTCTCTGTGTGTTCTTGTTTCATGTCATTTGTATAGCATGTTGCTGATTCTAGACTCAAATACCTGAAAATAAATCATTTGCTTATATAGATGCATATTTTTGTTGTATGTAAACAAAGAAATTTAGTAATATTACATCAAACTGAAAACACCATTGAAATTGATTTGTTTCTTGAAAAATGTTGTTTCCCGCTAAGCCCTACCTGTGCAGTAATTTTTACCAAGGATTTATAAGTGACTATGTCCTTGTTTTTACTCAATAATTTCAGGAGCCTGTACCTTTAGAATTGAGAACAAACTACATTTCATGTTTCTTGAAACATGTATAGTTGAGACACTTCCTCTTTATTTGAAAAAAAAATATTTACATAACATTGGGAAAATACAGCAAAATCTCTCCAAGAAAAAGTCCCTTTATTCAGCCCAAGTTCAGCCCCAAATGTACATGACACATACATTAAAGCAATACTGTATGTGTTAGTCACTTGCTGCACTGATAAAGGAAGCGTTTGATTTTAGAGAATTGGAGACAATGCAAAAGGTTTTCAAAAATATCCGAATATATACCACTCCAAATACCAGTTGAAATCATAACAATCCACTACATTTTACATAATAAACCAGACTGGATTGCCTGCCGTAGTTTTTCTACCCTCGGTCCGCTAGGCTTCGCACCGATATACATAGTATTTATGAGCGCAGTCTAGCGGACAGAATTGGTACTAAGGCAAGTAATCCAGTCTACTACTAGCTATGCTGAACCCGACTACAACATGATAGGACCTATTAAGATCTAGGAGTCGTCTTCCAAATTAATAGATATATAGGTATAGCAGACGACTCCTCACTCTGCTTTCTCTACATACTTTGCTCTTCCTACTCTTCCTATCTTTTCGCCTGCCCAGAAACGATTACGTCCCGGCACGTAAAACTCTTCACTTCACCGACTACTTCCGAACGGGTCGTTTCCGGACTTCTCGACAGTCTTCGTGTATTTTCGTATATGTAACGGAAAATTACGAACATTTCCGACTGCTAAATATACACTACACAATTTCCCGCCAGTTTCACACCAGCAGACTCTGAGTAGACATAAACAATCCAAACGTATCATGGCCAAACGGAAACTATTTGAAGATACACAGTCAGTGCTTGGATATATGTATGACCTTACGGATGTGGAAACCTCACAATCAGGAAAAACACGATATTTTAAAGCTAAATTCCAAATGGGAAAATCCGACGTCAAAAAGATCGTTTCATTTGCACCCGATAAACATCCCATCTATGCAAAGGCTGCGGCGATGCAATCGCCCATTAAACTCTCGAATGTGCGTTTGTCGCCTGGAAATGACGGTAATGTTGATATCATCGTCAACCACAAAACCAATTTAGAGATCAGCGGAGAATCCCTACCTTTCAAAAAAGATGCGATATCACCTCGGGCTCAACAATCCACCAACAACGACATGGTGCTAGAAAAAGTAACAAACGAGGATATGTCGGTGAGTTGAAATGTTATTGCATTGAACAAATTTGAATATGTGAACTATCTGAGTACGACAAAACAAAAAAAAGGAGTTCAAATGTCTGAAAATTGTCCACTACGTATACACACTTACACAATCTAAATATTTATCGCCTTTTCATTGCCTTTGTCAGGTTGGGGACACCACTCCCGTATATCAGGTTGGGCACAGCCCTGCATATGGGTAACAGTTACCAACTTGAGTAACAGTTACCTGTTTGCAGTAATCAATAAGTTACCCAAATCAGAAATATTGTGTAAGAAAAATGCATGTTTTAAACTTTTTTTTTATCAAAACAGGGCGTAATAATTTTGACATGGCACCATTACTAACATAACATATATAGCACATTATTGAACAAAATGGGACATACTTCATTGTCTCAATTTTGGTAAAAGTCACAAAATAAACCACCTACATTGCTTACTATGGTGCTAAAAATAGAACACAGGTAAAACTCCTTCAACCATGACATTTGCACTGAATATCCCTGATAGCTATATATATACACTGAAGTCAATGGAGAGCACCTAAATTGTCATCTTACAACAAAGTTAGACAACAGAATTTGATATTTCACCCACAGAAACAGAGTCTTTGATCAGTTGTAAGGAATTCTAAAAATTATGACGCCCATTTTTTTATAATAATTTTAAAACAACATTATGCGTTTTCTTTTCACATAATTACTCTATTGGGTAACTTATTGATTACTGCAAACAGGTAACTGTTACCCATCTGCAGGCTTGTGCCCAACCTGTATATTATGCAGGATTCTGTGAAATGAAAATGCATAAAATTGTTTGCATCCTGAAAAAATTCCGTAGCACTATATCATATTTCGACTTAATTAGGCATATATTGACAATTTAAACACCAATTATTTTTCATTTTTCAAATCTGGACCGACCATCCGGCAATTATTAAATACCGGAAGTCGGTAAAAATGACATCTCTGAAGTAATACACAGGTACCAAAATTAAACCTGGCAAAAACGAAACTGCATAAGATAATCATGAAAACAGCTGCCTAATTAGCAGAAAGTTATGTTTACTTCGGCAAAATCTTGTTTGGTCGGGGCCAGGTTACTCACAGTTCTTGCCAGTCCGAATATCCGGCCATTTTTTTCAACTTTTCTGATGTCTGAGTTAATATATAATTTATATACTGCATGTTGTTGTAAAAAATAGTTTTTAAATCAAAAGGTACTCTGACCAACGCAGAAATTACGACAAATGCATTATGTATATATTGTCAAAGAGGTTTGAAAATTGAAACATAATATACACTTAGTTAATATAAACAACATGTTTTATTTACAACCGATAAATGACCGATCAAATTGCAGACAAAACCTCAACACTAAACTAGCACTGTCACTCACCGAGTATGCAACAATTAATTAATTAGTAATTGCCATTCATGATCCAATTGTCATGCCTGGTTGGCGTTTTGCGTCCATACCCTGGCTAACTAATAACATGATTCTACTTCATTATTTCTATATGTTTACGGTATTCAATCTTAACAACCACCGACGGCATTATAATTAAATTGATGAAATGGTGCTTTTAAGACAAACATTTCTCAAACCTACACAGTTTCGGGTAGTTTTGCAATTGTGCTTTATATAATTATTTAAGCATGGGCAATTGAAATTGATCATGAGGCATAAAACAACAAAAGAACACTTATTTGGTCTCATACAGTTCAGGTATATAATTTATAACTTCAAAAATGGCTCATAATTGCCACAGGCTAAATCATTTAAGTAAAAATGTAACTTTAAAAAAAACCTGCTATTACTTAATATTATTCTACACTAAATCATTTGATGGTTTATCTATCTATCTTTTCTATTTACAGGCCTCAGTCCATGTACAATTCTTGGGTTTCCTATCTGATGCAAAAGAGGTCACGACGAGATACGGCGTAAAACTGACGCGTGTTGGCATAATTGCTGACAGAACCACATCAATGAAATTAACCTTCTGGGAACAAAACATTCAGAAAATGGAAACAAACAAATGCTTCTACATAACAAATCTTGTCGCTAAAAAAAATTGACGGTGTCCTCATGTTGAACACAACTGGGGCGACATCAATCTCCTCAATCACGCAAGTCCAAGATGTAAAGACTAACCTGCAGCATCTTTTAGAGTCGGATGAAACAAGAAAAATCAAAATCCACCAAACAACCATAAAGAAACAGACAAAATGTGGAAACATGAAGTGCAACAAATTAATTGAAGACGAAGATCCACACACCCCAACAATCAGATGCAAAAACTGCAGTATGAAACAAATGAGAAAGCATCTAAAAACAACAATCGTTGGACAAATGGTTTGCTTGGATGAAGACTCTGGAGAAAAAAACACGTTCCAAATTTACACAAACGCCCTGGACTCGTATGTAACAAAAAACAATGTGCCTCATCTAATCGATGATGTCGATAGGTTAGAAGATCACTTCCTATTAAAGGAACACTTTACCATCAAATACTCAACAAACAGTGGCGTCATCTCTGAGATAATTTCTGACGACATCAACATTGAAGACACTTTGTTTCAACAACCAGATGCAGAGTCTTCTTCTGTTGGCACACAAAATGTCTCACAACCGCAAATTCAAGAGAACTACTCATGATCACCATATATACATGTAACCTAACAGAACTTTTTGTTTTTGTGTGCCAAATGCTTATAGTACTGTATACCTGAAACGAGTTCGTGTTTTTTGGTTAATCATGTTTAAAGAGTTCAACAATCAACTCAACTGATACATATATGTCTAAAAAAGTTTCTGTTCTTGTGTCACTGTGCCAAATGCTTAGTACTCTATAACTGAAACAAATTAATCTTTTTGGTTAAAGTCATGCTTACTGATGCATGAGTTAAACTCAACTGTTCTACATATACTTAATTACTTTACATATTGTCTACATATTAATAGACACATGTGTATATATATATAAAAAATAAAACTAACGACCTTCCTCTAGTACTTTCGCAATTTCATAATGGCTCATAGACACATGTATATATATATATAAAAAAATAAAACTAACGACCTTCCTCTAGTACTTTCGCAATTTCATAATGGCTCTTCACGAATATGAATGTTTTTTTTAAACAATCCATGACGTCACAAGGTACACACATTCAAATTCACATAACAATAATTAGTTGCTCCATCTTCTATTATGGCCTATTGACATTTGGTTTTAATATTTTTTAAAAATGATTTCCTTTGCCTTCCAACAAAACAGTGTGTGAAGAATGTTATTTGATAAATTAAATTCATCACCTGCACAATCATGTATAGGTATATTGACATTCAAATAGCATACTGTGGTAAAATAAGAATAACAATTGAGGTAATTGTGTGCATCTGTTGCTTTACAATATAAGTCTGTTGTAATTATACCAGCTTCCTTTAATTTTGTTTGAACTAAAACATCTAAATATGGCATAGAAATTTTAAAAAATTAACTTTTATATTCCCAAAGCTAAGTGCCATCATAAAATGCCAAAAGTGCTATAAAAACCAAGTCGTTGAATTTTATTTTTGAAACTCTACATAAACACATACTTTTTTCTTTATTCTAAATATCAAACATGACAGCTCCCTTGAATGCACAGAAAGCAATCGCATAACAACTCAGATAGTATTAATTGTTTTTATTTCTAATATACATGTATATATATTTATTACAGAGTTAGCTCCCTTGCGGGTAGGTAGATTGTTACGTCATTATTTTGTGAGCGCAATTCACGTCATCTTCACCAAAACGTATGACGTTACGCTCGCAAACACATGACGTCACAATCAATACCTACCCGCAAGTGCAGATGACTCTGTAATATGCAAATTGGAAATATATATAAGAAATAAAAACAATAACAACTGACTAGTGAGCGCTTTCGCCCCATTCAAGGGAGCTCATCAGTCTGAACAGCTCACTTTAGGGCAAAAGTGCTCACTAATCAGTCATTATTGTTTTTATTTCTTATAAATTTCGTCCATAAGGAATTTTCTTCAAATTTATTTTATATATATATATAGTTTGAAGAAAGATCCTTACTGACAAATCTATAAGCAATACATACAATCAATAGCAACTTGCTAGTTACGTGAACACTTTCACCCCATTCAAGAAAGCTCTAAGTATATATGCCAAAACAAGTTGTGCCACATGCTAAACACTGAATACCCAAAACGAGTTCGTGTTTTTGGTTAAAATCATGCTTACAGACTTTATCACAACTGTACTATGTACAAATATATATAATCAAATTTTGTTTTTGTGTGCCAATTCCAAATTCTTATGCATATGCTCATGATCAGTATACTATCAAACTAAAACAAGTTGGTGTTTTTGGTTAAAGTCAAACATGAATGTATTCACCTGCGTAGTTTTGTTTAAAGTTGCACATCTACAAAAAAGCAAATGTCAGTTATTTCGAAACATTCCTTTACAACCTATTGCTACATATGAGACATTCTACAAAAATGTCTCAACGCTAAGTTAAAATACATATCTTCATAATTAAGCGTTTTATCTAAATAATACTAACTCAAATTGTACTTTTACTTAAATATTAACACTACTAGTTTATTTGCATACACACAAAAACAAAATATAAATCTATTTTCATTGTAATCTTCAATACTTCACATATGATCAGATGCAAGTCATTTTTTAACTTTCCAACATTGATTTCCTTCCTAACTCTTTACAAAAAATAATATTACCAGCCCCAACCTTTCTCAGATATTGAAAATATGGCATTTGCAATTTTTTCCCCAAGTTTATGTCACTGTTGTTTTTTGTTTAAACTTTTTATAAACACCTTCACTATTATAATTACCTGATCAACTTCAGACAATGCACCAAATAGGTTATAATTAATTATAACTGATATTCATACAAACAACACCTATAAAATCTTAAAAACAACTAAATTTAAAACATATATAAATACCGCGGTACGTATTATATTTTCAAAGACAAATTTCAAGATTTTAAAAACTGAAACATTTCCGTACAATGTCTCATACTGTTTTACATGCATGTATATGTGATGAAACTGTGTTTTGTTTTCAAGTCAAGATTTAGTATATTATTGTAGTTTAATTGTGTTGATACATATGGATGGATGCAAATATTTAGTTGACTACACAACTCGGGGAATCCAACAAACCTGTTCTTTTTTGTACGCTATATAATTAGCACATACAAAAATGCAAACTTCCAACTACCAGTATATATAAAATGGATATCCAACAAACTTTGGTTGTTTTATTTTAGATTTGTTGCATTATTTTCATTGTTAATATACATGGACGCATATAACTGACTATACAACTCAGGACATTAGTTGTTTTAATATAGAATTAGTTTATTATTGCTGTTTGTTGATAACTCAAGCAATCCAACAAACATTAGTTGTTTTAATATAGAATTAGTTTATTATTGCTGTTTGTTGATAACTCAAGCAATCCAACACACATTTGTTGTTTTATTTTACATAAAACTAGTTTGATGATATACATGGTCACAAATACTTACCTATACAACCTGACAAATCTGTCAAACCTTGTTCTTTGAATATAGATTAGTTCATTATTGTAGATTGTTGATACAAACTAGATATTAATTAGCTATTTAGTATTTGTTTTATTATTTTTGTTGATAACTCAAACAATCCAACAAAGAACCAGCTACATAACTTGAGAAATCAAACAAACCTCTGTTGTTTTATTTTACATAAAACTAGTTTGATGATATACATGGTCACAAATACTTACCTATACAACCTGACAAATCTGTCAAACCTTGTTTCTTTGAATATAGATTTAGTTCATTATTGTAGATTGTTGATACATAAATGCAAATAGATCGCTAAACAACTTGTAGAATTTGTTACACCTTGTTTGTTTTAATATTTAATATATTATTGTACCTTGTTAATGCATGGATGCAAATATATAACTATACAACTAAACATATCTGTTAAATGTTAGTTAAATTTAAGTTAGTTTATTGTAGTTTATGCAAATCATCAGCTATACGTTTTAACAAATCCAACAAATTACACATTTTAAGACAGATTTACTATATTTGTAACTTTCTGATATACATAGATGCAACTACTAGAAACTCAATATACAAAAATTAATTCACTAAATCTAAAAAAACCTTTATTGTTTTAATTTAAATTCAGTATATTATTGACAATTGTTATTACAGAAATACAAGTAGCTAACTATACTACTCCACAAACCCAAAATAACTTCTTTTTTAATGCAAATTTTGTATATTATTATAGTTTTCACAATGTTTTGATGCATAAGCCTTCATTTATTTTTTTCAATTCCTGTTACTCCTAATAAAAGTTTTGATGAAATATCTTTTGTATGTTTTCTTTCCTTTGTCTAATTCTACCAATGTGATTTGACTGAAACTCGCCTGAAATGATTCTAACATTGTCCTGACCAAATGCCAAATTTTTCAATTGATCCCATATTCCAGATGCCTATTGCAGCTCTCACGTTGAAAACACATATTCAACTTCTTCTCAAGTTCTCATGCCATTTGGCTTAAACTTGCCTGCAATGATCCTTACATGGTTCACACAGTGTAATTTTTTGCCTTGCACCAAAAGCAGAGATGACCACCACCTTTAAAACTTACTTTAAACTTCTTTTCTAGTTCCAATACTGTATATATATAATGTACCTGAAATAATCCTTGCATGGTCTTCACAAACGACTGTTGCCAAACAAGTCAGATGACCGTTAAGGCCCTTGGGCCTCTTGTTTAACCTGAAATTGACTGTTCTGCTCCTTTCAGGTCAATTTCAGGTCCAAATTTTAACCAGAAATTCTGGTCAATTTCAGGTCAATTTCAGGTTAGGAAATATTGGCTGTGTAGAAGATAATCGAAATGTTCGGATTAAAAGATTTTGAATTAAGAGTATTTCGAGGGTTTCTTGATTTCAAAGCCTGAAGAACCGAAAGAGAGTCTAAACAGATGATTGCCTTTTCAATGCGGTGTTCTTCAATATGGTCAAGTGTCAGATCGATAGCACAAGCTTCCACAGAGAAAATGGAGGCAACATATGGAAGTCGGAAAGAGGAACAGCGATTAGATGTACAGCATGATGCCGCAACTTTATCACCATCTTTTGAGCCGTCAGTGTAGATCTTAATATGATCATGGAAAGTCCTGATGCACTCCCGAAAGGAGGATTTATGTTCTTCGGGTAATGCACTGGACTTTGCCCTCTCATGCAAAGATAAATTGATATCAGGTGTTTGAATGAGCCATGGTGGTATATCTGATATGGTGTACTCGTCAATGGTGTCGAAATTTATATTTAGTTCCTGCAAAAACTTTGAAATTCTGATGCCAAATGTTGGTATGAGCTTTTGATTTTGTCTGAATATGTCCTGGTGTTGTGGATTAAATACAAGATCGAATGCGGGGGTTTTGGGATTGGATTTCAGTTGAACAGCATACTGTAAGGATAATTTCTTTCGTCGATCGTCTAGAGATGGCTCATTAGCTTCCACATTGAGACTCTTCACAGGTGTTGTTCGAAAAGCTCCAAGTGCCAGACGCAGTCCCTGATTCTGGATAGGGTCAAGCATCTGTAGATAGGAGCTGCGAGCCGATCCATAGACAATCGAGCAGTAGTCAAGTTTTGATCTAATAAGTGCCCGGTAGATACGCAGAAGCATTTCACGGTCTGCACCCCAATCGGAATGGGACAGAACACGTAGAATGTTCAGCGAATCTTCGAGCACTTATCCTTCAGATGTTTTATGTGTGGAACAAAGGACAGTTTCGAATCAAATATTAATCCAAGAAATTTAGTTTGTTCAACTACTGGAATTTTAATTCCATTGAGTATGAGGTCTGGATCGTTGTGTGGTTTTCGTTTTTGACAGAAATGCATTCAGACAGTTTTTGATCTTGAAAATCTAAAGCCATTTTCGTCAGCCCAATTTTGTAATTTGCCTAAACATTGTTGTAGTTGTCGTTCTATAGTGTGTATATTCCTTGATCTGTAGCAGATCAAGAAATCATCCACAAATAGAGACCCTTCTGTAGATTGACCAATACATTTGGTTATGCTGTTAATTTTTAAGCCAAAAAGTGTGACAGACAGGATACCACCCTGAGGGACACCCATCTCCTGTTTTTGTATTTCTGAATATGCCTGTCAGATATAAAATTTGAAATAAACTTTAGCAAATTACCACGTATACCGGTATCATGGAGATCGTTCATGATTCCATATTGCCAAGTTGAGTCGTATGTATTTTCAAGATCAAATAATACGGCCACAAGATTTTTTTTTCTGGACAAAAGCTTCTCGTATAAATGTTTCTAGTCTAACTAAGTGGTCTACCGTTCCCCTGCGGTTTCTAAAGCCGCTTTGCAAAGGATTTAAAATATTGTTTGATTCAGGCCCTGCAGGTAGGGCGTAAGAATTGTACCTGCTGCCCCTATTGCATGATCGTAAAAGGCGATTAAATTTAGGATCTTATTTTTTCTTTCTCCCTAAATTACTTTGTTCTTCCTAGAGTCTCCCTTGACACCACCTCACTTTTGGCCTATGGTTGAGCGCTCGCCCCTGTGAGGAAGGCTTTGGGTTCTGTCCCCTGGCCGAGACACACCAAAGTCTATAAAAGTGGTAGTTTCTGCTCCTGCTTAGCGCTCAGCATAACGGGAGTGGGACGACTGGTTTGCCCGTTGTCAGTATAATGTGACCGGGTGGGGTGTGTTGCCTGGTGTCTTCGGCGGCATGCTTTAGTGATATAGCACTATAAAAAGGGCAACAGTTCCACTATACAAGAAGACACAACACGAATATACCGCAGTCTCCCAAAACACGCACCTCGCACAACATACACGCAACACATCGCATACATGGGAGGCCGTCCTTACATGCCCATAGCTGTTAATAGGACGTTAATTAATCAAACAAACAATCCAGGAACCAAACTAATCTAGTATTTATCATACGTTCAAGAGTTTTACAATTGCAGCTCGTCAGTGAGATAGGACGATAGTTATTGGCATCAGTAGCATCTTTCACGGGCTTCGGAAGGGGTATAATAGTAGATTCCTTCCAAGACTCGGGAATTTTGCCAGAAGAGTAAACTTGGTTAAATATAGTTAAAAGACATTTTATTGAAGAGTCTGGTAATTGTTTTAAAAACATATATGGAATTACGTCTGGTCAAGCTGCCGAGTCTCTTGATCTCAAGGGACTCGAACAATTCTGGTATCTCGAAAGGCCTATTGTAACTTTCACTATTGGAGGATTTAAAATACAGACGTCTCTTTTCCTCCTTTTCTTTTTTTAATTTTTGAACATTTTTTGAATGATTTTTGACGGATGAATTGTTAGCAAAATTTTTGGCAAAGGCGTCAGCTATTTCGGATTTTGAGGAAAATATTTTATTTTTGTTAATGAGGTGGGATGATGGTGTTGCTTTTCTTTTCCCACTGATTTTACCAATCATTTTCCCAAACTTTCTTCGAAGATGTATTGGAATTAATTTTTGAGACGCACTCTTTCCAAGTACTTTTTTGTCGGATTTGTACTTTTCTTGTCGGATTTGATAGACCTTCGAGCTTTTGTTTTCCAAATTTTAAAAGTATTATAGTTTGAGACGGTTGGCGAAGCCAAGGACCGCCTCAGAGCTGAATTTCTACCAGATCTATTGATAAATGAATCATTTGAGAGAAGAAACTTTGTAGGTTTTGGCACGGATTTTGGTATGGTTTTTGTAGCGATGGAAGTGAGCGCTTCTGTGAAAATTTTGATGGGGTCATCAAGGTTCAAAAATGTATCCTCTATGAGCTCCTCATCGAAATATACCTCGATAGCCGTTTTCACTTCAGCTCTCGTTTTGGAAGTAAGACCTCTCCGAGACGGTACGCCTAGATATAATCGAGAGGGGGAAAGAAATCAGCTGGCCAATAGTTTCCCCCCTAGATATAATCAAGAGGGGGGAATGAATCAGCTAGCCAATAGTTTCCCCCCTAGATATAATCAAGAGGGGGAATGAATCAGCTAGCCAATAGTTTCCCCCCTAGATATAATCAAGAGGGGGAAAGGAATCAGCTGGCCAATAGTTTTCCCCCTAGATATAACCAAGAGGGGGGATGAATCATCTAGCCAATAGTTTCCCTCTAGAATTAATCGAGAGGGGGGGGGGAAGTATCAGCTAGCCAATAGTTTCCCCCCCCCTAGATATAATCAAGAGGGGGAATAATCAGCTGGCCAATAGTTTCCCTCTAGATATAATCAAGAGGGGGGAATAATCAGCTAGCCAATAGTTTCCCCCTAGAATTAATCGAGAGGGGGGAAAGAATCAGCTAGCCACTAGTTTCCCCCCTAGATATAATCAAGAGGGGGAGTAATCAGCTAGCCAATAGTTTTCCCCTAGATATAATCAAGAGGGGGGGATTATCAGCTCGTCAATAGTTTCCCCCTAAAACTAATCAAGAGGGGGGATAATCACTAGCCAATAATCTCCCCCACCCCCCTGAAAATAATTCGAGAGGGGGGAAAGAATCAGCTAGCCAATAGTTTCCCCCCTAGATATAATCAAGAGGGGGGAATAATCAGCTGGCCAATAGTTTCCCTCATCAGCTAGCCAATAGTTTCCCCCTAGAATTAATCGAGAGGGGGAAAAGAATCAGCTAGCCAATAGTTTCCCTCTAGAATCAATCAAGGGGGGGGGGGGGGTAATCAGCTAGCAAATAATTTCCCCACCCCCTGGAAATAATTCGAGAGGGGGGAAAGAATCAGCTAGCCAATAGTTTCCCGTAGATATAATCAAGAGGGGGAATAATCAGCCAGCCAATAGTTTCCCCCACCCCCTGGAAATAATTCGAGAGGGGGGAATGAATCAGCTAGCCAACAGTTTCTTCCCTAGATATAATCGAGAGGGGGGAAAGAATCAGCTAGCCAATAGTTTCTCCCCTAGATATAATTTGTTAGGAGGGAAAGAATCAGCTAGCCAATAGTTTCCCTCTAGATATAATCAAGAGGGGGGATGAATCAGCTAGCCAATAGTTTCCCCCCTAGATATAATCGAAAGTGGGGAATGAATCAGCTAGCCAATTATTTCCCCCTAGAATTAATCAAGAGGGGGGGATAATCAGCTAGCAAAGAGTCTCCCCAACCCCCTGGAACAAGTTCGAGAGGGGGGAAAGAATAAGCTAGTCAATGGTTTTCCCCTTAAAATTAATCAAGAGGGGGGAAAGAATCAGCTAGCTAATTCTTTCCCGGGGGGATAAAAGTAATTAGGGGGGGGAAAGAATCAGCTAGCCTATTCTTTCCCCGGGGGAAAAAATCAGCTAGCCAATTTTTTCCCCGGGGAAGAAATCAGCTAGCCAATTCTTTCCCCGGGGAAACTATCAGAGGGGAAAAGAAATGGCTGCTACACCGGCCCTTCTGAAGCGCTTTCGTATAGCGTTTGGACTAAAACATGTTTGTTTAACGACAATATGAATTTTGAAGTACCCTTATTAAAAAATTGCATTTTGGAATGGGTACGAAATTTTAATTATATTTAAAGCTGTTATATCACCTCTCATATACATATACAGCAATAACATTCTGGAAAAATAATTATCAATATAAACCGTTTCATTGGTTGATATGTGTGTTCATGTTCGACTTTATATCCATTTATGTCTGTATACGCACTTTTCTGTTTGGCATTGCAATTCCATATATATACTGGATTATCATAATACATTCACTCATTGCTGGTGTCAATTTAATGTTGAATTCCACATATATGTAGTAATGCTTTATAGGTATGTAAAATTACTGGAATTAATGGATTTGATATTAAGATGACCCTTCAGGTTATATATAATATTTGTGAGGTTAGGATACCTTATAATGTAAAGAATATTTACCTCAGATAGATATTGTATGTTTTATTGTTTGTTTGTTTGATTTATTAACGTCCTATTAACAGCTATGGTCATGTAAGGACGGCCTCCCATGTATGCGTAATGTTGCGTGTATGTTGTGCGAGGTGCGTGTTTCGGGAGACTGCGGTATATTCGTGTTGTGTCTTGTATAGTGGAACTATTGCCCTTTTAATAGTGCTATATCACTGAAGCATATTAATCGCTGCAGAAATTTCCTTATATGTCATGCTGGTTTTAGCAAACTCATCTGAAAAAAAACCACATGTACATCATGATCTGCATTCAAGCATATAAAAGGGTGATTCCGAAATTTCTGTATCAAAGCAATCCAAATTTATGAAACTTTTGCCCTTGGCACACGATCAAAATTCACAACTATATAACTAAAATATAAATGTTGAATGAGAAGACTAATAATTACAAACTTACATAAACTGCTCTCCATGTTTGCCCTGTTTTGTTTAACAATGGCTGCGTGGGAACATTCCTGTAAACGCCGCTAATGTGTTCAGACATCAATCAATTACCGTTGGAATTTACGCCCGTGTCACGGTTACAAGATTAGGGAAGGGGTGGGACATATTCGCCCGTTGTCAGTATAATGTGACCGGGTGGGGTGTGTTGCTTGGTGTCTTCGGCGGCATGCTTCAGTGATATAGTACTATAAAAAGGGCAACAGTTCCACTATACAAGAAGACACAACACTAACATACCGCATTCTCCAAAAACACGCACCTCGCACAACATACACGCAACACACCGCATACATGGGAGGCCGTCCTTAAATGACCATAGCTGTTAATAGGACGTTAATAAATCAAACAAACAAACAATAACGAGGTTCACGAAAAAAGTTTGTATATGCAATTTGTGATTGGACACATTTTTTTCCTCAATTCGTGCTTTACGAAGTGTCATAGATGGTAACATTTTTCCATGGTACACATTTTTTCTATATTGCTCTGATGTACGACTAATTGGTGTCATGATACACCTTTTTCAGTTGTACATATTTTTTACTTAATAATTGCGTGTACGATGTTGATTCGCTTGTTTCGGCCATATGTTCTGATTACAATGTCCCTTGTCATAAAATTGTTCAATCCACAAGTTTTTTTATCTCACTTGGCCCAGGCTACGTGAGCTTATGTCATTGGGCAGCGGCGTCCGTCGTCCTCCGTCAACATTTACCTTGATAAATCGCTACTAGTCCTATAGAGTTCTGCTGGATTGTTAACCCAATTTGGCCACAAACATCCTTGGGAGGGGAAAATTAGGAACTTGTATAAATTTTGGCTCTGTCCCCCCGGGCAGGAGGGCCGGGGCCCAATAGGGGTAATAAGAGGTAAATCCTTTAAATCCGCTACTTGTCCCTAGGAGTTTCTGCAGGATTGTATACCAAAATTAGCCACCCAACCAATACCATTGGGAAGTGAGAACAAGAACTTGTATAAATTTTGACTCTGGTCCCCAGGGGGCAGGAGGGGCGGGGCCCAATAGGGGTAATAGAGGTAAATCCTTTAAATTGCTACTTGTCATAGAGTTCTGAATGGAATGTAACCAAATTTGGCCACAAACATCCTTGGGGGAAGGGGAACAGTATAAATTTTGACTTTGGCCCCCCGAGGGCAGGACGGGTGGGGCCCAATAGGGGAAATAGAGGTAAATCCTATAAATCACTTCTTGTCCTAGAGTTTTGTTTGGATTGTGACCAAATTTGGCCTTAAACATCCTTGGAAGAAGGGGAACAGAACTTGTATTAATTTTGGCTTTGACCCCCTGGGGGCGGGAGGGGTGGGGCCCAATAGGGGATTTAGAGGTTAATATTAAAATTCCTTCAGAAAAGAAACAATGAACCTGTATTCAGAACATTACTTGGCATTACAAACCAGGTGAGCGATACAGGCCCTCTGGGCCTCTTGTTTAATATTTTATTTGTATTAATATTTTTCAACTATCGTATAAGGAGACGAAAATATTCATAACAATTTGATGTGAATAATCTTGCTGATTAAGCTGACTATTTCTAATTACTTAATAGTTTTAATACAATATTTTTCCCTGAAAGGTATAATATATACATATATTATATACATAACGCGCCCCATAGAATATATTCCTACAGGAATTGCTCTATACAAGCATGGTTAACATAAAAGCGAAATCTAATCCCTATATTTTACGGCGGCACAGAAGTGTCACGAAAAATATT
>SAYR01056928.1:59065-73901 GCA_004382745.1 Argopecten irradians irradians
GTAAACGCCGCTAATGTGTTCAGACATCAATCAATTACCGTTGGAATTTACGCCCGTGTCACGGTTACAAGATTAGGGAAGGGGTGGGACATATTCGCCCGTTGTCAGTATAATATGACCGGGTGGGGTGTGTTGCTTGGTGTCTTCGGCGGCATGCTTCAGTGATATAGTACTATAAAAAGGGCAACAGTTCCACTATACAAGAAGACACAACACTAACATACCGCATTCTCCAAAAACACGCACCTCGCACAACATACACGCAACACACCGCATACATGGGAGGCCGTCCTTAAATGACCATAGCTGTTAATAGGACGTTAATAAATCAAACAAACAAACAAACAAACGAGGTCACATAAAAAGTGTATATGCAATTTGTGATTGGACACATTTTTCCAATTCGCTTGTTCGAAGTGTCATGATGGTAAACATTTTTCTAATTCGCGTGTACGAGGTGTCATGGTACACTTTTTCAGGTACATATTTTTCTAATATGCGTGTACGATGTGATCGCTGTCGGCCAATGTACGATGACAATGTCCTGTCATAAATTGTTCATCCACAAGTTTTTTTTAATATTTTTAGCGCTCAGCATAACGGGAGTGGGGCGACTGGTTCACCCGTTGTCAGTATAATGTGACCGGGTGGGGTGTGTTGCTTGGTGTCTTTGGCGGCATGCTTCAGTGATATAGCACTATAAAAAGGGCAATAGTTCCACTATACAAGAAGACACAACATGAATATACCACAGTCTCCCACAACACTCACCTCGCACTACATACACGCAACACACCGCATACATGGGAGGCCGTCCTTACATGACCATAGCTGTTAATAGGACGTTAATAAATCAAACAAACAATTGTATTTATATTTTTCAACTATCGTATAAGGAGACGAAAATATTCAAAACAATTTGATGTGAATAATCTTGCTGATTAAGCTGACTATTTCTCATTACTTAATAGTTTTAATACAATATTTTTCCCTGAAAAGTATAATATATACATATATTATATACATAACGCGCCCCATAGAATATATTCTTACAGGAATTGCTCCATACAAGCATGGTTAACATAAAAGCGAAATCTAATCCCTATATTTTACGGCGGCACAGAAGTGTCACGAAAAATATTATTTTAATGTAGGACAAAAAAAAAAAAGATTTTGTGTAGGGGGAAAAAGATTTTTTTCTTTTACGTGCTCACGTAAAACAGTTTGTGTAAGACAAAAAATATTTCTTTATGTAGGACGATTTTTTTATGCAAGACAAAAAATATCTTTTTATGTAAGGTGAAATATATATTTTTAGCTCACCTGCCCTTATGCTATGGTGCAGCGTCCGTCGTCCGTACGGACGACACGCCATGACATAAGCTCACCGGCCCTTCGGGCCAGGTGAGCTAAATATGGTATTACATGTATTTAAAGATATGAAAACAATTTATTGGCTGTCAGCTGCAGGTGACCTCTTTTTTTCCAGAAAAAAAGTAAACGTTTGATAATTATGCATTTCAAAGACAGTTGATTAATAATTAATTTATTTTTCAATTGATGAGAAAGTAAGAAATCATATATTTATGTACATAGTTTTCCTAGTTCCTCTAACAGCAACTGTTGATCAGACTTCCCTCCACTCTCATGTTCTCTCATCTTTTGTCGAATAAAATGGATGTCCTTTATGGTAATCCAGTGATTTCCCTGTCAACAAAACATTGTAATTACCATTAAGTTACATTCAGTGAAATCGTGATAAACATTGTTATACTTGTGGCAAGGTAATTAGGATGTTTTATCAGTGTAATTGTCAATGACTATAAAGTACATGTATTAAACAAGGGCATCAATCATTTAACCTTTATATACATAGATATACATGTATCATTTTTGTTGCAATTTTTACTTGACTTTGAATATAATCTTGAAAAATTTTAACTTTCATTTTTATTTTCAGCATCATCGCCACCAAATGCAGAGTCTTTCTCAAGTCGTCGCTGTTCAGGATAATGCTTGAAAACGTGTTCGCCTTCTTCATGGTTATGTTCTAAGGTAACCTTTAGGATGACAAGCTTCTGCAGGTATATCTCTGTCTACTGAAGCATACACTTGTGCTGGACAGGACATTTTGAATGACCTGAAAAACAGACACAAATCAACAAGATTATTCAATGAATTTATGTCCCAAACCGTTTGTACCCTAAAATTTGTAAATATTCTTGAAACAGAAATCTGTTCGGGGAGACACAAGTTAATACCATAACCATATATAATGTATACTAAGTTTGAAAGAGATCAGACGAAAAATGTATCACGATTATTATAGTGTTACGTACAGTAATGAAATTATTTTTTTGATTGCACTCTATTATTAATGCATATAGTGTATTAATTGTTTATTGTGGGACCATGTGTGATTTATAGTTATCTTTCAAATAAAGATGGTTAGACCCTTGTCTTCAAAAACCTTCACTCAGAATATAGTTACTGGTATATTGCTAAATTGATATTGACGAGAAGTGTTTCGTGAAACAATAGGATTTTAGAGATTTAGGCTGTTAAAATTTAAAGTGTGTTTCAACAGGCCAGACTTTAATTTGTATTGTATACTAACTGAGAATATCTCGATGACTAGTACTGTATACATGTATACACATATATGTACACCCACATTTTTTCAAACAGTAGTCTTAATTCTTTCAGAGATCTTAACTCCATTGAATTGCTAAAGGAAAGGCGCCGGCCAAGACAACAGTGGAAAGCTGGATGGTACCCTGTCGAGATATTAACAGAGCCTGACAGAGATGGATATGTAACAGTCCACTATATAAAACATAGATAATTCATTGTTGGATGCCAAGATCTTTCTTGGATCTCTTGTTGTCTCAATTTTGCTATATATATTTACCATCCATCATTAGAAAGTTACTAATTGAGTCGAAGTTCAGTGGACTAGCACTGCTGGAATTGATATGTGATATATCTTTGTAATATGTCAATTATAGACTTTTAATAAAACTATTTTTCTTAATTACCAGTATGCTCACCAGGATTGACCGATTAAATGATGGAATTTGATTGGAAACAAAAGGATTGTTTTTGTGCAATGTAGTCTATTTAAAAAATAATTTTCCTGTCTTTCAGGGTGGAGTCATTCTTATAACACAAGACTGAGTGAGGACAGAAGAACTTCAACCTAGTACTACTACATTATGTTAAGGATTAAACACAATGAATGATGCCCTTAATGGTGTACAGAAACTAAAAGTTGTGATTAAAAAGAACCTGAACACATCAGGAAAATTTGACTCTAAAGTTGACTGTTCTTCAGTCCTCCTGTTCTTACATGTAAGAGTTTTGTCCTTCATAAATTGATTGTAATATAGCAGTTGTTATATAATGTGGACAAAGAAGTATAAATATACACACGTATGCATGGGTACAGTGGTAACTTAATAAGTTATACAGAAAATGGTGCTGATCATGAAAAGCGTAAAGTCAAAAAACTAACAGTGATCATGTGGGCTTTTGTGCGATTGTATTTGTTAGACTGTTCCAGGTGGTAGAGATTAGTTCCGCTCGAGTGATCACACAATGCAAGTGACAGTCGGGAATATGTTTATGCAAGTTTTAATTTGCGGGTGATATTGCTTTGGCTAATGTCCGTCCGTCGCGTCCGTCGCGGTGGCGTCCGTCCGGGGTTCCGTCCGGAGTATCGGGGTTTCCGGGGCTAATTACTCCTAAACGCGGTTCAACTTTTGGGCTAACGAAACTTTCTGTACATGGTTAGGGCTAGGTGCTTCTAGTTGTGCTTTTGCTAAATGGGGACCTTTCATTTTCCGATACTATTTTCTGTACCATGGAAACTTATTGAAGAATACCATATTATTAAAGTTTCCTTTCATTCGCGGGCTATAACTCCGAAACCGTTCAACTTGGCTACACGAAACATTTCTGTACATGGTTAAGGCTAGTGCTGCTAGTTGTGGCCTTTTTCTAATGGGAACCTTCCATTTTCATAGCTTTTTTTCTGTTACGCAATGGAAACTTATTAAAAAATACCATATTATTAAAGTGTCCTTTCTATTCCGGGCTATAATCGAAAACCGTTCAACTTGGCTACACGAAACTTTCTGTACATGTTGGCTAGTGCTCTAGTTGTGCCTTTTTGCCTAATGGGAACCTTTCATTTTCGATACTTTTTCTGTTACCATGGAAACTTATTCAAAATCCATATTATTAAAGTTTCCTTCTATTCCGGGCTATAACTCGAAAAACGCGTTCAATTTGCTAGGCATCGAAACTTTCTGTAACATGTTTGGCTTAGTGGCTCTAGTTTGGTGCCTTTTTCTAATGGGAACCTCCATTTTCAATACTTTTTCTGTTACTATGGAAACTTATTTAAAAATACTATATTATTAAAGTTTCCTTTCTATTTCAGGCTATAACTCAAAAACCGTTTCACTTGGCTTACACGAACTTTCTGTCACATGTTAGCTAGTGCTCTAGTTGTGGCCTTTTGCTAATGGGAAACTTTCCCGATTTTCGATAGGCTTTTTCTGTTTACCATGGAAACTATTCAAATACCATATTTTAGAAAAAAGTTTTCCTTTCTATTCGGGCTATCAACTCGAAAACCGTTCAATTTTGGGCTACACGTAAACTTTCTGTACAATGTTGGATAGGTGGCTCTAGTTGTGGCCCCTTTTGCTAATGGGAATCTTTCATTTTTTTCAAAAATACTTTTTTCTGTTACCATGTAAACTTTAATTTAAAAATCCATCTTATTAAAGTTTCTTCTATTTCAGGCTATAACTCAAAAACCGGTTCAACTTGGCTACAACGAAACTTCTGGTACATGTTAGGCTGTGCTCTAGTTGTGGCCTTTTTGCTAATGGGGAATCTTTCATTTTCAATACTTTTCTGTTACCCATGTAAACTTATTTAAAAATACAATATTTATTAAAGTTTCTTTGCTATTTCAGGCTATAACTCAAAACGCGTTCACTTGGCTACACGAAACTTTCTGTACATGTTAGGGCTAAGTGCTCTAAAGTTGTCCTTTTGCTAATGGGAATCTTTCATTTTCAATACTTTTTTCTGTTAACATGGAAACTTATTTCAAAAAAATAACCATATTACAAGTTTTCCTATTCTGGCTATATTAATTCACTCATTTCCTTCCAAAAAACTTCTTACGGTAGATAATAATAATCAAACCGTCATGACTGTAACTTTGGCTATTGTCAATTTCTTTTTATCCCCGCGTAAACATGTTTGCCGCATCCATTTTGACGCATACCAGTATATTCTGTGCTACCAGACACCAGCAATACCTGGATTGATGGTAGTATTAGCATTTACTAATATGTATCCATTTCCGATTCTCATTTATTTGAGTGACATTGCATTTTTTTTTTAAATTCGCTATAATTCCAAATTCAAAACTTTAAAACAATAAAGTTAGTTATTACATTTGTAATAATAATTACATTGATTTTACCAATTTCCTTTATCGTCCAGTAGTTCTTTTATAGGTTTGGTGGCAACATTTTTCAGAGTTCTGAGGACAAAATATGAACAGAGAGGTAATGTTTGGAGAAAAATTTGAAAAGAAAAAAAATAACAGTATATTTAAATTGATTAATGAAAATTTTTATTCATCTGTACGCTCCCATTAAGCCTTTAAGCTTTCCTTTAGTAATTTCCATAATCAAATCTCTGAAATTTGTTATCAAGGGCAAAATAAACCGTACATCTGTTAAACACGATGATCATCCAGTTTCCATCACCTCTGTAGCCATATCACTAAACAATGTTGTAGTTCTTTGCTTTTTGGTGCTGGCAGAGCCGTCGCACGTGGTGCCACTGGTAACAAGGAACAATATACAATTTCACATTCAGTCATAAATTCAGCATTTCCTAACAATTAAGCTGTTAAAGAATTCACACATTTTTTCAATATTTTTTCATATATTAAATTACTGGGGGTCTACATGTAGCAAACCATGCATTTTCAGTAATACCTAAAACAGTCAGTAGTTTTCCTGGCAAAATCTGCCAGAAATTCTTTTCCATGATAATTTATATCATGTACATGATTGTTGTTCATCTTCTTTTCAACAGGTGAAAGGTGTACCTGGTAGTGTGGTCATTCTAAAACACTTGTAATTCTTTAAAAGATGCCGCTAGATGTGTTGGCTTCTGTATATATATCAGTCTGAGTTGCATGCTTGTTTCTATACAACTAATAACTGCAACCCCTAAAATGAAATATTTGTGTGTACATTCTTGGGCTACGAATGTGGGTGTGTGGTAAGGGGTGAGTGTGTGGGTGGGAGTGTGTGGGTTTGAGGATGTGTGGGTGTGTATATGAGTGTTTTTTTAATGTGTGTCGCGAGTGGATATGTTTGATTGTGAATACATATATATGTGTACCTGTAATTATTGGGGTTTTATGTGACTGTGTAGCATTGTGTTGTAATGTAATTATGCTAAAATAAAAAAAAAATTAAAAAAATTAAAAAAAAAAATAACTGCACCTGTACTTCAGACCCCACCTTGTGCATATCCTGTCATTTACCTGGTAGAAAAAGTTTATGTAGTAGTAGTCCTGGTTTGTGGCATGTCATGTATGATAATTCCTTTTTTGTATTGACAAAGCTCATTGGAAGAGGGAAACTGTTATTGGCTGTTTCGTATTACAGATATTGTATGTGTGTACACACCTATAATATAAATGCATCTAAGTGTATTTAATCGCATGCATACAAGTGTATGGTTGTGTTGTTGCATGAGCTTTTTCTATTCACATCACCATATCAGATCTCTCATTGAGTGATTGCAGCATCCAACTTTATTCTCTTCAGCTTGAAGAAATCATTGTTAAAACAACTTTTTTGTTTGCATGTCCTGATTATGTTTGTGGGGAAAAGTTAAAGGGAATTGTTTTGGGGAGATTATATTATTTGATTTTGAATTTATCAATACTATACATTTGATATCTTTGACAGAAAATTAAGTAAGACTAAGATGTCAAATGCGCACTAACCCGCTACCAATGTCTCGGCTTAAGTAGAGATGACAGCAAGTGAGCAGTCCCCTGCTAAGGCCAAGGAACGCGCTGTACCATCTCCATGCCAGGCCAGGAACGGCCTGTACGCTCTCCTGCCAGGCAGGAACGCCTGTACCATCTCCGCAAGGCCAAGTACGCCCGTACCATCTCCTCGCAAGGCAAGAACGCCCGTACCATCTCCTTGCAAGGCCAAAACGCCGCGTACCATCTCCCTGCAAGGCCAAGAATGCCTTTAACCATCTACGAGTGAGACAGGAACCTTCACATCTCCAGCTGCAAAGGTTGAGATCTAGAGCTGAAATGACATCATTTTTCATATGGCTCAGTTAAATGTGGCTTGGTGCGCAGAACCACTGCTAGATTTCCAACAAACGCACAAACAAAGGGAGCCTCTATGTTGATTGCAAGGGGAGATGCTGTCATAAAACAGCAGATAAGTCAAGTTGAAAGACAGCATTAGTAAGCATTGAACAAGGTCTCGCTGCCAAAGACCTAAATTGCCCACCTACGGCAGCAAATTCTCCAGCTGCAAATGGATTGTTTTTGATGAGGCATACATTGTTGGAAGCTTCAGACCAAGATAACAGACCAGACACAGACTAGACACTGGTGGAGTTCCCCCTACCAGTGACAAGAAGGGAACAAAAAGTCGGCTTCAACATCTCAGTCATGTTGAAAAATAAATGGAGACATTAGACAATTGTTTCAGTTAAAATCAAGTCACAAAATATTGTGGAAAAAATTTACAGTGCAAATACTTGTTCATGTGAAATAGGAAGACAATTAGACATTATTCAGTTGAACAATCAAGTCACAAAATTGTGAAAAAAAATTTCAATCACATTTGGAAAATCATCATAACTGTTTGATTTCCTTTGAAAATTTTCTTGCTTCTGAAAGAGTTCGTTTGAAAATGTTTTTGATATTATAACATGTATTGCCCTACTGTATACACATGATGCGTTTCTGAATTACATTCAAAATATATTATTTTCGCATCTTGACTGAACAAAATATACTTATTCTTACCAACCTCAAGGTAATAGGCAATTTTGATGGTAATATGTTTAATTTTTACTTTTTTCTGTTCTTAATTTTCAAAGGACGAAATGTAAATCAGGGAAGCAGGTTGAAAGATTGGGAGTTTCATGTCCAATGAATGAAAAACAATTTTTCTGGAGGGGGGCATGTTAAGGGTTTGCCAGACATTAATGAAAAATCATGTAAATTTACTGATGGAAACTAAATGATTTTTTTGCTATTTCCTTTCTTTGTACCATAATCTCAGCATGAAATACTGCATACTTAATTCTTGGTGTATTATCAGTATACTTGTCCAGGCCATTCTATCATCCATTTGTGCATGCGCATCCTAGAAGCTTATCTAAAAGCATTAATTTGTTTATATTTCATGATAAAGAGTTTTAGATATGCTCTATTTCATTTTTAATACTCACTATTGCCTAACACATTTCTTCCTGCTTCACACAATTGCAAAACAAACGTTGAAATGTTTGCAGAACCGCTTTCAATTTTATAACACCCATGTGTAAATTAGTAACAAATATATATGTTATTGTAAAATTCCTAGTTGTTTGAATTGATATTGTTATATTTGCCTATGCCTACTACTGTAAACTATAATTTTTGTGGAATCAATGTGTTGTTCATATTGCTATCAGGCACCATTTGTCTTCCATCAGTTCTTGACTTTGTCTAAATGTCTAAAAGGCCCTTGTAAGTAGGTCTTTTCTTTTGTTGATTTCACGCATAAATTTCAAGCCAATTATTCTGATTGTAATCACCTTTTTGTCTACTGTTGATCAACTACATCATTCTGTGCAATTCAAAACATTGAACAGTTCAATTATTATTGTTCATTTCATAAGTTGTGTGTCAGTCAAGAACTGTTGGGAGGGAGGTCTGCTTGCTATGAATAATGCATTTAAAGTTTTTGTATTTGTCTTCGCTTTTGTAATTTCTTATTTGAAATAAAGGTTTTTTTTTTCAGGTTTTCGAATAGACTACTCCGGCATCGTGGACGCAAAGCATAGTTGGAAAGAAATAGCACGCATGCTTCATTCAAGAAGAACGAAAGACAGGGCAAGGGATCGACAAAGAAAAAGACACAGTGTTCCAGTCCTTGTACAATAGTCTTCTCCTGATACTTTGATGTCATCTTCACAATTCTCATCATGTATGTTTTACAACAAGTATTATTTAGTACGATTATAATATCATGTTAAATTCTTACTAACTATCATGTATAGCATTCTGATTTCTTAAGTTAAATGTTGATCTACGAGCATATAAAAGTTTAATGTTGAGCTTGGAGCATATAAAAGTTATGTTGATCTAGAGCATATCAAGATAATGTTGTAGCTAGAGCATAAATGTCATTGAATAATATATGTTAGTTCATGATCTAAATAATGACCTTAAAGAACGTTAAATAATAATAATCCTAATCCACTACATTGGGGCGCTTGTGAACGTTGGAACATTTGGCTAATGTGTATTATTTTTCATATTCCCTAGGTTTCTGGATAACTAATGAAACAATAGCAATGTTTCTTCCAGGTGGCGAACGGGCCACTGGAAAAAATCTATTGATGTTCGGCATATGCAAAAGTCTTCCTAATCATGCTTTGTCAACATGCTTTTTTGGTTTGGTTTGGTTTAAGAGTTTTACGGCCCATCGACAACTAAGGTCATTTAGGGCAAACTACAAGTCATGGCATAATATCATGGGGATAAAAAGTTCAGGGTAAAGAAAAAATCAAGTAAGGACTAAAAAACACAGATTGTAAACGTTTAATTTGATAAAAGGTTTGCATGGGATAAATAATTGGTAAAACCACATGAGAAGACTCATGCACAATGGTTGATGAACGATGAAATGTTGGTGATACGAATGGTTATGATGAGAAACCGTTCATTTTTGCTTAAAATACCGATCTCTTTGAGAATATTAAAAATATACGTTTATGTTCACGGCATGAAACAAAGTGTACATGTCGGAGACATCGTAGTTTTATTTATCTCGGTATGTGTTTAAAATCAATACAATGCAATAAAATATGCTCCACTGTGAAGAGGAGAATCACATGCATGGCAATGTAGAGGTATCCTCCCCTCCAAATAGAAAGGAATGTGTAAATGATGTGTGTCCCAGTTCGGAGCCGAGAGAGAACAACTTCCTCTCTGCGTCCTCTCCGACCTGGACAGTTTAGAGGATTCAAGTGAAGGTTGAATTTTAACAGTTTATTGTTTTGTTGCGGTAGACCACCTTTTGTTGTTTGTTTTGGTTTCGTTTGAGTTTTACGGCCCATGCGACAACTAAAGGTTCATTTAGGGCCAAACTACAAGTCATGCATTAATATCAGGAATAAAAGTTCAGGGTAAGATAAGCAAGTAAGGACTAAACACAGATTGTTAAACGTTAATTTGATTAAAAAAAAAAGGTTTGCAATGGGAAAAATAAATTTGGCTAAAACACATGAAAAACTCATGCACATGTTGTGAAACGATGAAATGTTGAGTTGATACGATGTAATGATGAGAAACGTTATATTTTGCTTAAAATACGATCTCTTTGAGATTATTAAAAATTACGATATGTCCTCACGCATGAAACAAAGTGTACATGTCCGGAGACAATCGTAGTATTTATCTCGTATGTGTTTTAAAATCATATACAATGCAATAAAATATGCTCCACTGGTGGAGAGGAGATCACATGCATGGCATGTAGGAGGATCCCCCCTCTCATAGGAATAGGGAATGTGTTAAAATATGTTGTGTCGCAGTTCGGAGCCGAGGAGAGAACAACTTCCTCTCTGGCGGTCCTCTCCGACTGGGGGACGTTTAGGATTAAGTGGTAGGTTGAATTTTAAACAGTTATTGTTTGTTTCGGTAGACCACTTTGTGCCAAATGGTGTTTGATGGCTTGACCCTGAATTTGAAGGTTTGAGTCGGTGGCTATGGTAGTTGAAATGTGTTTGTGCTTAGGCGAAGAAGAGTGCTTAGCTGCTTTATCATCCCCCGGCCTGTTCATTCCTTTTATACCACATGACTGGAATCGCAGAGATAAGTAATTTGAGTTTTAGAAGATAAATGCGAAATGTTCGATTAAAATATTTTGGATTAGAACGATCATTATCTAGGCTTCTTGGATTTCAAAAGCCTTGAAGAACCGAAAGAGAGTCTGACAGATGATTGCCTTTTCATACGGTGTTCTTCGATGGTGGTCAAGAGGCCAGACGGATTAGCACAAAGCTTCGCGCAGAGGAAAAATGGAAGCAACATCTGGAAGTACGGATAGAGGACAGTGAATTAGTTTGTTTAGCAGGCCTGCGGTGTTGCAACTTTTATCACCATCTTTTGAGCGTCAGTAATGAGATCTTAACATGATCAGGGAAAAGTCCCTGATGCACTCCGAAAGGAGGATTTATTTCTTCGGGGTAATGCACTGGACTTTGCGCCTCTCTGCAAGATAAATTGATATCAGGGTGTGTTTGAATAAAATGAGCCATGGTGGGTGACATCCGATATGGTGTAAACTCGTCAATGGTGTTCGAAATTTATATTTAGTTTCCTGGCCAAAAACTTTTGAAATTCTGAAATGCCAATGTAGTAATGAAGCTTTTGATTTTGTCCTGAATATGTCCTGGTGTTTGTGGATTAAATACTAAGAACGAAATGCGGGGTTTTTGGATTGATTTCAGTTTGAGCAGCATACTGTAAGGATAATTTCTTTCGTCGATGCGTCTAGAGATGGCTGCATTAGCTTACCACATGGGAGACTCTTCACAGGTGTTGTTGCGAAAAGCTTGCCAAGTGCGAGACGCAGTCCTGATTCTGTATAGGGTAAGCATCTGTAGATAGGAGCTGCGGAGCCGATCCATAGACAATAGAGCCGTAGTCAAGTTTGATCTAATTAAGTGCCCGATAGATACGTAGAAGCATTTCACGGTCTGCAGCCCCACTCAGAATGGGGAAAGACTCGTAGAATGTTTCAGCGGGCCTTTTCGGGAGGGCACTTATCCTTTTTAGATGTTTGATATGGTGGAACAAAGGACCAGTTTCGGGGAATCAAATATTAAGTCCAAGAAATTTAGTTTGTTCAACTACTGGAATTTTAATTCCATGCGGGAGTGTGAGGTCAGGATCTTGTGGGTTTTCGTTTTTGACAGAAGTGCATACAGACAGTTTTTGATCTTGAAAAATCTAAAAGCCATTTTCGTACAGCCCAATTTTGTATTTGCCTAAACATTGTTGTAGGTTGTCGTTCTATAGTGTGCATGTTTTTTTGATCTGTACAGATCAAGAAATCATCCACAAATAGAGACTTCGTAGATTGGCCAAGAACAATTTTAGGTTTATGCTGTTATTTTTAGTCAAAAAAGGTGTGACGGACCAGGATACCACCTGAGGGACGCCCAGATTCCTGTGTTTCTGTTTCTGAATAGGTGGAACCCGTTCCGCACTTTGAAATGCCTGTCCAGATTACATTTGAAATAAATTTGGCAAATTACCACGTAATACCGGATATCATGAGATCGTTCATGATTCCATATTGCCAAGTTGGTGTCGTATGCCTTTTCAAGGTCAAAAAGAATACGGCCACAAGATTGTTCTTTCCTTGCAAATGCTTGCTCGTATAAATGTTTCTTAGTCTAACTAAGTGGTTCTACCGTTCCCCTGCGGTTTCTAAGCCGCTTTTGCAGAGGCTTAAAATATTGTTTGATTCCAGGAACCAAACCTAATCTCGTATTTATGCATACGTTCTAAAGTTTTTACAAATACAACTCGTCAATGAAATAGGACGATAGTTGATTGCCATCAGTGGCATCTTTCCCGGGCTTCGGAAGGGGTATAATAGTAGATTCCTTCCAAGCCTCGGGAATTTTGGCCAGAAGGAGTAAAACTTTATTTAAATATGTTTAAAAGACATTTTAGTGAAGATTCTTTTGGTAATTGTTTTTAAAACATATATGGAATTTCGTCTGGTCCCAGCTGCCGAGTCCCTTGATTTCTCAGGGACTCGAGCAATTCTGTAATCCTGCGAAAGGCCTATTGAAACTTTCAATTCTTAGAGGATTTAAAAATTTAAGACGTCTCTTTTCCTTTCTTTTTGAAATTTTTTTGAAATTTTTGGGAATGTTTTTGCTGGATGGAATTTTTAGCAAAATTTTTGGCATAAGGCGTCAGCTAATTTCGGAATTTTGAGAATATTTTATTTTGTTAATGAGGTGGGAGGATGGTGTCGCTTTTCTTTTTTCCCACTGATTTACAATCATTTCCCAACTTTCGTTCGAGGATGTATAGAATTAATTTTTGAGACGTACTCTTTCCAAGTACTTTTCTTGTCGGATTTGATAGGACTTCGAGCTTTTGCTCTCCAAATTTTAAAATTGGTTTTAGTTTGAGACGGGGTTTGGGCGAAGCAAGTACGCGCTTCAGATGCGGATTTCTACCAGATCTATTGATAATGAATCATTTGAGAGACGAAACTTTGTAGGTTTTGGCACGGATTTTGGTTGGTTTTTGTAGCGGTAGAAGTGAGCGTTCTGTGAAATTTTATGGGGTCATCGAGGTTCAAAAAATTTAATCCTCGCTGGGCTCCTCTGCGCACAAATTTTTTAAAATTGAACCCAGTCTGCCTTATGTAGATTCCAACGAGGAATGCTCCCTCAAGTTTTTTGGTGACCCTATGTTTTTTTAAGTATACATTGGAAGTGATGCGCTGCCCACAAGATTTTCATCGTTTGCCATCCATCATTATCCAGAAGAATTGATGGATGGCAGCAACGATAGATCATATGGTGGGTAAGCGAGCCAGAGGCAGGGTGTAATATGTTGGGGCATTGGTGTTTATAAAGACATAAGCTGTTTTTATTATATAAAATCTTCGATACGTTCTACTGCTATCGTCAGTGCCTGGGGAGGCCCAGAGGCTAATTATGACCGTTAAAGTCGCCATGATAATAATATGGCACTGGTTAGTTGTGATACACATTGTTTACTCAGTTCAATCACAACAAATGGAGTATTTGGAGTAAATATATAGAACAGACTGGTTTTTTTCGGTGAAAGAGGTTGCGCTTATAGCTACAGCTTGTAAGGTGGTATTTAGCTGAATGTGTCTGTGAGGGGATGTTTTTATGCACCCCACCGCCACCACCAAAAACCTGATGGGGCGGGCCACCTGTTTGTTGAGTTTGGTGTATAGTGTAAAATTGTTTCTGAGATTGACTGGTGTCTTTCAGCATTATTTCTTGAGCAGAATATGGATGGGTTTTTTTGATTGTATAAGATGTTTTAATCTTCTATGTGTGGTTGACTGTATGGCTATATTGAGTGGACAGATGATCTTGTTCGCTTTAAATCCGCGTATGTTCCATTGTATGATTGTTGTTTTGTCTCTATGTGGTCCCTGGAGGATAGTTTTTGGTGGACCGACAGACTACTTGAAGTAGGTTGTTTGGTGGGATTATGTGTTGTCAACCAACTCGCTGTCGTCCGATAGAACATCATAGATGTTCCGTCCAAGGATAGGGTCTCTGATTCCCTTATTCAGCCAGCCTTTACCTTGGTGGTTTTGGTCTGGGTCGTTGGCTCCTGCGGTGGTGTATTTGCTGGTCGCTGGCTTTCTCAAGGAGTTTTTTTACCGTCAATAGACGGTGAAATATAGCACGTAATATGTATTGACGAGCGGCGGTAACTTTTTTGTATATATATGTTCTGTGTTTGGTG
>SAYR01056928.1:73926-102600 GCA_004382745.1 Argopecten irradians irradians
TCCATCATTTGTAACAATTTTTGAATCCCCCACCCTATAAGGATGCTACCATTGCAATTATGGGTGCCTATCCCATTGCTGTTTCAGAGAAGAAGTCGTTTATAATGGAAATAAGCCCAAATTGCACCCCTTTTGGCCCCGCCCCATCAGGCCCCCGGGGTCAGCCAAATCATTTGTACAATATTTTAATCCCCCACTCTATTAACGATACTACCATATCATTATGAGTTGCTATCTTTCCATGCTTAGTCAGAAAGAAGTCTTTATATGAGGAAAATAGCCAAATTGACCCCATTTGACCCCGCCCTCAAGGCCCCCGAGGGGTTTCAGCCCCATCTTTTGCTACAATATTTGATATCCCCACCCTATAAGGATGCACCATTGCATATGATGCTATCTCATGCTTGTTTCAGAGAAAAGTCGTTATATGGAAATAGCCCAAATTGACCCCTTTTGCCCCGCCCCTCAGGGCCCACTGCGCGGGGTTCAGCCCCTCATTTGCTCAACAATTTTGATTCCCCACCTCTATAAGGATGCCACCATTGCATTTATGGTGCGTATTCCCATGCTTGGTTTCAGAGAATCGAAGTCGTTTTAATATGCGAATAGCCAAATTGCACCCCCTTTTGCCCCGCCCCCTTCAGGCCCCTTGCGGGGGTCAGCCCCGTTCATTTGTACTAATTTTCAGTTAGTAGACCATAAGGATGCCTACCAGTCAAAATTTTGTTGAAATCTGCACCAGCGGTTATGGAGAAAGAAGTACGATTGTGACGACGACGGACGGACGGACGGACGACGGAAACGACGGAACGCCAACGGTATGCATAAGCTCACCTTGTCCTTTCGCCGACCAGTGGAGCCTAAAAAACCACATGCTACATCATGATCTTGCATTCAAGCAATATTAGAAGGGTGATTCCGAAATTTCTGTATCAAAGCCAATCCATTTATGAAACTTTGACCCTTGCCACACGATCAAAATTCAACAACTATATAACTAAAATATTAAATGTTGAATGAAGAAGACTTAATAATTACAAACTTTACATAAAACTGCGTCTCCATGTTGCCCTGTTTGTTTTAACAATTGGCTGCGTGGGAAACCATTCCGGCTAAACAGCCGCCCCTAAATTGTGTTCAGAATCAATCAATACCGTTGAATTTACGCCCGTGTCACGGTTACAAGATACTAGGAAGGGTGAAGGACATATTCGCCCGTTGTCAGTTATAATCTGACCGTAGTGGGGTGTGTTGCTTGGTGTCTTCGGCCGCATGCCTTCAGTTATATAGTTACTATAAAAGCGGCAATAGTTCCACATAACAAGAAGACACAACACTAACATTACCCGATTCTCCAAAAACACGCCACCTCGCACCACATACACGCAACACACCGCATACATGGAGGCGTCCTTAAATGACCATACTGTTAATAGGACGTTAATAAAACAAATAAAAACAAACCAAACGAGGTCACATAAAAAGTGTATATGCAATTTGCTGATTGGACACATTTTTCCAATTCAAGCTTGTTCGAAGTGTTGATGATGGTAAACATTTTTTTCTTATTCGCGTGTACGACGGTGTCATGGCTACACTTTTTTCAACATATTTTTCTAATATGCCGTTGTACGATGATGATCGCTGTCCGCGCCAATGTACCCCGATGACAATGTCCCTGTTCATAAATTGGTTCTCCACCAAGTTTTTTTTAATATTTTAGCCCGCTCAGATAACGGGGAGGGGCGACTGTGTTCACCCCGTTGTCCAGTATTAAATGTGACCCGGTGGGGTGTGCTTGGTTGTCTTTTGCGCGGCATGCCTTTCATGTGATATAGCACTATAAAAAAGCGGCCAATAGTTTCCACTATACAAGAAGACACAACTATGAAAATATAACCACAGTCTCCCACAACACTCACTCGCCACTACATACCACGCAACACACCGCATACCATGTGAGGCCGTCCTTACATGACCATAGCTGTTTAATAGGGACGTTAATAAATCAAACAAACAATTTAATTTAAAAACATTTTTCAACTAATCGTATAAGGAGACGAAAATATTCAAAACAAATTTGATTGTGAATCAATCCCTTGCTGATTAAGCCTGACTATTTCTCATTACTAATAAGTTTTTAAACAATATTTTCCCTGAAAAGTATAATATATACATATATTACTATACATAACGCGCCCCATAGAATATATTCTTACAGGAATTGCTCCATCAAGCATGGTAACATAAAGCCGAAATCTAATCCCATATATTTTACGGCGCACAGAAGTGTTCACGAAAAATATTATTTTTAATTGCATAGCGACAAAAAAAAAAAAGATTTTGTGTAGGGGGAAAAAGATTTTCTTTTACTGCTCACGTAAAACCAGTTTGTGTAAGACAAAAAATAATTTCTTTATGTAGGACGATTTTTTTTATGCAGACAAAAAAATATCTTTTAATGAAGGTGAAATATATATTTTTAGCTCACCTGCCCCTTATGCTATGTGCCAGCGCCGTCGTCCGTACGGAGACACGCCATGACATTAAGCCCCTCACCGCGCCCTTCGCGGCCAGGTGAAGCTAATATCGGCGTATTACATGTATTTAAAGATATGGAAAACTAATTCTATTGGCTGTCAAGCCTGCAAGGTTGACCTTCTTTTTTTTTCCCAGAAAAAACAGTTAAACGTTTTATAATTATGCATTTTCAAAGACAGTGAAATAATAATTAATTATTTTTCAATTGATGTTAGAAAGCTAGAAATCATATATTTATGTACCTAGTTTTCAATTCCTCTAACAGCAACTGTTCATCAGACTTCCCTCCACTCTTATGTTCTCTCATCTTTTTGTTCGCATATTTATGGATGTCCTTTATGGTTTAATTTCCAGTGATTATTCCCTCAACAAAACATTGTAATTACCATTAAGCTTACATTCAGCTGAAATCGCTGATAAACATTTGTTATACTTGTGCGGCAGCGTAATTAGATGTTTTATCAGTGTATTGTCAATTGACTATAAAGTACATGTATTAAACAGGGCATACAATCATTTAACCTTTATATACATAGTATACATGTATCATTTTTTGTTGCCAATTTTTACTTGACTTTGAAATATAATCTGGAAAAATTTATTAACTTTTCATTTTCATTTTCAGCATCATTGGCCACAAATGCAGAGTTTTTCTCAAGTTCGCGTCGATGCTGAAAACTGTTCGCCCCACTTCAATGTTATTGCTTCTAAGGTTAACCTTAGGATGACAAGCTTCTGGCAGCGTATATCTCTGTCCAATGAAGCATGGTACAGTTGTTGCTTGGACAGGACAGTTTTTGAATGACCTTGAAAAACAGACACAAATCAAACAAGATTATTCAATGAATTTTTATGTCCCAAACCGTTTGTAACCCTAAAATTTCGTAAATATTCCTTTGAAACAGAAATCTGTTCAGGGGAGAACATACAAGTTCATTACCATAATCACTATATAATGTATACTAAGTTTGAAAGAGATCAGAGCGAAAAATGATATCACGATTATTATAGTGTTACGTACAGATTAATGAAATTATTGTTTTTGATTGCTACTCTATTATTAATGCATATATAGTGTATTAATTGTTTATTGTGGGACCTAATGTTGATTTATAGTTTATCTTTCAAATAAGTATGTTAGACCCTTGTCTTCAAAAACCTCACTCAGAATATAGTTACTGGTATATTGCTAAATTGATATGGACGATAAGTGTTTCGTGAACAATAGGATTTTAGAGATTTAGGCTTGTTAAAAATTTAAAAGTGTGTTTCAACAGGCAAACTTTAATTTGTATTGTTATACTGAGAATATCTCCGATGACTAGTACTGCTATACATGTATACTACATATATGTACACCCAATTTTTTCAAACAGTAGTCTTAATTCTTTCAGAGATCTTAACTCCATTGAATTGCTAAAGGAAGGCGCGCGCCCCAAGACAACAGTCGGAAAGCTGGATGGTACCCTGTCGAGATATTACAGTAGCTGACAGAGATGGATATGTAACCAGTCCACTATATAAAACATTAGATTATTCATTGTTGGATGCCAAGATGACTTTCTTGGATCTCTTGTTGTCTCAATTTTGCTTATATATATTTACCATCCATCATTAGAAATTACTAATTGAGTCGAAGTTCAGTGGACTAGCACTGCTGGAATATGATATGTGATTATATCCTTTGTAATATGTCAATTATAGACTTTTAATAAACTATTTTTTCTTAATTACAGTATGCTCACCAGGATTGACCGATTAAATGATGGAATTTGATTGGAAACAAAAGGATTTGTTTTTGTGCAATTAGTCTATTTAAAAAATAATTTTCCTGTCTTTCAGGTGGAGTCATTCTTATAACACAAGACTGAGGACAGAAGAACTTCAACCTAGTACTACTACATTATGTAAAGGATTAAACACATATGAATGATGCCCTTAATGGTGTTACAGAAACTAAAAGTTGTGATTAAAAGAACCTGAACACAATCAGTTTGTTTGTTTGTTTGATTTATTTAAGTCCTTAACAGCTATTGGTCAATGTAAAGCGACGGCCTCCCATGTATTGCGGTGTGTTGCGTGTATGTTGTGCGAGGTGAGCTGGACTGGGAGACTGCGGTATGTTCATGTTGTGTCTTCTTGTATAGCTGGAAACTGTTGCCCTTTTTATAGCTGTATATCACTGAAGCATGCCGCCGAAGTACACCAAGCAACACACCCCACACCGTTCACATTATACTGACAACGGGCGAACCAGTCGTCCCACTCCCTGTATGCTGAACGCTAAGCAGGAGGCAGAAAACTACCACTTTATAGACTTTGGTGTTGTCTCAGCCCAGGGGACAGAACCCAGAGGCCTTCCTCACAGCGGCGAACGCTCAACTCAAGGCAAAAGTGAGCCGATGCCAAGGGACGGCGGAATATAGGAAAGATCAAGTCAGTTAGGAAGAAGAGAAAAGATAAGATCCTAAATTTAGTCGCCTTTTACGATCATGCAATAGGGTAGCAGGTACAATTCTAACGCCCTACCTGCAGGGCTTGGAACCCATTTGTATATCCCCCGCCAACTTCGTTGGGCGGGGGATAATAATTTAGTTTTTAAACTTTCTGATGACTGTAATCTAATGCTTATAAGGTATTTGATATAGATCTCATAAATTTTTATCGAATTATATATTACCAGTAAGGAAATTTGAAAGCTCCTCTTAGAATACTGTATTATACATGATAAAAGTGATTTCAGTGCTCGTTAAACTATTTCGCATTGCCACTTACAAATGTAAGCTTATGTCTGATATTCTACTGTACCACATTATTAATCGTATATCTATTTTGTTTTGCACACAACACATGGACTTAGTATTATTTTGTACACCAGCTATTGCAATTGATTTTACAAAGATATAAAAAAAGACAATTAAGAATGTTTACATCTGTTTTCCTTTAAGTATAGGTGTTGACATCTCACCATGTATAAGAAGTATCAATCTGATTAAAATAAAGATCCTTACAATCACTTTGTTAAATATAGGATCTGAGAAAATCCCATAGGGGGTCACATCCAGATGACCTTTATACCACGTGGTATTCATACCCAATCCATTTTCTAACCTTGCTACATCAATTGAAAACGATATTTCGTCCCACTATACATACAAAATTACCTTTGTTGTGCTCTTTGGACGAGATGACTACATAAACCAAAATAATTCTGACAGTTTTTCAAACTATTTCGTCCCATGAAATTCACTGTCAAAATTTTGCAAGTAGCAATTTGATTGGCTATTTTTAAAGGTCATCTGGACATGACCCCTAATGGGATTTTCTCAGATCCTCTTATCAAACGTAGTGATAATAAGGATCTGTATTTTAATCAGATTGAAGAAGTATAGGTATACAGTGTGATCTGTTGCCCAGTGAGCCAAGGGGAAAAGTTACTGATCCGGAGCCTCCTATTCCTGCACCAAAAGTCCTGTCCTGTAATATCAGTTGTGGATAGTGTAGACACCCTTAATTCATTATCTGATGAAGATGCGTCTCTATATCAACCATCTTTGCCAGATAACTCATCAGACAGTGACATTGATAGCCAGTGAGTATGTAATTAGAAAGAAAATATAATTTGTACAAAATAACATTGTGTCATTGAAACCAATATTATAAATTTACATTGTTGTTTCTTTATATGAATACAAATACAAATATTTTACAAGATACACTACGAAGATACAGTATGAGCTTATGCCATGGCGTCGTCCACCATCCGGTCGTCTGTCAACATTTCCTTTAAATAGCTACTAGTCATAGAGTTCTACATAGATTGTAACCAAAAGGGGGAAAGGAGAACAGAGTTTGCATAAATTTTGACTCTGAACACCCCCCCTCCCCGGGGGGACAGGAGGGGTGGGGAGTCGGGGATTGATAGGTGATTGGGGAAATAGAGGTAAATATTTAAATTTCTTACTTTAAAATTAGAAAAGAAACAATGAACCTGTATTCAGAACATAAATTGGCTAAAAATCCAGGTGCGCAATACAGACCCTCTGAGCCTCTTGTTTACAAATACCATTATGCTGGTTAATAGTTTCGGAAAAGTTAGCTCCCATTGTACGATAATTTTGGTACAATGTTGTTAATAGCTCCCATTGCACAATAATATTGGTATGATTTCACAATCATTACCTACTCATAAGAACAGATAACTCTGTAATGTGCAAATTTACATGAATTACAGTAATGTAACAGCCAGAGTCATTTAGTAAGGATGTGTCAGGTTAAGGGATGGAGGAAATTAATACTGAAAAAATATACTGTAGCTTAACAAGGTATGGTATGATCAAATGTCTGTTCACAGTTTATAACTTTTAGAATTTTTTTTTTCCTTTTGTGTTTTAGTGAGGACTTTCCCAGTGGACAATCAGGTGAACGAAAAGTCAAAGTCTGTGAGTCCAACCTGATTGAACTTTTCCAGGTCTGTCGATTCTGTGGGAATGAATCTCATGGGGAGATAAAACATGTTATGTGTACTTTAGTGAAAATTGAGACTGTTTGCTCTTCATGTACATTCCCTACATACTGGTACAGTCAGCCATTTGTTGGGGCTATTCCATCTGTGAATTCAGCTATGTCAGCAAGCACCCTATTCTCTGGAGCAATTCCAACAAAAGCACTCCGAATGTTTCAGTTTATGAACATTTCTCATGTAAGTAAACAAACCTTCATGTTACTACCTTTTTCCTGCAATCAGCTTCTGCTAGACAGTCACCAGTCCCGTTATTGTGTGTTGGCCCTGCAGGTAGGGCGTTAGAATTGTACCTGCTGCCCCTATTGCATGATCGTAAAAGGCGACTAAATTTAGGATCTTATCTTTTCTCTTCTTCCTAACTGACTTTATCTTTCCTAATGCCTCCCTTGGTACCGCCTCACTTTTGGCCTTGAGTTGAGCGTTCGCCCCTGTGAGGAAGGCTCTGGGTTCTGTCCCCTGGCCGAGACACACCAAAGTCTATAAAAGTGGTAGTTTCTGCTCCTGCTTAGCGTTCAGCATACAGGGAGTGGGACGACTGGTTCGCCCGTTGTCAGTATAATGTGACCGGGTGGGGTGTGTTGCTTGGTGTCTTCGGCGGCATGCCTCAGTGATATAGCACTATAAAAAGGGCAATAGTTCCACTATACAAGAAGACACAACACTAACATACCGCAGTCTCCCAAAACACGCACCTCGCACAACATACACGCAACACACCGCATACATGGGAGGCCGTCCTTAAATGACCATAGCTGTTAATAGGACGTTAATAAATCAAACAAATAAACAAACAAACCCGTTATGTGCAGGATGCCTTGGCACGAGGTACACCATTGGTGTTAGGAGGTGATGGCCGTGCTGACACACCAGGACATAGTGCCAAGTATGGGCTTATGGCTTGATGAACCTTCAAGATGGTGTTGTAATAGACATCCAGTTAGTACAGGTATGTGTTTATCTATAAGTGTCATGAAAAGTTATAAACATGACTTCTGTATAATTCACCTTTTTATTTGTCTTCTTCGTGTATAGGTGAAAAACTAGTTATTTAGACGCTCCAAAAAACAATCCTGTCCAAAATTCAGGACGCATGCCAAAGTCAGTAATATTAACTATAAAAAAAAACTTATAATTCAACTAAATTCAATTTCCCATTCAAATGTGTAAATGTTATCAGATGACCATTTAGACCCTTGGTCCTCTTATTCAATATAAACTTATTTTAATTTCTTTAAAATATAACATACAATTGTATTATTGATATGTTTCAGAGTAACGAGGTAAAAAGTAGCAACAATATGGAGAAAGAGGGTTGAAGGAGAGAGGATTGAGTGTTGGTGCCCTGGTAACAGACAGGCACATATAGATTCAAAAGTGGGTTAGAGAGATTTTGCCAACAACTGACCATTACTATGATGTCTGGCATGTATCATAGGGTGAGTATAATGACATGATGAATTTTAATGATTGTTTGCCTTATGTTTAAAGTAACATGTAAAGTTGTCATGTAATGAGAGGATTCTAACCAAATAAAGAAATATCAATTGATTTATTCTTGATGAACTTTTAAGTTCGAATTTGGAAGGTTGCCATTGTATTTACTTATATATATATATGTGTGTGTCTACATATATCTATACGGATTAATTTATCACTCCCTACCATACCTGCTTAAATTAAAATGATTTAGCATCCATGACCACTTTCATTTTAGGTCTCAAGAAAAAACTTTGTTAGTTTGTTTGTTTGTTTAAGTTCTCTGGCAAAGGAGAAAGACTGTGGTAAGGTGACCGACTGGATAAAGTCCTTAACAAACCACCTTTCTTGGTGCGCTGCGTCAATACCACCTGGTGAGGGTAATATAATGTGGGCCAAGTGGGTTTCTCTGGAAAACCACATCCAAAACATCCATTATGGTCATGGGAATTTATTTCCTGACTGCTCATCCAGACATTGACCCAGAAGTCAGAAGAAGGAAATCAAAGTACTGAAAGTACTAAATGGCTCGGTCTCGATGATAGGAGGCATATATTTCTAAGGTCAATACTACTGTAGTTTTGTACAATAAGAAATCAATTTGGCTGGCGTTCCTTCCAGTTTGGACTTTTGAGGATTCCTTGGACACCAAGGTGTAAAATAAGAGACACATACTAAAATCTTGGAAGCCCATTCTAATATTTCCTATGATGTTATATGTCAAATGATTTTATAACACCTTTAGCATTTTCCTTGTTAATTTGATGTTAATAAAAATATCCATTCTTAATGACTATTGTCATCAAGTTCCTGGGACCACAGTATCAGTTAACAAGTATTGTTTTGCAGCAGAGAAAGACAAGAGGCATACTTTTCTATGCCAAAATGTCTTAAATATAGAACATGTCTGTCCTCTAGAAGACTTATCAATATCACCATGTGATTTTTGAATAAATTGGTCAATTGGTCTACTTTTAACAAGTTTTGTAATTATTCTTTTGTAAAACAGCAAGTTGATTGATATACATTGCATCCGAACTTCAATTCAAACCGGATAACTTGTTAGCTCACCAATTGTTTGTACACTTTTCTTAACTTCAGGATTGTTTTACAAAATTACAAATGAATTTTTCTACAATATTTTTTTATTTCCAAATCCCCATACCTCTGATGAGTATAATAAAACTATCATCACAAGTGAATCAAATATTTTCAGTTTAAGATGAACAGGAAGAGATACATTCCTTTATTTAGTTCACCGATTTAATTGTTTGTTCAGCAGGTTTTTTCCCTTTCTTTAAAAACGCTACCATTAACATTATTTTCTGTACCTAGATATGTAAACAATTCTTATAAATCTAATTCTGTATTCCATAACATCAACTGGTGTTGTTGTACCGATTTACGTCTTGAGAATATCACAATTTTTATCTTTCTGACATTAAGTTCTAAGTTCCATGTTATGCAATATTGTTAAATTCATGTAATATTTCTTGTAGATCATCAGATATTTCTGATATCATAACAGTGTTATTGGCAAATAATATGATAAAAAGTTTGGGATACATTCCAATATCATATACCGTAAAAACTGGTATAATTTGAGCAGGTACTTTTTAGGGCTGAAAATGCTTAAAAAACCTACTTTCAGTATATTTAGCGCATCAAACAAATGGGGGAAAACAATGTCCAGGGAGTCCCAAAACCGATGTATGAAGGTGACAATTTCAGTGCAAAATATTCCCCATAAATGCTTGACAACTTGCACAAAAAGTGTTGTATTTAGAAGAAATAACATATGAAAACCGCATAGTGTTTGTTTTCTTTTATTGGCCACCGTAACCTGAAACTGAAATATCTAGCAGATGTCCAAAACATCGGCGGTCTGGTCCGCCGTACTCCATGCACATGTCAATGTTTTGAGATATTACACATGAATATAGTAAGATATATTTACTTAAATTGGCACAATAAGTAAAAAGTGTGTTTGAGATCATTAACAATCAACAGCAATCAGCTAGCGGATACGTAGTTTAGCTTGCTACAATCACAGTGTGCATAATTTGTCAAGATTTGTAAGACAAAATCTTCCACCAGGTAAGATTCTAAGTCATAAAGGTAGATTGAAAATAGGAAGGGAGATAAAATAACCAGATAAATATTTGTAGCGGGATCAGACTGGGTTGATTATCGGTGATCAGGTAGCTCAGTCGGAAGAGCTACATTTTCTTCTCTCCTGTTACAGAATTTGCACCCAACTAAATAACCAACGGTTGTGGTGTTTGAAAGGGTCTCGTATGTATTCAAAAAAGGAGGGAGGAGTGTAGCGGGACTGGACTGGGTCGATTATCGATGACCAGGTAGTTCAGTCGGTAGAGCACTCAGCTAGCTAGTGTTCAGAGAATCCCGTGATCCAATCCCGGTCTTGCCGCTACATTTTCTCCTCTCCTGATACATATGGTACCATACTGTGCATGTAGATATTCAAGGTAAATCAACAATGTTCGCTGATCTTGCAGCATTGCCTTACAGTGTTATAATGAATGCAGTAAATGTATGTCTCATTGGTGTGATTGATTTAAAAGCAGTTCATGTGGTGACCGAAAAAAAGTGAAAATCAATACTTTCAGAGTGATCAGGGAACATTGATAGTCAAGGCGGGGAAAACATAAGACAACCTGTGTTATACAAATTAATGTTTAATTGATTTTCATTAAATTGTCTTGAAGGTGATGATTAGCGTGTTATGAACGATAAGCTTAATTTGTTTTTGACAAAAAATATAAACAGCTAATGTAATATTGTGTTTTAGATTTAAATAATCTTTTATTTATTCATTTCATTTCAAAATGTACATGTCATAGAATATAAACAAATATCGGGTATATGCTTAAATCATATTACAGTTAAATTCACAATAAGGAATTTGAAGATGATGATAGTAATTATTTTCGGATTGAAAATGATTACAACATTAAGCTTCCACAGTTGAAAATTATTCCTTTTTGTTCACACAATTCTTCTCCTAGACTGTTTCCAGTTGAAATGATACATGCATGCTGACATTCTGTAAAACATAAGGAAACAATAAATGTATTAACAGAGTAATTACTGAAAAGGTTAATATCATATAATTAAACATTTTAATCATAAATAGCAATACCAGCATAGAGGAAATATTATTGAAGTTTAATTCCCACTGTTCTTCAGTCCTCCTGTTCTTACATGTAAGAGTTTTGTCCTTCATAAATTGATTGTAATATAGCAGTTGTTATATAATGTGGACAAAGAAGTATAAATATACACACGTATGCATGGGTACAGTGGTAACTTAATAAGTAATACAGAAAATGGTGCTGATCATGAAAAGCGTAAAGTCTATTTTGTTGAGTGAAAAGTTAAAAAAAACTAACATTGTTCACACCCTAAGATGTAATCGCACTAAAACAGTGATCATGTGGGCTTTTGTGCGATTGTATTTGTTAGACTGTTCCAGGTGGTAGAGATTAGTTCCGCTCAAGTGATCACACAATGCAAGTGACAGTCGGGAATATGTTTATGCAAGTTTTAATTGCTAATCTCTGATGCTTATTGGTAAAATATAACTAAGGATAATTGCTAAACAATAAACAGTTTTCTCTACATTTGTTACAGATTGAAACAGCTTTTTAAGTGCCGTTTTACGGAAGAATTATGAAAAAGAAATCGGCATTTTCGTCGATCTAGTAGTCCAAAAACTACACTTCGAGATATATGAACATTCCATACATGATTTATGTCATTCGGCCAAAAATTTACTTAGTGTTACCTAGTTTAATGAATATGCTGTATGTATATGATCAGAACGTCAAGCTCCTGTGGTGAAAATAACTAAAATGTTTTAAAAGTAATCTCTGAACGTGCTTTAGTATATAGATATGATCTGATATTTATACATGTGCTTATAAAATTATCGATAATTATGGATGTGGTAAATATTCATACCTTATTAACTGCCGTAAGTTTACAAAATGTTCACCGTCTGTCAGGTGCTATTTTATCAATAGACTAAGTTTGTTCAAAATTTTGTTAGAGTTGTCTTTCTTCCATTGTAGTTTTACGTCCATGTCATCCTTAACTCATCGGGTATTATCGGGAGAATCTATTCCCCGAGGAGTTCCGGATGAAGGTCATGTGCCATAACACAGCCGTGATAAATGCATCTCCATTTCGCCATGAAATGTATTTGCTCCGAGACAAATTTGATTCAAATTACAAAATTCATTATGGTATCAATTTTAATGTTCGAGGTGAAATATTGATTTCATTTCTTCCGTTGCGCGATAACTGTCACTAATAGGGAGTAAAGGTCTGGGGGGAACCAGCTTCGGAGCGAAGCATTTTGGGACGAAACGTCTTCATTCATTGTAAACACCATTTTAGGGACGAAAAGTCTAGTTCCTTTGTAAACAATTCAGGTGAAAATTTTCAAACAGAATATTTTGGATAGTGTATATAGTAAGGATATGAAAGCCGTAATATACTATTCCTATTTCAACGTTACAGATATGCTTATTTCAGTAACTTTCATATTCAAAATTTGCTATTTAAAATTCCCAGTAAAATCAAACTTGTTGAATACACTGCCGCTAGGAGCGCTAGTATCTGCGAGCAATTTCTAAGCCAATCAGCAGAGGAAATTGACTGTAAGAGAATTTTGCAACCACGATCACAATGGCGAGGTGACAGGGTCGAATACGGTAATCACTCAATCTCTGTATAAGTTTAAAAAAAAATGTTGAATGTAAAATTTAAAAAGATTTATGACATCGAAATATAAAGGTCATATTATTTATTTGCATTATATTAAAATGACGATTATTTACTGTTCATCTGTCTTATGTTATCCTCCATATTGCTGCTGGTATTGGTAGTATGCCGTTTCCAAATAAACGTTGAGGCAAACTGGGTTAAAGCCTGGATGGTCTAGAATGCACTTCAGGTCGTTTTCAAATTCGAAATCTTCCATTTTCTGTGATTTCCTCTCTATCTCCCTGCAACACTGGCTCTCTGCTACAGTTGGCATGGCCACACAGTTTCCACATCTGCATCTTCAATTTACAACAATTATAGTATATATGATTTCATGATCTAACAATGGCTACAATGGTGTACATGCCATTTATCACATAAATGGCCCACCCAGCCAGCCCATGTCATAAATATCGTAAGACACACATATAATAACACGATTATGATGCAACAGGTATAGTTACGTAATAACAAATGAATAATGTTAGCGTGTACACCAGACATCTATCTGTCTTATTGTCTTATTGCCTAAGTCTGGTCTCGAGGCCAAAGTATCTTGCTGATGCAGATTCACACATGGGGAAATTGAAAGATATACAATAATATACCACATGCCTTTAGGCATATATCTGGATTTTCCATAAGATGACTGCACAGATATAAAGTACAATACATGCACGTAGTCTACATCTAAATATTTTATGTACATGTATATATTGTATAAAAGAAGATGTGATGTAATCTATGAAGTACAAAAATACTACAGAAATGCCCAGTTCAGAGGTACATTATACTACTATTAGACCTACAGCAACGCGCTTGTACGTGAACAATGTACATGTATCTGGTCTAGTAGAAGTCTATGATAAAACATTAAGATATGTATAAAAGTAGGTGGCCTATAGTTATTTTGTGTCTAATATACGGTAAAAACATACTTTAAAATATATTTACATACATCCCAATATCACAGCTTTACGTAACTTACGTTTCTCTTTTAAACTCGATAGGCCTATGAAAGTAAAACAGAAATTGGCCTACCATTCCGTGTTCAGGAGTCGGGCCTGGTCAGCTTGAACCATGTTTGGCACAACGTCGTTGTTCTGCTCATGATCATAATCACCTTCTATATCTCGTTCTGGCTCGAACTGATATGGTAGGATATCTGCTTGACTAGTTGATTCCATGTCTGTTAATTCTATCTCGCCTGAATCATCAAAAAAACTTTCCAATTCGTCGCTCTCACTGCTATGATCGGACATCTTGTAATAAAACCGGCGGAATGTTGCTCATATGACGTCATGATACTTCCGGTTTTACTTCGAAGCCAAAACGGAAGTTGCATTCATTGTTTTTCAAACAGGTGCAAATGGGCAAATTTCGATCTTGAATATATTTCTGGATCGATTTTCATAATATTTTTCTTTTTTTTTTGTTGGATAAAAATTTTCTTTCAGAAGAAATAAAGGAACATTTCCATTACACTACCTCTTTAAACTAAGCAAAAAATGTACATTAATGTGTTTTTCCTATATAGACTATATTAAATTTGACCCTCTCCCCAGGGGAAAATCTGAGATCCCAGGGCCATGAAATTCACAATTTTTGTAAAGGGCCTGAAGACATTCCAATCTATGATGAGTATTTGGTTCAATCAAATCTGTGAATTCAGCAAAAGATTCATGAGGTTTCAGCCTATTTGACCCTTTTTGGACCCGCCCCTGGGGGTCGGCCAGGACCAATATAGATATGACGATAAAATGCTATCTCAGGCTAATAATTCTAACCAAGTTTGACTAATTTCCTATGAAAAATAAGCAGATAACATTCATAAATGTGTTTTTCCTATATAAACTATAGTAAACTTGACCCCGTCCCCAGGGGGAAAGATGAGACGCCTGGGTCATATAATTCACAATTTTAGTCAAGGACCTTAAGACCTTTCAATCTATGAAGAGTATTTGATTCTGTCAGTTCCAGAATTTCAGAAGAAGATTTTTGAAGTTTTAGCTTCAGAAATGTATGTATTTTATGAAAAAATGCAGCATGCCCCGGTGAACTTGGTATATGCCAACAAATTTAATGTAGATAGCGTATATGTCATTTTATAGTTTCCTGGCCCAAAGAAAGGACAGTTTAGAAACAAACGATATAACTGAAAGTGAAAGTAGAATATATATATAGAGATACATGTGGCCCTCCCGGTAGCCACATGCACATATTCACATGTAATTAAAGTATTTAGCATTCATTCATACTTCACCATTGTCATGGTCAACTTACAAAATCTGGGCCTGGGCTAGGTGTGGTGGGCGATACGCCTACAAAAAGTACGCAACACTTTCGGTCACGAAATGATACTGTTTCGTCCCTACAATATTACTCTTGTATGACCTTAATATGGATGCAAATTCAACATTCGAAGAATCAACTAAGTATCAACATCATGTGTCAACGGTTACAATACAACTACAAACAACTTCATTTAATCATACAAGTACATTTGACGTACCGATTTGGCTTATTATAATTTGTACGGAGCTAAAAATTTGTCTCAATATATGCAATTTCGTCTAAACACCGCGACCTTCAACTGTAGCAGAACTGATCTTGCGGTCTTCCCGTTTTATACCATAACTACCGTTATTAACTGTCAAAGTACTGACAGTCTATATAGCTACTACGGTTAAGTAGGGTGTTCTCACTGTCGAATTTGAGCATATTGTAACCGGAGGGTATATTGAGGTAGTAATATAATCCGGATTTTGGGTTCAGTCATTTCGGCAATTTATTAATGGAATTAGTAAACAGGAACATACATTATAATATTACGACATATTAAGTTAAAAATACATGTACTTGTACTTGACCATATACAATCAAGGCAAATAACTCTTATGGTTATAACCTTACGTTTAATCATTTGCACATGATGAGCCCCGTTCGGCCTGCGCCGAACCGCGCTCACGCAGCTTCCGAACCGCCCAAACACCGAACTTGCCTCTTTCAGTTCCAACTTGGTTCGGATAGAGAGCCCGATTACCTGTCCACACATGTTTTTATACGAGCAGCACTATATACAACCTGTAACAACACACTCACACGACACGCATGATTTAACACTTCCAAACAGCTGAAAACGCTACATTTATCCCTCTTCACCACGATTGTCGTCCCGACAATAAGTTTTATTAAATGAACGAAGTTAACCTCATAATCACTCACTAAAGTTATCTGAGTTGTCCTTAAAAATAACTGAAATTCGCAGCATCTGTTTATCCGAAAAATAACGACAATCTAATCACTTTCACTGTCCAAATCCTCCCACGTAGTAGAGCGAACGGCCCTCTCCGTTATCGTCTCACCGTTAACAACCCTTGACTTAGTGACCACGTACTCCCTCATGTGCTTCCGAACTCTCAACAGACTACACTGAACTGCCATGTCCCGACGGACATTGCAATGACTAGACCTACAACCTGTATGTATACAAAACTATATACATTTTAGAGGAGTGTCTCCCCATGATCTCATGCTCTCGTCCATCCTCTGAGTACTGTGTAGTCACGGTTCTTCACGGTAAACACCAGATGGACTACCAGGTCTGACTTCACTACAACTCGTAGGAACTACAAAAGCGGAGACATCCATTAATAATGTTTTCGAATTCCATTTACAAAAATAATAAATTAATCAATAGATATTGTACAACATTGAATCCGTTTACTTGTATATGCCATCAGATTTGACAAATAAAACCTGATAATGTAATAGACCATCCTTAAATGAGCCTAGCTGTTGACAGCACATTTATCTAATAAAAAAACGGGAAAAAACCACCTTGATAACATCTAGGGGAAATACAGAAATCCTAAAACCATGAATGTGACCTGAAATTGAAAATAGATAAATAACCCATTACCGTACGCTGTCAACTCCTGAATCTCTTTTTTGGTAGTTTCCAGCACGTCATGTAAATCTTTGAGTTTATCTTTAACTTCATCCATCTGACGTCTGCTTGATTGAGTCTCGGCCTCCTGAATCGGTCTGGCTCTTGACCACATCGAAGAACACCGCATTGAAAAGGCAATCATCTGTTCAGACTCTCTTTCGGTTCTTCAGGCTTTGAAATCAAGATGCCCTAGAAATACTCTAATCCAAAATCTTTTAATCCGAACATTTCGATTATCTTCTAAAACTCAAATTACTTATCTCTGGATTCCCAGTCATGTGGGTATAAAGGGGAATGAACAGGCTGATAAAGCAGCTAAGACTGCTCTTCGCCTAGCACAAACAGATTTGAAACTACCATACACCGACATCAAACCTTCAATTCAGTCAGCCATCAAACACCATTGGCAACAAAGGTGGTCTACCGAAACAAACAATAAACTGTTTAAAATTCAACCTACACTTAATCCTAAACTGTCCAGTCGGAGAGACCGCAGAGAGGAAGTTGTTCTCTCTCGGCTCCGAACTGGACACACATATTTTACACATTCCTATCTATTGAGAGGGGAGGATCCTCCTACATGCCATGCATGTGATTCTCCTCTCACAGTGGAGCATATTTTATTGCATTGTATTGATTTTAAACACATACGAGATAAATACTACGATGTCTCCGACATGTACACTTTGTTTCATGCCGTGAGACATAATCGTATTTTTAATTATCTCAAAGAGATCGGTATTTTAAGCAAAATATGAACGTTTTCTCATCATACATCGTATCAACTCAACATTTCATCGTTTCATCAACATTGTGCATGAGTTTTCTCATGTGTTTTAGCCAAATTTATTTTATCCCATGCAAACCTTTTTTTTTTTTTTTTAATCAAATTAACGTTTACAATCTGTGTTTTAGTCCTTACTTGCTTTTTCTTACCCTGAACTTTTATCCTGATATTAATGCCTGACTTGTAGTTTGGCCCTAAATGACCTTAGTTGTCGATGGGCCGTAAAACTCAAACAAACAAACAAACAAAAATCCTGATACTGGCGAATCAAAGGTAAAACCTCTTCCAATAGGTCATTTGTCTGTACCGCTGTACAGGACTTCCGTGTACGTTCTGGCGAGATAATATGTTTGTAAGTAATATTAACCAGACGAATGACTAGACCTACAGCCTGTACATGTAAAAAAAACATATACATTTTAGAGGAATGTCTCCCCAAACTATATACTCTCATGATCTCGTCCATTCTCTGAGTACTGGGTAGTTTTGGTCACGGTTCTTCACGGTAAACACCTGATGGACTACCAGGTCTGACTTCACTACAACTCGTAGGAACTACGAAAGCGGAGACATTCATAAATTATGTTTTCGAATTCCATTTATAAAAAAAATATTAATTAACCAATAGATATTGTACAACATTGAATCCGTTTACTTGTCTAGGCCATCAGATTTGACAAATAAAATCTGATAATGTTATAGACCATCCTTAAATCCTAGCTGTTAACAGCACATTTAACTGATAAAAAACGGAAAATAAACATCCTAATAATAGCCAGGGGAAATACAGAAATCCTAAAACCATGAATGGTGACCTGAAATTGAAAATAGATAAATAACCCATTACTGTACGCTGTCAACTCCTGAATCTCTCTTTTAGTAGTTTCCAGCACGTCATGTAAATCTCTAAGTTTATCTTTAACTTCATCCATTTGAAGTTTACTTGATTCAGTCTCGGCCTCCTGATGCCGGTGAATCAAAGGTAAAGCCTCCTCAAGAAGGTCATTTGTCTGTACCGCTGTACAGGACTCCCGTTTGCGTTCTGGCGAGATATTCTGTTGGTAAGTAATATTAACCAGAAGAATGACTAGACCTACAGCCTGTACATGTAAAAAAAACTATATACATTTTAGAGGAATGTCTCCCCATGATCTCGTCCATTCTCCGAGTACTTTGTAGTTTTGGTCACGGTTCTTCACGGTAAACACCAGATGGACTACCAGGTCTGGCTTCACTACAACTCGTAGGAACTACAAAAGCGGAGACATTCATTAATAATATTTTCGAATTCTATTTATAAAAAAATAATAATTAACCAATAGATATTGTACAACATTGAATCCGTTTACTTGTCTATGCCAACAGAGTTGACAAATAGAACCTGATAATGTAATAGACCATCCTTAAATCCTAGATGTTGATGGCACATTTATCTGATAAAAAAAAACGGAAAATAAACATCCTAATAATAGCCACGGGAAAGAGAGAAATCCCAAAACCATGAATGTGACCTGAAGTTGAAATAAATAAATATTCTAGTACCGTACGCTGACAACTCCTGAATCTCTCTTTTTGGTAGTTTCTAGCATGTCATGTAAATCTTTGAGTTTATCTTTCACTTCATCCATTTGACGTCTGGTTGATTGAGTCTCGGCCTCCTGATGCCGGTGTATTAAAGGTAAAGCCTCCTCAAGAAGGTCATTTGTCTGTACCGCTGTACAGAAGTCCCGTTCCCGTTCTGGCGAGATAGTTTGTTGGTAAGTAGTATTTACCAGAAGATATTGTACTTCCGATACATTACTCTATTACGTATACAATATACCAGTTATTATGGTGATGTTTGCCTCCGTATCAGCATTGATATATTCAAAATACATGCATAACTTTATATATAATTTCAGTCAATTGTTAACCACTTAAATATTCCACCAGTTTCACATGCGTTTATTGCATCACAGCTTGTAATTGGACGATATATGACCCTGCAGGTAGGGCGTTAGAATTGTACATGCTGCCCCTATTGTATGATCGTAAAAGGCGACTAAATTTAAGATTTTCTCTTTTCTCTTCTTCCTAACCGACTTTATCTTTCCTAATATCTCCCTTGGCACCGCCTCACTTTTGGCCTTTGAGTTGAGCATTCGCCCCTGTGAAGAAGGCTCTGGGTTCTGTCCCCTAGCCGAGACACACAAAAGTCTATCAAAGTGGTAGTTTCAGCTCCTGCTTAGCGCTGAGCATACAGGGAGTGGGACAACTAATTCGCCAGGTACTATGCACAACGAGGGCCCCAGGGGAACCTACATATGAAGTTTGAGAAAGATCCCTTCAGCACTTTTTGAGAAATAGCGGTAACAAACTTTTACTATCAAAATCTAAGATGGCCGCCTGTCGGCCATCTTGTTCACCAGTCAGTCCCAAAATGCAATATGCACAACAAGGGTCCTAGGGAAACCTACATATGAAATTTCAGAAAGATCCCTTCAGTACTTTCTGAGTAATAGCGGCAAAAAGAATTGTTAACGGATAGAAGGACGGACGGACCAAGGACGAAAGGCAATTTGAATAGCCCACCATCTGATGATGGTGGGCTAAAAATGGCAACAGTTCCACTATACAAGAAGACACATCATGACTATACTGCAGTCTCCCAAAACACGCACCTCGCACAACATACACGCCGCATGCATGGGAGGCCGTCCTTACATGACCATAACTGTTGGTAGGACGTTAATTAATCAAACAAACAAACAATCCCCTACGATGTTTTACACAAAATATGGATGAAATCCACTCAATGGTTAAGGAGAAGTAGGATTTTAAAGCTCAAACAAGTACTCATTTTTAATGAAAACCAATGCATGATCCCCAAACGACCCTCCTCTTCCCCCTCCTTATCTGCAACAAATCAAGGATGCAGTCGCAGTGTATGAACATCGTGAAAGACATTTTGAGTTACTTTTATATTCAATGAATTGCAGATAAAAAATTGAAAACAGGTTGCCCCATTTTTTTATACTGATGAGCATTCCTTAATACTCCTTTACACTAAATTTCATGTTTAGAGACCTAAATATAACAAGAGGCCCAGAGGGCCTGTATCGCTCACCTGGTTTGTAATGCCAAATTATGTTTTTAATCCATGTTCATTGTTTCTTTTCTAAAGGAATTTAAATATTTACATCTATTTCCGCTATCAGTCCCCGCCCCTCCTGCCCTCGGGTGGTCAGAGTCAAAATTTATACAATCTCTATTCCCCTTCCCCCAAGGATGTTTCTGGCCAAATTTGGTTATATTCCATGCTGAACTGTATGACTAGTAGCGATTTAAAGCATTTACCTCTATTTCCCTATTGGGCTCCGCCCCTGCTGCCCGCGGGGGGTCATAGCCAAAATTTAATACAAGTTCTGTTCCCCTTCCCCCAACGATATTGTGGCCAAATTTGGTTACATTCCATGCAGAACTCTAGGACAAGTAGCAATTTATAGGATTTACATCTATTTCCCATATTGAGCCCCACCCCTCCTGCCCACGGGGGTTCAGAGCCAAAATTTATACAAGTTCTGTTCCCCTTCCCCCAATGATGTTTGTGGCCAACAATGGTTACAATCGATGCAGAATTCTAGGACAACTAGCGATTTATAGGATTTACATCTATTTCCCATATTGGGCCCTGCCCCTCCTGCCCCCGGGGGGTCAGAGCCAAAATTTATACAAGTTCTGTTCCCCTTCACCCAATGATGTTTGTTGCCAAATTTGGTTACAATCCATGCAGATCCATCCATGACTAGTAGCGATTTAAAGGAAATGTTGACGGGCGGACGCCGCACCATGACATAAGCTCACCAGCGCTTCGGGCCAGGTGAGCTAAAAACAGTAAGTTTTCCACAATTTTCATAGAGATCGGAGACCGAAACATGAACAAGAGGCCCATGGGCCTTAACGGTCATCTGAGTTCAGATACAGAATGAAACTAAGACATGCATATAAACACTATATATTTGCCCATCAGGCCCTTGAAATCAGTCAGTAATCTTATAAATTTGACTTTTTAATTTATGAAGATTATTTGGTTCAATCAAATCTGTGAATTCAGAAGAAAGATTTTTGAAATTTTATCCATTTTGACCCCTTTTGGCCCCATCCCTCTGGCCCCTGGGGGTCGGCCAGGACCAAAATGGATATGATGTTAAAATGTTATCTCAGGCTAATAATTCTAACCCAGATTGACAAATTTCCTATGAAAACTACGCAAATAATGTTCCTAAATGTGTTTTTCCTGTATAAACTATAGTAAATTTGACCCCCTCCTCAGGGGAAAATCTGAGGTCCCAGGGCCATGAAATTCACAAATACTTGTAAAGGGCCTTAAGACCTTCCAATCTATCAAGAGTATCTGGTTCCATAAAATCTGTGAATTCAAAAAGAAGATTTTTGAAATTACCATTTTGACCCCTTTTGGCTCCGCCCCTTTGGCCCCTGGGGGTCGGCCATTACCAATATGGATATGATGTTAAAATGCTATTTCAGACTAATAATTATAACCCAGTTTGACTGATTTCCTATGAAAAATAGGCAAATAATGTTCACAAATGTGTTTTTACTATATAAACTAAAGTAAACTTGACCCCCTCCCCAGAGGGAAACACGAGACCCCAGGATCATATTATTCACAATTTTTGTAAAGGACTTTAAGACCTTTCCATCTGTGCAGAGTATTTGATTCTACCAGTTCCAGAATTTCAGAAGAAGATTTTTGAAGTTTTAGCCTATTTGATCCGTTTTGGCCCCGCTCCTAAGGCCCCTGGGGATCGGTCATGGAAAATTTGGTAATAAGATTCAATGGTCGTCCTTTATTTTAATCAGATTGGATGACATCCACACATGTGTTTAAGAGGAGTGGGAATTTCTAACTACAATTGTTTTACTTTGGGACCCAACCCCTCAGACCCTATGGGTCGGAGCAGGCTTTGGGTCAGATGACCCAAAATCTAGCGTCCTGTTTTGTTATACAAAAATGTACACCAACGTAAACATATTCTCTAAACTTGGACTATCAAACAAAACAAACAGTGATCATACATACATTCATACATAATGTGACCAGGTGGGTCGTGTTATGAACATACCACAGTATCCCAAAACATGCATGTGGCGAGCAGGTAAATATGATTTACTTAAACAGGTAATTTCCTCCCCCTGGGTTAACCAAAGCATGTAGGAACTTTACCTAAAATAATAAATGACTAGAATTATATTATGTATAATCCAGGTACATGCAACGGTGAGCACCCTATGCTGAGTATCTACCTACTGGTACCGGACACATCAGCTACTCTCCCTCTCCAGGGTTTAACCTTGGTAAAGTTTGCATGTACCTGATCCGAATAGCCTGTTATCCTAATCAGATATACGAGGCCCGCGATTCCATTAGTGCGACCCCCTCGCCCTGCAGGTAGGGTTTAAGAATTGTACCTGCTGCCCCTATTGCATGATCGTAAGAGGCGACTAAATTTAGGATCTTATCTTTTCTCTTCTTCCTAACTTACTTTATCTTTCCTAATGTGTCCCTTGGCACCGCCTCACTTCTGGCCTTGAGTTGAGCGTTCGCCCCTGTGAGGAAGGCTCTGGGTTCTGTCCCCTGGCCGAGACACACCAAAGTCTATAAAAGTGGTAGTTTCTACTCCTGCTTAGCGCTCAGCATACAGGGAGTGGGACGACTGGTTGGCCCGTTGTCAGTATAATGTGACCGGGTGGGGTGTGTTGCTTGGTGTCTTCGGCGGCATGCTTCAGTGATAAAGCACTATAAAAAGGGCAACAGTTCCACTATACAAGAAGACACTACATGAATATACCGCAGTCTCCCAAAACACGTACCTCGCACAACATACACGCAACACACCGCATGCATGGGAGGCCGTCCTTACATGACCGTGGCTGTTGATGGGACGTTAATTAATCAAACAAACAAACAAATAGTGCGACCCCCTAACGCTACATCAGATGACACTGCCTATCCCAAAACATTGTTTAAATTGACAAACTCGTAACCTAAAAAGTTATCGTTATTTAAAACATTCATACCCCAGTTGACGCTCAGTCTCCTTCGACGACGGTTCGACACTTGGAGGTCTCTGGGGACTGGGGGCACGACTAGTGCTGGGCTTGACTGGTACTTGGTTATCGTCGTCCACAATCTGATTGAAATACAGATCCTTATAACCACTCCGTTATATAAAGGATCTGACAATATCCCATAAGGGGTCACGTCCAGATGACCTTTATACCACGTGGTCTTCATATAAGATACATTTTCTACACCTTGTCACATCCATTGAAAACCAATATACATATATAATTAGCTTTATTGTGCTCTTTGGGCGAGATGACTACGTAAACCAATATAATTCTGACAGTTTTTCAAACTATTTCGTCCCTGAAATCCACTGTCAAAATTTTGCAAGTAGCAATTTGATTAACCATTTTCAAAGGTCACCTGGACATGACCCTTAATTGAATTTTCTCAGATCCTCTTATCAAACGTAGTGACAATAAGGATCTGTATTTTAATCAGATTGGAAATTATCTTGACATGGTCCCGACGAATTGTTATTATTTTTCGGGTCGATCCGAAATCCAAGATGGCTGCAACAGCCGTCATCTTGAAAACACATTTTGAACTATTTCTTAAGTTCAACAAGTGTGATTTAGCTGAAACTTGCATGAAATGATCCTGACATGGATCCGACAAAGTGTTTTTCGGATCGATTCAAAATCAAAGATGGCTGCAGCCGCCATCTTGAAAACACATTTTGAACTTCTTCTCAAGTTGTACAAGTGCGATTTAGTTGAAACTTGCATGATATAATCCTGACATGGTCCCAACAAAGTATTTTTTGGGTCGATCCGAAATCCAAGATCGCCGCCACAGCCGCCATCTTGAAAACACTTTTTGAACTTCTTCTCGAGTTCTACAAGTGCGATTTAGCTGACACTTGCATGAAATGATCCTGACATGGTCCCGACAAAGTGTTGTTATTTTGCGGGTCGATCCGAATTAGAAGATGGCCGCCACAGCCGCCATCTTGAAAACATATTGTTAATTTCTTCTCAAGTTCTACTAGTGCGATTTAGCTGAAACTTGCATGAAATGATCCTGATATGATCTGGTTGATGCTAAATCGAAGCTTCCATGACACCATGTATGATTAATTTGACTATTGCCGAGGTAGTCAGATGGCCGTTAAGGCCTCGTTCTTTTTCCTCTCCATTCACGGCCTTGATTGGGTACCCGCCGGCCTTTTTCTTCCTGCAACCTGACTCTTATATACCGGTATCTTTTACTTTTGTTCAACTATGGTACTACTGAGACTTCAGTGATATAGCACTATAAAAAGGGCAATAGTTCCACTATGCAAGAAGACACTACACGAACATACCACAGTCTCCCAGTACACTCACCTCGCACAACATACACGCAACACACCGCATACATGGGAGGCCGTCCTTACATGACCATAGCTGTTAAAAGGACGTTAATAAATCAAACAAACAAACAAACAAACTACTGAGACTGAAACCCGGTCGACCGCGTGGTAAAATGTAATGCTTTGCGCATGTTTATACCCAACAAGGGATTCTTACCACAATATCAACTTCAGGCTGCACGAACCCAAAAATAAATGTGTTTAATTTATATAAATATAAAGAGAAAAGATAATATCCTAAATTTTGTCGCCTTTTACGATCAAACGCCCTACCTGGTAGAATACAGGGACTCCTTAAATACAATGTAGTGATTTTTGTGATAATTCCTACTATAAATTAACTTATGTGTATTCATAACAATTTATTAGCTAAAAGAAGAAAGTACTATTTATTTAATTTTTCTTTTGAAACATATGGGATTAAAATTAAAACACTTGCCTTTTCCAACACGCCACACCTCAAACAAATGGCTGATACTGGGACATTATGTTCTCATGAACTTTTTTACCTGACTGTGTCTATCTGTTACTAAGTCTGATATTGGCACATTCTTCATGGAGATTATGCAGTGCCTGTTTAAGCCCTTCAAGTTCCATACCGTAGGAGTTTTTCACTTCATTTGGCTATAAAATTATGTATTATCATATATACTCACAAATTATTTCACTTTCTGACACTATTACAGTGATTATCCAATTTTCTTTTTCAATATACTACATGTATTATACTTGGTATATAATCATATGGGGGAAAAAAGTTAACTTTCATTCTTGATCCATCATGTGTTTTTATATGTGTATACATATTATTAAAATGTCTAAAACAACAAGAACGTTTTAAGATAACTTTAATACCACCACGAATTCTTATATTACACTTACCTAAACCAGCTGTATGTCAACGACTTATAAAGTCTGTGCATCCATCAAGGTGTAACTCCCATATTTGGCAGTATGGCATGTGAAGAGCACAGAGTATCACCCCCCAAGTTCAAGTTTTTGTACATGTTAATGACGCAATATTTTAATAAATTTAGTTTTTTGCCAACCATCGATGGTGGGCTATTCAAATCGCCTTTCGTCTGTCGTCCGTCTGTCCATTAGCAATTATTGTTACCACTATTTCTTAGAAAGTACTAAAGGGATCTTTTTTCAAATTTCATATGTAGGTTCTCCTATGGCCCTAGTTGTGCATATTACATTTTGGGACTGATCGGTCAACAAGATTGCCGCCTGGCAGCCATCTTGGATTTTGATAGTTAAAGTTTGTTATTGCTGTTTCTAAAAAGGGATCTCTCAAATTGTATATGTAGGTTCCCCTGGGGCTGCATATTGCATTTTGTAACTGATAGGTCGAACGAGATTGCTGTACGGCCGTCATCTTGGATTTCATTGTTGAAGTTTGTTACCACTGTTTCTTAGAAAGTACAATAGCGATCTGTCTCACATTTTATATGTAGTGTGTTTGAAAAGGTTTGAAAAGCAGGGAAAAGATCCTTCTGTAAGACATAGATCATTCTTTGGTGGGCGCCTAGATCTCTCTGGGGTCTCTTGTTTTAATATAGCCTAGCTACTGTTCTAGCAGAAAAATACATTTGTACACCTTGTGTATCTCGGTAACCTGGTAGCCACGTTGGAAGACGATATAATACTCGCATCAGGTAATTATTTTTCGTTAAAAATCCGCTTTCACAAATAAAATGCTTAAAATTACTTAAAATGCATAAAACATACCCAAAATATTCGTGTTTTTTTTTTCTGTATCGAACGACTCCTTGATGTTGATCGTTTTACATGACTCTGGCTGTTAACAAACTTCAATTATTAAAGTCAAAGATGACTACATGTCGGCCATCTTGTTGACCGATCGCTCTTAAAATGCAATATGCACAACTAAGGTCCTAGGAGAACCTACAAATATTTTATAAAGTTTTTGTTGGTTTTTCTGTAAAATATAATGGAGACAGCTTTTCAAATAGATGTTTCTCTTTATTCGTCCAGTCCGAAAGTGAGTAAACAAAATCACAAAAGTTATACAGATAATAATGACAATCTGTAGTTATACAGTAAAAGTTACAAACAACAAATCTATAGCGTAAACCTATATTATTATAGGAGACCAGAGATTAAGATACAACCAGAGAATAATAATGTACATGGGGAAAATTAGTATATAGCTTGGCATGAGAAGTTTAGGATGAAGGCTGCTGAAGATTATGATTACAAGTTTGATAAGAAATTATTGAACACTTTACAACTGATAATTAAAATGTAAATAACGTATAAGTCAGATTAACCAAACAAGTTATAATTACTTTATAATTTAGAAGTTTGAAATATAATTATATTACTTTATGTACAATACTGTTTAGAAACATTGTTTGTAAATATTCCTGATAGTCTATATTCAAAACATAAACAATAACTGGTCATCCTATACAGTGAAAATACAAAGATTGTATTTAAAAATAGATTAGAACAAATGTTCAGAAACAATGTAATTATACCTGCTGTGCCACAACACATTATTATAAAGTAAATCTACATGTATTTGAAATCTATGAAACATAGTCTATTCAAAATCGCATTCGATGATTATTCTATCAACAATTACCTTCTTAACTTTACATCGTAATCAATCGATTACATTATTGATAGTCATAATTATAAACTTTTCAATCAGTTCTTTCTAGTCTCAGCATTCACATACACTGTACATCTAATCACTGTTCCTCTATCCGACTTCCAGATGTTGCATCCATTTTCTCTGCGGAAGCTTGTGCTATCGGTCTGGCTCTTGACCACATCGAAGAACACCGCATCGAAAAGGCAATCATCTGTTCAGACTCTCTTTCGGTTCTTCAGGCTTTGAAATCAAGATGCCCTAGAAATACTCTAATCCAAAATCTTTTAATCCGAACATTTCGATTATCTTCTAAAACTCAAATTACTTATCTCTGGATTCCCAGTCATGTGGGTATAAAGGGGAATGAACAGGCTGATAAAGCAGCTAAGACTGCTCTTCGCCTAGCACAAACAGATTTGAAACTACCATACACCGACATCAAACCTTCAATTCAGTCAGCCATCAAACACCATTGGCAACAAAGGTGGTCTA
>SAYR01056928.1:102625-246987 GCA_004382745.1 Argopecten irradians irradians
GATACAAATGGATAATTACAGAATCTGTTGACACCTACAGCGAATTCAAATGAAGAAATAACAAGAATCTATTAAACACTAGCGATACAAATGAAATAATACAGAATCTTGTTGACACCCTACGATACCAACAAATGAATAATACAGAATCTTTGACACCCTAGCGAATTCAAATGAATATACAAGAAATCTTGTTGAACACCTAGCGATTACAAAATGAGATAATACAGAATCTGTCACACCTAGCCGGAACAAATGAGTTAATACAGGAATCTGTTGACACTAGCAATGCCAACAATGAGATAATACAGACATCTTGTTTGACACCTAACGATACAATGACGAATAATCACAGAATCTGTTTGATGACACTTAGCACGATACAAATGAACATAAGTACAGAATCTTAGTTGACAGCCCTAGCGATAATACAACATGAGATAATACAGAATCGTTGTTTTACACCTAGCGATATCAAAATGAGATAATACAGATCTGTTGGACACTTAGCAATGCCAAATAGTTCAAATACAGAATCTGTTGACACACAGCATAATGCAAATGTCTGATAATCGTTAAACAGGATATCTGTTGACTTATTCCCTAGCGATACAAATTATATAATACACCTTTGGATTGTTAAGATCTAAACACTAGCATAAAATAGACGAGCCAATACAATCTTCACCTTTTGGGGCATCGCCACTACCAAATGAACTAAAATTAAGAACCATGTTGAACACTAGCGATACATAAACTGGAATCAAGACTTGACCAAGGATAATTTACAGAAATCTGTTTGACACCTAGCGATACCCCAAAATGAGATGATAATACAGAATCTGTTTGACACCTAGCGATACAAAATGAGATAATACAGAATCTGTTTGACACCTTGCGATACAAATGAGATAATACAGAATCTGTTTTGACACCTTAGCGATGCAAAATGATATAAATTACAGAATCTGTTGACACCTAGCCGATACAAATGAGATAATACAGAATCTTGTTGACACCTAGCGATACAAAAATGAGATAATAACAGAATCTGTTTGACACTAGCGATACAAAATGAGATAATACAGAATCTGTTGACACCTTGCGATACAAAAATGAGATTAATACAGAAATTCTGTTGAGATCACCTAGCGATACAAATGAGAAATAATTACAGAATCTGTTGACACCTTAGCGATACAAAAGAGATATTACAGAATCTTGTTTGACACCTAGCGAATACAAATGAGATAATACAGAAAATTTGTTTGAAACCTAGCGAATACAAATGAGATAATACAGAATCTTGTGCCACATAGCGATACACAATGAGATAATACAGAATCTGTTGACACCTAGCGATACAAATTGAGATAATACAGAATCTGGTTGACACTTTAGCAAGGCAAATGAGATAATACAGAATCTGTTGACACCTAGCGATACAAATGAGATAATACAGAATCTGTTGTGACACCATGCGACTTACTAAAATGAGAATATACAGAATCTGTTGACACCTAGCGATAGCAAATGATATAATACAGAATCTGTTGACACCTAGCGATACAAATGAGATAATACAGAATCTGTTGACACTTAGCGATACAAAATGAGATAATACAGAATCTGTTGACACCTAGCGATACAAAATGAGATAATACAGAATCTGTTGACACCTAGCGATACAAATGAGATAATACAGAATCTGTTGACCACGTAAGCAATACAAATGAGATAATACAGAATCTGTTGACACCTAGCGATACCAAAAATGCAGATAATACAGAATCTGTTGACACCTAGCTGATAACAAAATGAGAATAATACAGAACTGTTGAACAACCTTAGCGATACAAAATGAGATATTACAGAATCTGTTGACACCTAGCGATACAAATGGAGATAATACAAGGAATTCTGTGACACCTGCGATACAAATGAGATAATACAGGATCTGTGACACCTAGCGATACAAATGAGATATTACAGAATCTGTTGACACTAGCGATTCAAATGAATAATACAGAATCTGTTTGACACTAGCGATACAAATGAGATAATACAGAATCTGTTGACACCTAGCGCATGCAAATGAATAATCAGAATCTGTTGGAACTATGCGATACAAATGAAGATAATACAGAATCTGTTGACCACCTTAGCGATACAAAATTGATATAATTACAAGAATCTGTTGACACCTTTAGCGATACAAATGATATAATACAGAATCTGTGACACCTAGCCATACAAATGAGATAATACAGAATCGTTTTGACACCTAGCAATTGCAAATGATATTAATACAGAATCTGTTGACACTTAGCGATAGCAAATGAGATAATACAGAATCTGTTTGACACCTAGCGATACAAATATGAGATAATACAGAATCTATTGACACCTAGCGCAAAATTGAATAATACCAGAATCTGTTGACACCTAGCAACATGGATAATACAGAATCTGCTACGATTACAAAATGAGATAATACAGAATCTGTTGACACTTAGCCCGATTACAAAATGAGATAATACAGAATCTGTTGACACCTAGCGAACAAAATGATGATAATACAAGAATTCTGTTGACACCCTAGCCGATACAAATGATGATAATACAGAATCTGTTGACACTTAGCGATACAAAATGAGATATTACAGAATCTGTTGACACCTAGCGATACAAATGAGATAATACAGAATCTGTTGAAACCTAGCGATACAAAATGAGATAATACAGAATCTGTTGACACCTAGCGATACAAATGAGATAATACAGAATCTGTTGACACCTAGCGATACAAAATGAGATAATACAGAATCTGTTGACACCTTAGCGATACAAAATGAGATATTACAGAATCTGTTGACACTAGCGATACAAATGGAGATAAATACAGGAATCTGGTGAAATCACTAGCGCATACAAAATGAGATAATACAGAATCTGTTGGACACCTAGCAGATACAAATTGATATAATACAGAATTCATGTTGACACTTAGCATACCAAATTGAGATAATACAGAATCTGTTGACACCTTAGCGATAACAAATGATTAATTACAGAATCTGTTGACACTTAGCGTATACAAAATGAGAAATACAGAATCTGTTGACACCTATCCGATGCAATATGAGATAATACCCAGAATCTTTGTCTGACACGTAGCGATACAAATGAGATATTACAGAAATCTGTTGACAACCTAGCATCCGTACAAAATGAGATAATTACCAGAATCTGTGACACCTAGCGATACAAAATGAGGATATTACAGGAATCTGTTGACACCTCGATACAAGCAAAGGAGATAATACAGAATCTGTTTGACACCTAGCGATACAATAATGAAGATATTAGAAGTTGACATGCAATGCTGGATAATGATCTGACACCTAGCGATACAAATGAGATAATACAAACGTTGCAGATACAGTTATAGAATCTGTGCTACACAACTAATTACAGAACTGCACTACAAAAATTGAGATAATAAGGCCCCCCCCCCCCCCCCCCCCCCCCCCCCCCCCCCCCCCCCCCCCCCCCCCCCCCACCGAATCTCGTTGACACCTAGCGATACAAAATGAAGATTAATTACAAACTGTTGTCACACATACATGTAGTCTGTTGACATCCTAGCGATACAAAATTGCATATAATACAGAATCTGTTGACACTAGCGATTACAAAGTGAGATATACAGAATCTGTTGACACCTTAGCGTCAAAGATACAAGTTACACACAATGGGAGAAAACAAACTTTTACACAATTACAGTTCATATTAATCAAACTGTTACACCTAGCGATACAAATTGAGATTATTACAGAATACTGTTGACACCTAGCAAATACAAATTGAAGATAATACAAATCTGTTGACACCTAGCGATCAAATGAGATAATACAGAAATTCTGTTGACATCCTTAGCGATACAAAATGAGATAAGTACAGAAATCTGTTGACACCTAGCCATACAACATGAGATAATAACAGAATCTGTTGCACCAGCGATACCATATATAGAATGGCGGAATTGCAAATGGATAATACAGAATCCTGTTGACACCTTAGCAATGCAAAATTGATATTAATAAGAATCCTTGTTGGACCACTAGCGATTACAAATGATATAATACAGAATCTGTTGACACTTAGCGATGCAAATGAGATAATTACGAATTCTGTTGACACCTAGCGAATGCAAATGAATATAATACAGAAAATCTGTTGCACAACCCAATATAGATGCTGACTGCATTCCAAATGAGATAATACAAGAATCTGTTGACAACCTAGCCGATACAAATGAGATAATACAGAATCTGTTGACACCTAGCCATACAAAATGAGATAATTACAGTAATCTGTTGACACTTAGCAATACAAAATGGAGATAATACAGAATCTGTTGACACCTACGTACAATGAAATTATAATCAAGAATCTTGTTGACACCTAGCGATAAAATGAGTATAATACAGAATCTGTTGACACTTAGCGATACAAAATGATATATTACAGAATCTGTTGACACCTAGCGTACATAAATGAGAAATACAGACTCTGTTGAACACCCTAGCGATACAAATGGAGATAATACAGAATCTGTTGACACCTAGCGATAACAAAATGAGATAATTACAGAATCTGTTGACACCTAGCGATACAACTGAGATATACAGAATCTGTTTGACACCCTAGCGATACAACATAGTACAGATTTACATAGAAGCAATGATAAGAATCTGTTGACCTACCTAGCGAGTTACAAATAGAGATAATACAGAATCTGTGACACCTAGCTGAACCAAATGAGATAATTACAGAGAATCTGTTGAAACCAGCTGATTACAAATTGAATAATACAGAATCTGTTGACCCTAGCGATACAAATGAGATATTACAGAATCTGTTGACACCCTCTAAGCGATACAATGCAGAATTAATACAGAATCTGTTGACACATGCAAATAGTATGCAGATTGTTGACCCAAGCGATGAATGAGATAATACAGAATTCTGTTTGACGACTTAGCCCATACAAATGAGAAGATGACAACCTAAGCAGAGATAATTAGCCTGTTTGACACCTAGCGATACAAATGAGAATAATTACAGAATCTGTTGACACTAGCGAATACAAAAATGAGATATTACAGAATCTGTTGACACTAGCAATGCAAATGAGATAATGCAGAATCTTGTTTGATACCTACCGCATGCAAATGAGATCAATCAGAATCTGTTGACACCTAGCGAATACAAATGGAGATAATACAGAATCTGTTGACAACCTTAGCGAAACAAAAGAGATATTACAGTGAATCTGTTGACACCTAGCGATACAAATAGGAGATATACAGAATCTGTTGACACCAGCACCATGAGACGATTTTGCACCTAAATGAGATATATAATCGAATCTGTTGACACCTAAGCCAATGCTAAAATGAGATTAATACAGAATCTTTTGAACACCTAGCGATACAAATGAGATAATACAGAATCTGTTGACACCTAGCGATCAAAAATGAGATTAATACAGAATCTGTTGACACCTAGCGAATACAACAATTGAGATAATACAGAAGAACTGCATGTGATATAGATCTTTGACACCTAGCATGCAAATGAGATAATACAGAATTCTTGTTGACACCTTAGCGAACAAAAATGAGATAATTAACAGGATCTGTTGACACTAGCGATGCAAAATGAGATAATACAGAATCTTGTTGACACTAGCGAATACAAAAATGATAAATACAGAATCCTGTTACACCTAGCGATACAAATGAGATAATACAGATTCTGTTGACACTTAGGCAAATGGATTACAGAATGGACTGAATCAAGAATAATACAGAATCTGTTGACACTTAGCGATACAAAATTTGATATTACAGAATCTGTTGACACCTAGCAATACAAATGAGCGATAATACAGAAAATCTGTTTTTTTTTTTTTGTTACACCTAGCAATACAAATGAATCTAATACAGAAATCTGTTGACACCTTAGCAGATACAAATGAGATAATACAGAATCTGTGACAACCTTAGCGATACAAACGATGATAATACAGATCCTGTTGACACTAGCAATGCCAAATGGATAATAAACAGAATCTGTTGACACCTAGCCATTGCAAATGAGATTAATAAAGAGATCTGTTGATCACTTAGCGATACAAAAATGAGATAATACAGAATCTGTTGACACCTAGCAATGCAAATGAGATAATACAGAATCTGTTTGACCACCTAGCGATACAAATGATATATACAGAATCTGTTGACAACTTAGCCAATGCAAATGAGATAATTACAGAATCTGTTGACACCTAGGCAATACCAAATGAGTATAATAACGAATCTGTTGACAACTTTTAGCAATGCAAATGAGATAATACAGAATCTGTTGACACCTAGCAATGCAAATGAGATAATAAAGAATCTTGTTGACACCTAGCGATACAAATGATATAATACAGAATCTGTTGACACTTAGCGATACAAAATGAGATATTACAGAATCTGTTGACACCTAGCAATGCAAATGAGATAATACAGAACCTGTTGACACCTAGCGATACAAAATGAGATAATACAGAATCTGTTGACACCTAGCGATACAAATGAGATAATACAGAATCTGTTGACACCTAGCGATACAACATGAGATAATACAGAATCTGTTGACACCTAGCGATACAACATGAGATAATACAGAATCTGTTGACACCTAGCAATGCAAATGAGATAATGCAGAATCTGTTGACACCTAGCGATGCAAATGAGATAATACAGAATCTGTTGACACTTAGCGATACAAAATGAGATATTACAGAATCTGTTGACACCTAGCAATGCAAAGGAGATAATACAGAATCTGTTGACACCTAGCGATACAAATGAGATAATACAGAACCTGTTGACACCTAGCGATACAAAATGAGATAATACAGAATCTGTTGACAACCCTAGGCGATACAAATGATATAATACAGAATCTGTTGACACTTAGCGATACAAAATGAGATATTACAGAATCTGTTGACACCTAGCAATGCAAATGAGATAATACAGAATCTGTTGACACTTAGCGATACAAAATGAGATAATACAGAATCTGTTGACACTAGCGATACAAATGATTATAATACAGGAATCTGTGACACCTTGCGATACAAATGAGATAATACAGAATCTGTTGACACCTAGCGATACAAAATGAGATAATACAGAATCTGTTGACACCTAGCGATACAAATGAGATAATACAGAATCTGTTGACCACCTAGCGATTACAAATGAGATAATACAGACCTGTTGACACCTAGCCGATACAAATGAGATAATACAGAATCTGTTTGTCACCTAGCGATTACAAATGAGATAATACAGAATCCTTGTTGACACCTAGCGATACAAAATGAGATAATACAAGAATCTGTGACACCCTAGCGATACAAATAGATAATACAGATCTTGTTGACACCCTAGCGATTACAAATGAAATGAGATAATACAGAATCTGTTGACACCTAGCGATACAAATGAGATAATACAGAATCTGTTGACACCTAGCGATACAAATGAGATAATACAGAATCTGTTGACACCTAGCGATTCAAATGAGATAATACAGAATCAAAAGGTGAAATAACTTAAATTGAGAACTTTAAACTGAAGTGGAAAAGAAATCAAAAGAAAAACCAAATTGCCTTTAAATGTTGTGATTGCAATGTGATTTCAGGAGTTCCTTTTTTAAATGGAAATTCAGTCTTGCACTAAACATGTTTTTAGAGATTACATTGAGAATAATTAATAAGCAAATAGTTTCTAAGACTTAATGAAGTCAATGATTTTAAAGTAGATACTAACTTTGCGTTCCACATCATCAACCATGAATCTGATTTTGTCCTTAATATCCCCTGTTAACAGAGTTAACTGTTTTTCTAGGTAGTCGAGCTCGTCTGCTGTCTCCTGTCGAACACGTACAGACTCTTCCCTGTAAGGTGATAAGTAAATGTCACCACCAAATACATATACAAAATGTAACCATTATCAAACACAATAAGGAAATAACGTTCCATTTAAGGAAGTGTAGCACTTAAATAGTAACTTAAGTTACACCTAAATGTTCCTTTAAAGGTCAAAATCTAGGTCACATTGACTGATTACAGAGGTCAGTAAAAGATGGTTATAACGAACCTCTGTGGACCACAAAAATCACTTTGTTGAGAGCATAGTTTAGTATACACATATTATAGCAACATTGACGGGGAATAAAATTCACTACCTTATAGTGATGAATTTGTTGTAAGCGTGTTTGTTATACACATATTATAGGAACATTGACAGGGAATGTGTACCAGAGAGAACATGTTGGCTGACAATACTCACATCTGCTGTAGACTGTCCGTGTAGGTTTTCTCCATTACATCCCTCAGGTTACCGTTCACCTTCTTACCCCTCTTGGCGTGCTGCTCAAACTTTGTCTTTACAGCTGACTTAGATATACACACCTATAGTAAAATGACAATTTATCTTAGATATACACATCTATAGAAAAATGACAATTTATCTTAGATATATACACCTATAGCAAAATGACAATTTATCTTAGATATATACACATATAGCAAAATTACAATTTATCTTAGATATAAATACCTATAGCAAAATGACAATTTCTCTTAGTTGAAAAGTTTCTTGCAGATTGTCAGACATGAAAACAACACAATACAAAAAGATAGCAATGCTATTTTTATTAAATGAAACCTGTTGTTGTAATAATAGCCAGGATAATTTATAAAGTTTTAATGTCAGAGGGTGATTGTCTGACTGACAATGTGGCCCTTGTACTCTCTTATTCTAACATTAAGCTAACCTCAAACATTCTTAATCTAACATTAAGCTTACCTCCAATATTCTTATTCTAACATTAAGCTTGCCTCAAACATTCTTAATCTAACATTAAGCTAACCTCAAACATTCTTAATCTAACATTAAGCTTACCTCAAACATTCTTAATCTAACATTAAGCTTACCTCAAACATTCTTATTCTAACATTACGCTTACCTCCAATATTCTTATTCTAACATTAAGCTTGCCTCAAACATTCTTATTCTAACATTAAGCTTACCTCAAACATTCTTATTCTAACATTACGCTTACCTCCAATATTCTCATTCTAACATTAAGCTTGCCTCAAACATTCTTATTCTAACACTAAGCTTGCCTCAAACATTCTTAATCTAACATTAAGCATTCCTCAAACATTCTTATTCTAACATTAAGCTTACCTCAAACATTCTTAATTTAACATTAAGCTTACCTCAAACATTCTTATTTTAACATTAAGCTTACCTCAAACATTCTTAATCTAACATTAAGCATTCCTCAAACATTCTTATTCCAACATTAATCTTACCTCAAATATTCTTATTCTAACATTAAGCTTACCTCAAACATCCTCTCAAAGTTGGCAAACTCAAACAATCTGTCGGTGAAATCTTTTTGTAAGGATCCCGCTGGAATGGAAAAACTCTCATTATCTCATGTTTGACTCCATATTACATTTTGTTCCTACCCCATGTTTAAAACAATTCGTTCAAAGAAGAAAACAAAATTCCTATGAGCATTTCAATAAAGGATATTGTACATAAGCCTAGTACTCAGGGGAGGGCGTGCAAGAGTTGGGGAGAGGAGGAGGGTTTAGATAGAGGGAGGGGTATACATACTAGGGGTAGGTGTTTGATTATCCTCATGTAGTCGTGTGATGAGAGCCTCCTTTGCCGATACAAAGTAGATCCTGTTCTTAGCCTCTTGAATGTTGGCTACTTTCAGCTCATCACAGAGAAACTCCACATTTCTTTGGTAATGTTGCTCCTTCACCTTAATACAGCATTGGAGAGTTAGAGACATTTTGTTATTTGGGTATCAAAATTTAGAGCAAGTACTATTCTATTAAATTCATTTAACCCTTCACACACAAACAATAAATCAATAACAAATCTGCATTATAAATCAAATTACAAAATGTATGTATATTTAGAATTGTTCTTTTTACTAATGGGCACTACATCTAATTTCATGCAGTTGACAATATACATATACTAAACAAGAGGCCCAGAGGGCCTGTATCGCTCACCTGGTTTGTAATGCCAAGTAATGTTCTGAATACAGGTTCATTGTTTCTTTTCTGAAGGAATTTTAATATTAACCTCTAAATCCCCTATTAGGCCCCACCCCTCCTGCCCCCAGGGGTTCAGAGCCAAAATTTATACAAGTTCTGTTCCCCCTCCCCCAAGGATGTTTGTGGCCAAATTTGGTTACAATCCATGCAGAACTCTAGGACAAGTAGCGATTTATAGGAAATGTTGACGGACGGACGGACGGACGGACGGACGACGGACGACGGACGACGGACGCCGCGCCATGACATAAGCTCACCGGCCCTTCGGGCCAGGTGAGCTAATAAAACTACCGGTAAGATTATTTTCTGTAAAATCATCAAAAATAAATAATGCACTAGAATAAAACTCAAAACAAAATCTTCTTAATTTGACAAAAATAGTGAATATGTTATTCTTTTCCCATTGACATGATGTAAAGGTATAAAATTACACATACAGAATGAACTTCCTCAGCATCCTCCTCCAGTACAGATACATCCCAGCGATTCTGAAGGATGAAAATGTTCGGCTTCGAAAGGCGGTCACTCACTTTGTGAAAAAACTTCTTTTCCTGAAATTATGAGTAACATTAGTTGCATATATACAGATCCTCACTCTTACAAAAGGGATCGTTTCTTTCCATTCTTCTAAATAATTATTCAATGGATACTATGGCACCTTTCAACAATATCTTCCTGATAAAGTATAACTTGTCAAAACTGACCCTTGTCTAATCTGGACTGCTGTGTATTCTGGTGTACTTGTATGGAATATCCTTTTTAATTTAAGTAATTAAAACCTGTGTTATCTGGAAGCCTGACCATACTGATCCAATATTATGGTCTCGGTGATATCCAGTTTAGACAAGCTTCACTGTACTGTAAACCAACTTTTAAATATAAATATAAACTTAATTTATTTTACATCGATTGAGAAATAAGTTATACAACTTGTATAAATCAATCTCGATGGCCCGGATGTAAGCGTGCGAGGGGTCTTAGTGTGAAAGGAAACCGGAGTGCCCGGAGAAAACCCATGTGATCGGGCAGGTGACCCCTGACCTTTTCACGTCCATGCAGGGGATCGGACCCCGGCCGGCTAGGTGTGTACAATTTATTTTTGTAAATTTCGCAATCCAAGTAAACGTTCATCTCCAGGAATTAATACATACACTATTTTTATAGATAGAATTTCAAGTCATGTTAATCTACAGAACTTGTTTTGAAATGGAAAGCGAGACATTAAGTAACGGTTTTACAGTAATCGTAATCGCAGAAATTTCAAAACCTGCATTGTATGTAAAAAGTATTTCTATTGTCATGATGAGTAAAGCTTAAGGATGCAATAAATGTCTGAAACAAAAAAAAATTTGAGCTAAAACACTAAACTGACTTATTATTAACCCATTCACCACTGTAAATCATAATGGACCCGTCCAGATCATCGTAGAGTCTAATCAAGTTGTATTTACCGTTCTCATCAATGTGGACTCGGAGTTGGCCACAAGTACGAACACATCAGCATCTAAACAGAATCGATCAATCCATTCATCAAGATCTGGTGTCACATCAATGCCAGGACTGGGAAAAAAAAGAGAGTGAAAATTATTTACTGTGATAACTTGATAGTTACAATAATTTGTTTGATTTCTGGTAATCCATGATTCGTGTGATGACTGCATGAATTTTAAATTGACCACAGGAGGCACCCAGGTGGTCCCCAGGTGGTTGTCAAATGAAACCTTTGAGAAGATCTTTTGTTGAGGAAAAATGTTTAAAAAAACATATTTATACAACAAAGTGAATTTACCCATGCAATATTTGTGTGTGGTCGAAGTGTAATGTAATGATATTGATGATGTCAGATTTCAAGATATGAAAGAATATATTGCCAGCCTTCTTTAACGCAACATGTTTCTATGAAAGTGACTTCCATGTACAATGGGGACAACCTACGTCACCGGAAGTGATATCGGGCACACAAAAACAATGAAAAAACGCCCGCTTCAAGATGAAAATCGGCTGAAATTATGACATAAAAGCAATGCATCTTCTAAACCTAACGTGCGTCAAAGACAGTGTATTGTTTGAGACTCTGTGAAACTATACGATATCGTCAAACTAGCTCAGATTATGCAAACACCTCGACACAATATTTTTAGACAGCAGGGATATCGGTCACATTTTATTCACTAAAATGTTATAAGTTGCAAATAAATAAATTTTGCTGCCACAAAACTGTCGCTTTTACTAATATGTAATATATGACTGTTGGAAGAAAATATTTCATTCATTATATCTGCTAGTGGAGAATCATATACGGTGCTTTTATAGAAATTATCTGATCTTGAAAGACGACTTTTTAACCCCCTATCAGCAATTGGTTCACGAGCTATTGAAATTGCTTTTCGTCTATTGCTCATCATCCATCCGTCTTTTTTCCCAAAGCGTGGCTATTGGTCACATTTTATTCACCGAAAATAAGTCAAGTGTATTTTTTTTAAACTTTATTGTTATTTACTGTTATAAAATACCTTATATTTCAAGTAGTAGCTATCGTTCATTTTATCCGCTACAAAAGTGACATACCTGTATAACCTAGTTGGTTGTTTGTTGTTTTTAAAAAGGATGTCGTTCACAGGGTAACGATCACATCCAAAGATTTTGAAATGGTTTGTCGCTTCGTAAAGATTGCTGAAATATTGCAGCGTTGTTTTCCCTAACTAATCATTCAGGTAAAGAGGAAATACTACCGAGATACATGATACATCATTAACTATTATCGTAACTATTTTTTTTCTCTGAATACTTTGGTTATTCGTACACTGAATATTGTTTCGTTTTTGTCTATACATGTATTTGTACACACCCTTTGTTCTTGCATTGTCTTTGCGTGGAATGTTTGCTGAAGCAAAGTAGAAATGAGGCAACCCTTACCACGCAGACAAATTACATCTCCATGGAGTACCATTGTACTATTTTGAAGTACGTTTCTGTGTTAAAGTAATTATAATTTAAAAACTTCGCAGTGACAATATACAAGAAACTACATAAAACTTAAAGATGTAAACAAAAGGAAAAGCACACTGATCTATAAGCTACAGAAATAAGTGAATACATGATACACAGGATCACTGAGGGTTTTTAGCTGATAGCGTTAGTACAGTTCTACATGTCAGTTCACTAATAATTTCTCCACAGACTTAACACACAATAACGATTGAAAAGGTGCTTAGAATATAACTTAACAACAATAGCACAAATGATCATATGTAAACAAATTATAAAAGCAAATCAGTTGATAACATGCAAGAGGGCCAAGAGATATCGTGACGTTTACCATTGAATTTACAAATCGGACAATTTAACATGTTGGTCCAATATTTTTAGCGCTTCATGTTGAATTAACAGATGTCCAGTTGGCATTCATACTCCCCTTATTGTCAACTGAAGGCAATTTAATGAATATATTTTCATTTGATAACACTTATATGATAACATCCCAAGATATTTGTATCTATAAAGAAAAAAATCAATATCGTCAAGGACGAAACAGCCATTTTCTGTGATCGATGGCACAAAAATTATGACATCACATAAAAATAAGCGGATTGCAGATCATGCACCCCTGAATGTCAAATGCGCTTGGTAAGTATACATATTAGGGTTGCAGTGAAAAAGTAAATATATGTATATGAATGCTATAAAGCACCGTGGTAGTCAAATAATTTCAAGATAGCCAAATATTCATTATTTTGTAATCTTATCTGTCTCAAAAAATGAGCATTAATAAATACAATCCTATGTTAAAAATGTTTATCAAAATGTCTATATCGAACAAGACATTTGATAATTGTATGTCTACATGGTAACGAACTTCAAGTTGTCGGCTACCGCGTTTTCCAATTGGTGCATTATACACAACAAGAGTAAAGAGAGAGATACATGTTGTACTTATAAAATTCCAGAAAGGTTCATTAAGTATGAAGCTCACATGTTGAATTTGAACCACAGCAACAAGTCCATCTATTAGAATCAAGAAAGATGACTTTCTAAACACGAAATTTGAAAAAGATCCTTAATACTCTCTGGCAAATACGTGTAACGGTATCGAAATAAATCGATTTCGGATTGATTCCGAAATATATTATACATAACTGGATCTACATACGAAATCCCTTCAGTACTTTCAGAGAAATAACAGAAATAAAAGACGGACGGATGACGACCAATGGGGGGGAGGCTATTTTTATAGCTTGCCAACCATTTGCTGATGGTAGGTTTAAAAGATCAATTCAATAAAAGTATTTTGACGGGGTATCCATTGGAGTTGCATGAATGCGTAAAAAACGATTACATGTACAATGATTTAATATTCAGTTTTCGCAACTTTGGATGTGACCGTTACCCCTAAAGTTCTAAGTGTGACCGATATCACTTTCATAATTTCTAATTAAGAACCCTCTATGTTTCTCCACAAGCAGATATAATGAATGAAATATTTTCTTTCAACAGTCATATATTATATATTAGTAAACGGGACGGTTTTGTGACAGCAAAATTTATTTATTTACAACTTTTAACGTTTTATCGAATAAAATGTGACCGATATCCCTGCTGTCGAAAAATATTGTGTCGAGGTGTTTGCATTATCTGAGCTAGTTTGACCATATTTAATAGCTTCATAGAATCTCTAACAATACACTGTCTTTGACGCACGATAGGTTTAGAAGATACATTGCTTTTATGTCATAATTTCAGCCGATTTTCATCTTGAAGCGGGCGTTTTATCATTGTTTTTGTGTGCCCGATATCACTTCCTGTGACGTAGGTTGTCCCCATTGATGTAATTTTATAAGAATTACTAACCTGTCCAAAAAGACGACATCCTCCTTGAGAAGACGACATTTTTCCTTAGGCCATAAGATCCTGATCAGGGAGTTTTCCTTCAGTTTTGCTGAACTAAGGGCACTAGCTAGCTGTTTCACAGACTGAAATACAAATGTTTGGTCAAGTTGTCAGGCTAGTTTTAACATGTGATGGAGAGATGCTGTGTAAATTGTGATTTAATGGGCATGAATTCAAGGTATTTGAGACTGGAACGACTATAAAATACAACATATAAAAACTCTTTGCATTTAAACAAGCACAGAATTATTTTCATAACTAAATTATTTCTAATTATTCCTACATTTTCTTTAACTAATCCTACCAAAAAATTTGAAACTTTTATAATTACAGAAAAGATATTGAACTGCTTCAGATATGAGTCTTACATTGACACTTTTTGGTTCGTCCGACTCCTCCGTGTACAAACATCCTTCGTTTCCGTCGCATCCCTCCACCTGGAGGAAACAATTGGTAGTGTGACCTATACCACTCGGCAAGATCTTCTTCCGCAACATAGCATTTATCACTGAGCTCTTTCCATTGGAGGTTCTGCAAAGTATTTCAATTAAATTTTTAAAATATGACAGAATATATGATTAATCAATATGTATAACTATCAATGCTCTTGATCTAACCACATAACCAGCACTACTCTTTTATAGTTTATGAATCTATTAAGGAGGTAAATAATTATAGAAGGCAATTTCAGTCAATTCCCCTTTGAGTTACAGTTCCCCATCTTTTCATAAGTTTTCTCCCCTTTACTTCCTGAATGAATCGATAATAAAACAATTTTTCTTCCCCTTTAAGTTCCTGAATATATTGAGGAAAAAAACAGTTATTTACCCCTTTAATTTCCCTAATATAGAAAATGAAGAGAAATATTACATGTAATCATTATGTTACTAGACCAAATTTCCAACTTTAATAAGTTGTAATAACTCCGATCCCGTTGTTAATTTGTTGCAATAATATATGTTTAAACTCAAAACAGAAATTTCCCTAGATAACATTTACCGAAGAAGTTGTACATCGTATATTTAAAAAGAAATCATTTGTAACAAGTGTGAGGTACAATATTATAAGACTCTTTCATACGTGGATATGAAGGATAGGGATATTCTACCCAAGGGTCACAAAATGTAGTAAAACCCAAGACTTGCCGAAGGTTTTGCAACATTTTGTGATCCCAAGGGTAGAATATCCCTATCCTTCATATATCCACTTATGAAAGAGTATTTTTCTTTCATACCTCAACGTTTTATTGCTATTTTACAATTGTAATATCCTGTCATTTTGAAATAAATTCGAAGAAATCCACGGCTCAGAGTCATTTTTTCATACATGAAAAACTAAGTGATATTTTCAACAAAAATTCCGTTGTTTGCATCTTTTATAGTAAAACCAGTCAAGTTTGTGAAAAAAATGTTAAAATTTTACCGAGGAAATAGAAATTTTGTTGACGCCATGACGTCACAAGGCTTTATTGCATGGGTAGCCAAGCAATACAGCCTCAGGCGGCATGCGTGTAATGCCCTATACCAGCCAGTATTACATCCGTAGGTATGAAAGAATATGTATTACCTTCCAAAGAAGCAAACTTTCATATGATCACGAGCTAAAACCTCTATGATGCCTTTAACCATCTCCTGAAACTCTTCCACCTGTTTCTTTTCCTCTGACCCATCTCTGTGCTCTGAAAAATATAATTCAAAATTTAAAACTTAATAAACTTTCATTTCTAAGTTCACATCTATTTGAGACATACACCAGGTTTCTATTTTAGTATTATACTCGGTAATTATATAAAACTGTTAATACCTATACACAATGTATTTTGAAGTTGTTTATTATCCTGATAATTTCCATATCATTAACAAACAAACCATGGTTGAATTTCTACTGATGCACACAACAAATTAATTGTATCGTTCATTCCTTCTTATTTCATTTCAATGATATTGATGAACATTTGTGTATGTATTGTAATTGAGGATGAGCTTAGAAAAGCTCTCATTTAAATGGACTATATCTAATTTTACTTAAAGTGAATAGTCGGGCAAAGAAAACCAGTCTAAATGCGTACATTGGCCTTCCAAAAGTTCTCACATATTAATACGACGGCCAAGTTCTGCTTACGTTTCCCAGTTCTGACCATTAAAGTAAAGGAAAGTTGAAAGCATTGAAAGCGAGGCTGCGTGGAAATGTAACCACGGACATAGTCAGCCGGGAGGACATTTTAGGATTCCTATACTTTAAATTAATTTCTTCGTTCGCAGACAGATTTTGGCGAGAGATTTTATTTTTCTATTTAATAAGAAATTATACTGGATACATTCACACCATTTTTACCGACTTTAGCCATCCTTGCCCGACTGTTCACTTTAACAGTTCATTGAAATACTGTATTTAGTATTTTGTCTTATTATCTAACAAAGAAAAAATGTGTTAACTCACCACCAAGGAATGTCTTGGACTCATTGATATATTCCAATACTTCTTTGAATATATCATTTATAGTCTTTTTAGCTTGTGAGAAGAACTTAAGAGGAGACTGTGGACGATTATTGTGTCCATTGCCAAGACTACGACCTGATACCATGGAGTCACCTTGACCTTGCTGACCTTCGAGGTCTTCCATACTGTATGTTTTTAAAACTCCGGACATGGTCCTGCTAACTCCTGAAATATGGAATAATACAATTCAATAAAGCAAACAGCTGGAGCTGGACAATACGATGTCCGACAGGATCTTTTTGTCAATAGGACGTAAACATAACAAACCAAACCATATCTGTTTCTGACCATGGCTAAGATGTCCAACAGGATCTGTCATCATCTTATCTGTATCTGACCATAGCTAAGATGTCCAACAGGATCTGTCATCATCTTATCTGTTTCTGACCATGGCTAAGATGTCCAACAGGATCTGTCATCATCTTATCTGTTTCTGACCATGGCTAAGATGTCCAACAGGATCTGTCATCATCTTATCTGTTTCTGACCATGGCTAAGATGTCCAACAGGATCTGTCATCATCTTATCTGTTTCTGACCATGGCTAAGATGTCCAACAGGATCTGTCATCATCTTATCTGTTTCTGACCATGGCTAAGATGTCCAACAGGATCTGTCATCATCTTATCTGTTTCTGACCATGGTTAAGATGTCCAACAGGATCTGTCATCATCTTATCTGTTTCTGACCATGGCTAAGATGTCCAACAGGATCTGTCATCATCTTATCTGTTTCTGACCATGGCTAAGATGTCCAACAGGATCTGTCATCATCTTATCTGTTTCTGACCATGGCTAAGATGTCCAACAGGATCTGTCATCATCTTATCTGTTTCTGACCATGGCTAAGATGTCCAACAGGATCTGTCATCATCTTATCTGTTTCTGACCATGGCTAAGATGTCCAACAGGATCTGTCATCATCTTATCTGTTTCTGACCATGGCTAAGATGTCCAACAGGATCTGTCATCATCTTATCTGTTTCTGACCATGGCTAAGATGTCCAACAGGATCTGTCATCATCTTATCTGTTTTTAACCATGGCTATGATGTCCAACAGGATCTGTCATCATCTTATCTGTTTCTGACCATGGCTAAGATGTCCAACAGGATCTGTCATCATCTTATCTGTTTCTTACCATGGTTAAGATGTCCAACAGGATCCGTCATCATCTTATCTGTTTCTGACCATGGCTAAGATGTCCAACAGGATCTGTCATCATCTTATCTGTTTCTGACAATGGTTAAGATGTCCAACAGGATCTGTCATCATCTTATCTGTATCTGACCATGGCTAAGATGTCCAACAGGATCTGTCATCATCTTATCTGTTTCTGACCATGGTTAAGATGTCCAACAGGACCTGTCATCATCTTATCTGACCATGGCTAAGATGTCCAACAGGATCTGTCATCATCTTATCTGTTTTTAACCTTAGCTAAGATGTCCAACAGGACACGATTATGCATATTTTCTAGCTCTAAAGCGTGTGATGTCACAATAGTCCGTGGCTTATAGCTGTACTATAACTGATGTGCTATCACTTATATCGACAGTTACAGGAAAAGCCGATCAACGATTTTTTATGATGACTTTTGAATGAAGTTAATCGTACAATAACTTTGGCTCGAATGTAAATAACTAAAAGAATGAAATTCGATGTTTCAAATACTCTAATTTATGCTCTAATAGCAGGTATATTCGTGTAATTATGAAAGAAAATCCGCACAGAAATAAAAGTTTCGGATTTTTTTGGTCGAGGAATTCAGCAACGAATAAGCTTTAATTAGATAATATTTTCCTGTAGTCTGTATCTTTGATAATTTTACGTAACAAGTAAAGAAATCCTTGATTAAAGCATCGAGGATATGATGCTTGACGTACGTACACACTGATGATTGATCATTACAAACATTGTGTTGTGTGTTTCTAACCGAATAAATTGAGATACATTTATTACAGTACCGTAATACGTTTCCAACATGTGGTAGAAAGAATTTATTTTTGATATTATAAAAGATCAAAATATTGAAATATTAAGCAAAACAAACTATTTTTTTAAGTCAGTACGGTCGCGTTCAATTTTTAATCGATATACGAATAGATACACCGATATAGATATATAATTAGCCATGTCTTTGGTTTGATGGTTATGTAATACCAGGACCAGGATGTTGTTTACCTGTACGCAACGCCATTCATCGAACTCATCTGTAATTTGCAGGCAATTTGCTATTCGGTTGACTATATCGGGTATTTGGTATTGTCTTACTGTCAATCAGGCTAGGACATCCGTTAATTGGATTGTGATTTGAATTATGGAAACCCCGTACATCAATGCTCTAGGTATTTTATTGTCACCTCCATTTTTAAAATGAAGATGTAAAAGCAAATGGAAATAAAATATCCCTGATCATACCTAGGAATATATATTACACACACACACACACATATCTATATATGTCGTACACAGATAAGATAATAATGGAAGTTGACTTATTCAGAAACAAAAATGGTTCTAAGAACTATTTCAACTAAAGGTTTAACCTTAAAAAGTTATTCCAGTCGAGTACTGTAATAACGTAATCGTGGCATATAGCAATCTTCCGTAAATTCTAAGGTACAGTCAAACCTCGATGATTCGAACTTCGATGAATCGAATTTCTCGCTGTATCGAACTTTTTGTCTGGTCCCGAATTTCTTCACTATATAACTTTACTAACTAACCCATGTATGAATCGAAGTTTTATGAATCGAAGTTCTCGATGTATCGAACTTTTTTCATGGACCATTTGTTATAGAATCATAGGTAATTGACACTCGATGATTCGAATAAAAATTTACCTGTACAGATCAGGTGTTGGCCGATACCCCGCGGCATGCTGTCACACCTAGCTGTCTCGTGACGGCCCTTCGCCGGACAATAGGGATTATGACAGCTTGTGTTGCTAGCTTGATATCATCAAGATAATTAATATCACTAATCAGGCCGATACCCGGTGCTTTGTTTTTACAAGCTGCGTTATTAAATCATTAGTACGGCAAAGATACAGTTAGTCGTGTTTGATGTTCGCCGCCGCCAGTGGTAGCGGTTTGTAGAATTTACGGAACGGTAAATAGCGAGCCACATTATTAGTAACTCATACTCAAAACTGTTACATTGCACAACTTTGGCATAAATACTTGAGCAAATCGATCATTCTAAATCGAAGTATTTTGTAGGTGTTGTAGCGCTTTCGGTTCCTCCTTTTTAGTTTCGTTTTTTAACAACGTGTTTTCGTTTTTATATTCATTCCGTAATATTAACCATCGCTTAAATAGTCACCAAACGAACACTTGTACATGGGTTAGGCCTAGTACACGTAAGTCTTGTTTATAAGTCTTGTTTATAATATACGTATGTATTGCTAACGATAGCAATGCATGTGATTAATTGCATACTTCGTTTTTATTTTGTTTTGCTTGTGGTACAATGATTATAAAGTTTACTGAACGGAGACGACATGTACACAACTACCACAGTTGGTCATTGTAAAAAAGACATCGGTCTAATTTCAACCACGAATAATTCGAAGTCTCGATGTATCGAAGTTTTTCTGACGGTCCCTTGAACTTCGATACATTGAGGTTTGACTGTATAAGCAAGAGTTTAAGCATGTATTTTCACCGTTTCGAATCTACATGTATAGTCATACAAGAAGGGTTACAGCATTACCACACTAAATATACTTATTTAAATATCACTAAGTATGTTCATATATCACACTATTAAAATCTCGGTATGATATACAAAAGGATCGACAATGAATAGGCTATTTTAAGGATTAGTATAATTTTTAAATAATGATTTTTTTTTTTTAAATCTACACTTGTACTGTATCTAAAATCATATATCAGAAATATCATTGTTGTATGTCTGCTTTTTAGTAAACGTTATGGATAAAGTTTCAAAGGCAACAATATAGATATACATATTATTTTCGGTATAAGATCGGGGCTCGGCACCATAAAACTTTCTCAGACAGATTTTTTACTCAAGTCAATGTTAAATCATATACTTGAGTAAAAAATCTGTCTGAGAATAGTTTTATGGTGCCGTGTTTGCATCGTTATAGCAGAAGTTTGAAATAAAAACATGCATTATAGATATATTAATGCTTATTTTTGTGATTTTACTCATAAAAAGATAGTGTTACATTATACTGTTTTTTATTACACAGAAATTTACATAATATTAATATTCTATCTAAATCTCAGTCCAGACTGATCTGAACATCATTTTGATATCGTTATCAAAGTGGACTGATTATCTAATCTAAAGTTAGATATGTTTGAAATGGTGTAAATGGAATGTTTTGAAACTGAAAATATCTACATCATAAAGCTAGAATAACCATTTACTCGAAAAACTCAAATTGTAGATCTAACGTATATGTATATATGCTGTATAAATGTATAGTACTAGGCTTACGTTGTGTAGCCGCGGACTACTCTGACATCACAAGACCAGGTGACCGCCTAGCTCATTATCTCTGAACCGTAGTCGACACTACCCGTAAATCATGACCAAAACCAACCGATAGCGCTAAAAGCTAGGCGATTCGTTGGGCGGGACTTGATTTTTCATTCATTCAAAGAAATATCCCGACGTATTATCAAAAAAAAAAATTTGGCTGCACAAATCCTTTAAACGGTCCCATACTCGAGTGTAGGACAAAAGCCCTCCCCAAACAAAAGCCCTTTGGGACATAAGGCCCTAGGACAAAAGCCCCTGCGGACAAAAGCCCCTTAGGATAAAAGCCCCTGCAGATAAAAGCCCCTGCAGACAAAAGCCCCTTCTTTATAAAAATTTTTTTCTCTTATTTATTAAAAAAAAATATCTGCTGTGTGGTACATTTTGATGTTATTAGAGAAGAGTGTCAAAGAAAACAAAAATCGACATACTCTATGTTTTGAGTCGTTCACATATCAGGAATCTCTTGCTGTGTTAAACCTCTGCGCTCTCAGATAATGTTTTTTTAACTTAACCCTAACTTGGTGTTGACTAACGTGAACATAATATTCGAAGATTGCATGGATCATATATAAAAAATATATGTTTGAAAGAGAAAACCGAAAGTGTTAAATGATGTCTGCTGTAGTTGAAGGTTGCGTAAGATCAAAAAAATTTGCATGCAAAAAATTCTCCACTAAATACGTACATCTCCTTTTGGTCAGCAATGAAACAAACGAACTGTCTAAATTATTCCCCACGCAACTGTATGATAAGCTGTCCGAAGAGTAGGTTTTTCTATTCTTCTATGAAATGTTCCTCTTGTCGACCTTCAGTCTTTACGCATGGCAGCGGACATCTTTGATGAATCTAAGAAAATAAACGATATAGCGGTAATAAATATGCGGAAATGATTTGGCGTGTATAATTTCTGATATTCCGGATTTCAATGCTTCGTATTATACGTTTTTCTTTCAGATAAAAGCATAAAAGACTTAGCTACTAATGATTGTTTTAAAATAAAACTTCTTTTTTGTAATTTATAGTAAATTTATCAATTTAGTTTGCAACAATATGTCGTGTGTCAAGTTCCTATCTAAAAATTCCTAACCGTTACAGTATGACGCTGTTTTTTTTTTGTAAATCTATTGCATATTTTCATTGACTCTTTATCAGCAAAACACTATTTTTTCCAATATATATATTAAAGAGGTAGTGTAATGTGGAAGCAAACCTTAAATAAAATCATTGATTAACCATAAAAAATACTATAACACGAAGCAAAAAATTTTCCGGTGCGTCATTTCACATATAAAAGGCGTAAAAGTAATCTCCGTTCAAAAACATACCTTTAGAATTTTCAACTTTAGGGAATTCCCCTTTTTACCGGAAGTGACGTACTGTGAGCAACAGATTACGTCTGTGTTGTGATAACACGATGGCTTCGTGCTCGATGCGTATCGCATTATAACTCATCGCCTCTTTATATTTGAATTTATCTTTTTACGTGCGTATACAGTTTTTTGTATTCCTAAGCTGAAGTTTTTTTCCTGTAAATGTGATAAAAATGGCAAGTTTTCGGCACAAAGGATGACGGTGCATTGTTGCAGCAGGCTGCAGCGGTATCAGGACATCTCGCACTTGGAGACCTCGGTACTTGGGTTTTTTTCACCTCGACATTTTCCCGATATCTCGGCACTTTCGTTTTTTATCTGTCGTTTGTTATTATATAATATAAAGATACTACATTAGGCCCTAAATTCTTTAATTTTGTGCTCTTCAACTTATAGAAGTCCTTGTTTATTATTGAATATCTTGCATTAGGATTTTCTACTCCCTTTTTATAAATTTATCAGAATACGAAACATAAATGTGTTAAAAATTAAATAAAGATGTATTTATAATTCGACAATTGCTGTTGTTACTTATGCATTGGTATTGAATAACTAAGGAATGAGTCTCTCTTTTCTTTTAAATAATCTCCCAAACAGAAACCATACTTATGAGATCTATATTCTATTTCTTATTGCTCATAAAGTATAATATAAAACACGTGTTCTTCTATGTTAAATAAGAATGCTACATTTGTAGATTCAGACTTCCGATAGGTGTTCATTTACGATATTATTTTTTTTTTTATACATTATAATATTATTTCATTAACAACCTTAAGTTTTATATATCATTTTCTTTCAAGTCGTGTTTATTAAAGCTCTGCAGTTATCTTCTATATCATACAATAATTAGTTTTACGTCAAATAAATCCTTAAAGTACTTCAGTGATTAATGGTAAAAATACATGGAATGTAATTAATTTGCTGTCGACAGACTTTTGAATCGTGTAGTAACTTACTAAGAATAGTCGATCTTAATCCCGACTCTTATTATACTTAGGTGTAATATGAATGAAATATCTTCTATTTGCTTGATTTCAGTCTATTTTTGAAAGATGACCTCTGACAAGTGGTATTTTTTACTCTATCAAAAACAAAGAAGACGACTTTATCTACTTTGTATTACAAAGTTACTTGCTTTACATCATTACCACCATGAAAAGTTTGAGCTTCTAATTACTTCAAGATAAAGATATAAAAAAAATAATTGCATCCCGAAAAAATCTGTGGCACTTATGTCCTATATGCAATGAAGTACTGAATACGTATGCACCAAATCAAATAATTTATCATTTGTGTTAATTATTGATACATGTATATACATACGCGATTAAACACCAATTATAGTTCAAATGGGAGAATCGTTTTATACTCTGTCGGCGGTGTAGCATCTTGAATAAATTGGCTTGTAATTATTTTTCTGATATTCACAACTGAGAATATTTGCAATATATTGATTCATTCGTACGCTTATAAGTCTATTTTATTATAACAACCTGTATTTGACACGAACACATGCATTTTATGTATAAATCTTGTACGAAGTACATGTATTATGTTGGCTTTATTTTTTTTTTTTTTGCGGAGGTCGCCGGTAGATCTAGAGCCCCGCCCCACCTCATAGCATTGGCTTACAAGACTCGATGTTCACGTGGCAGTTCAATTAATATACCAACTGATTGACGAGGTGTGTCCATTGGATTACTGAATCATTTATTCTGCAACCAAACCGAAGCATATGATATGAAAATGTGTCCGCAAACAGAAATTCTTTAAGATATGTGCAAAAACTTTAATTTACGTTCCGGGATTTGTATTTTGCATAACCCAGAATAAAATACCTATACTGTAAAATCTACTAAATTATGAACGCCGTAACTCCTATGAACGGAGTAAATATGTGAACAGCTAACTTTAATTTGATTGCTGAAAATCTTGCGATATTGGAAATTAAAGCTCAGATATGTCAATGTCTGAGGCACGTCATGTCTTCTCAGTAACAACTTACAAATGTACTAGCTTCAGTTACATCTTTATGCAGAGTAGAACGTAGTAAACTTTCTTGTACATATATGTTGTGTGGTTAAAATAACTGAAAATTACGTGTATTTGGCCTATGACCATTGTCGAAATCAATCTTTACATTTGCCAAATTGCAATTAATTGTAAAATCAGATTTTCCTGTATTGTATTTTTTTTTAATTATTTCATGCCTTTTGACATATTTTTAGTTTGATTGTCACAGTTTGCTTATTTAACCAAATTAATTAAATTCCGTATGATCGTAGATAAAAATTTGCAGATCCATAATAATGGTATGATTTTCCGTGGTCTATTTATATTTAATTTAATTTACATGCATTTTATATCGCCAGCGGGAACATGATATTGACGTCAATTTTTTTGTAAAGCACTAACACAGAATTTATGGAAAATCGTTGAAAAACGAACGTGAAATTCGACTGAAATTAGTCAAAATGCTTAATAATCATATATAAGAAAAGTATCAATTAATATTACTAAAACGAACATTCTTTAAAAGTGTGCAAATATAGCGATTCCCTAATAAAAAACTATCCTCTTTCCTTGCGGTACCGCCAGGTGGTCGCGTCTCACTGCTTGAATGTTGCCTCATATGACGTCACAATGCTTCGAAGCCAAACCGAAGTTGCGGTTGATTGTTTTCAAACAGGTGCAAATGGGCAAATTCGATCTTAAATATCTCGGAGATTTCTGATTCGTTTTCATAATTATTTTTTTTGTTTTGTTGGATTAAAATTTTCTTCTGAATAAAGGAAGGAACATTTCCATTACACTACTCTCTTAAATACTGCAGACTGCCAGTGACTTAATCAGGTGGGCATTCATACACATGGGAATATATCCCCTCCCACACATCCTCATGCCAAGTCACGGTATCTGAGCAGGAACTGAATACATATATCTATCTAGAAACGAATACACGTACCCGGCCTACTATACCTTTCCGGGACGAATTTGGTCCCTATGTGTCGTTGTGGAGCATGCTTCCGAAAATCACTCGGGCATCGTTTTCTTTACTTTTTGTAGTTTTCCAATTATCTATCGGTATACATGCATTTACATATTATTTTTTGTCCAAACAAACATTACCATTCTTAATATCTACTCGTAACGCTCACAAGACGTCAAATTCATCAATTTTGTGGACTTGCCTGTATATAATTCCCTTCAGAAAGACTTCCATTTGTATCATGTAAAAAATAAATGCCTCTCGGTGAGAATTTGATAATTTTATGTGGTTCAGTTTTATGGCCGAAAGGTAAATGATATTAACAAGTACGATAAAAATGCAAAAAAAATTTTTTATAATGATTTGCATATCATTACTTTGCTCCATTAGCAGTAATAGGCACCAATTTAGCTCTAAAGACGACACCATTTTGCTGTCTAAAAGTCGGATACAATATTGCAGCTAATATATCTATCATGTATTTTTCGCTGTTAAAAATGTTTCCAAAATCCCAAATGCATGTTTATATTACGGTACATATATTCTTCAGTCATCCTCATTACTCCAGCATATTACCTGGTACATATATTCTTCAGTCATCCTCATTACTCCAGCAGGGCGTAGGAACGGGTGGGGGCGGGGGGCGGCGGGGGGGGGGTGGCAACATTCTTTTGCCCACCCCCATTTTCGCCGACTGAAATTTTCTAAAAAGCTTATTTGGAAAGAAAAAAGGTCCTCCTGCACATTTTCGTACTTCATTCTAGAAAATTTTCCGCTGCGCGGCGCATTTCCTAAAACGTTCAAGCACATATTGTCAAACCTTAATAGTAAAAATTCAATACACAAAAACAGACTAAAATGTCCATCAAGAGATTCTATGTACTATTTAGAAAAATGCTCTTAAAAGATCAATTTGTTTATATGTCTTAGGAACAATTAATCATTTTATGTTACACAACAATGTGCCGATGGTGTGAAGCCGGTATATTCAGATCGAGAAGGGTTGCATAATGTTATGACGACACAATTATCATTTCTAAATGCAGGTAGCTTTAAATCGAAAAATTACCATGTTAAGAACGCTTTATAATCATTAAACTTTATCGTAAAACTCATCTCAGCCATTCTAAATCGTACTTTTTTTCCCGGGGGAGACCCCCGGACCCCCCAAACACCAAATTTCTCGCGCTTTCGGGCGATCGCAAAATCATCAAAATACATAAAACTCATCCCGGGGGTCACCCTCAGACCCTAATAAAACACCAAAATCTTGCGCCTTCGACGCTCACACGCTAATTTGGCCAATTTGCGTATTCAGCGTTAATTTCCTTTTAGCGACCCCACTGTCTATAAATGTGTACAAGGATTAAATTTAGTGATATATAAAAAATGTACATAAAGCATATATTATATGGTTGGGAGTTGAATTAATCTCCTCTCGTAAGGGGGGGGGGGTTACAAAATATTGAGGACCTTTGCCCCCCCGCCCATGACGTTTCATCTTCCTACGCCACTGTCCAGGGGTTACTCTCACTGACGTTATATCCATGCAGCCATGGACTCTTATCTCATAATAAAACTGGAGGCAATTCAGGAAAAAAAACCTTGATCTATCACAGGCCTGCAGAGATTTCCTCTGATGTGCATCAAAAGAATCGAATAACGGTATACTGTGGTTGGCTGTGTTACTTTTTGGGCATTGCTATCGATCCCTATAATCTCAAAAGAATATCTCTCCAATCCTGTGATTGGTCAGTTTCTTTCTACAGAACTGCCTTCAATTTTACAATGAGATAGTCCAGGGGTGGACATAACGCTGCGGCCCTAAACCTACTGATGGCTCAGTGGTTATGGCGTACTAATAGGCCCAGTTTCATGGACATTTCTTAATTTACATAACTGAAAATTCTTCATACCTTAACTTCTGTGGTGCTATTGTATGGAGAATTACCGTAATTACCGTATTCCACTCATTAAGTGTCAAGGGTGCTTAAAAATCAAAATAAAATGATCATGAGGGAGTGCTTTAAAAGGACCAAAGGTCTAGATATGGTAATGGCTCTTTTTGGCCCTTAAATCTACCAAATTTCAAATTCAGTATTTAGAAATTACGTTGCTGCGTTTGAAATATTGAATTTGCCCCTGATAAAAACTTAATGATATTTTTGTTGAAAGAAAGTTTGTTTTTGCTATATAACCATGGTAACTTTGCATAAATTATGCAAATTTGAAAATTTGATCAATTTTGGCATATTTTTTGATAGTTTTTCTTTAAAGATGCTCCACCGCAGACAGGGCATAAATGATATTCATCATTTGAACAATAATTGGCGTTTAATCGTGTATCTATAAGTCTAATTAACACAAAAAATAATATAAAATAATTTATTTTGCTTTTTGTGCGTGAGCAGTCAGTATTTCATTCTATATAAGATATAGTGGCACCGAATATTTTCGGGATGCAATTTATTATTTTTCATAGTTTTAACTTAAAGTAAAATTAGAAGCTCAGACTTTTCAATGGTGGTAAGGGTGTAAAGTAAGCAACGTTTGTAACTGAAGAAAAATACTAAATCCTCTGTTGTTGTTTTTGATAGTGAAAAAATACTGTTTGTCAGCGGTGGAGCATCTTTAAAAAGCAATAGAGTGCAACCTAGAACAAACTTTATGTTTTAAGGGAATTAGCAGACACGAAGAATAGATCATTTAGAGAAATATAAAGTTTGTTCTAGAATGCGCTCTGTGTTAGCTATATGAAAAACTGCATAAAAAAGGCCAATCTTAATGAAATTTTCACATTTTGCATAATGTATGTATAATAAAAATGGTTGCCATGGCAACTAGAACTGCTATATTACCTAATAGCACTATCAAATATGTAAGGTATGTAGTTAATATTTGAAATGCAAGATTAACATCTTAAAATAACAGGGGGGGGGGGCATAAAAGACCCTTACCATACCCAGTCCTTTGGACTAAACTAATTATTGCACAAAGTAAGTTATTAATCAATTTGCAAAATAAATCAATTAGAGAAACCAAAGATTCAGACTGCATCTAATTAGAGGTAGGTGAATTATCATTGAGGCCTCAACAGGGTGTAGGTGTGCTTATATGGACAGGGTGCTTATAGGGACGGGGTGCTTATAGGGACGGGGTGCTTATATAGGGTCAGGGTGCTCATAGGGACAGGGTGCTTATAGGGTCAGGGTGCTGATAGGGACGGGGTGCTTATAGGGTCAGGGTGCTTATAGGGACGGGGTGCTTATAGGGTCAGGGTGCTTATAGGGACTGTGGGGGTGCTTATAGGGTCACGGGTGCTTATCGGACGGGGTTGCTTATAGGTTGCAGGTGCTTATAGGGACGGGGTGCTTATAGGGACAGGGTGCTTATAGGGAGGTGCTATAGTCAGGGTGCTTATGGGGACATGGGTCTTGTATAGGTCATCTTGGGAGGGTGCTTATGGGACAGGGTGCTTATAGGGACGGGGTATGCTTTATAGGGACGGGGTGCTTATAGGGACAGGGTGCTTATAGGACGGGGTGCTTATAGGGACAGGGTGCTTATAGGAAGGACGGCGGGTTCTTATATAGGGACAGGGTGCTTATTGGACGGGGTGTTTATAGGGACAGGGACGGGGTGCTTGTATAGGGTCAGGGTGCTTATAGGGACAGGGTGCTTATAGGAATGGAGTGCTTCATAGGACGGGGTGCTTATAAGGGACAGGTGCTTTAGGGACGGTGCTTATAAGGAAGGGTGCTTATAAGGACAGGGTGCTATAGGGACAGGACGGACGGGTGCTTATATAGGACAGGGTGCTCTATAGGACTGGAGGGTGCTTATAGGGACAGGGTGCTTATAGGGACGGAGGGCTTAGGCTCAGGGTGCTTATAGGGACAGTGCTTATAGGACAGGGTGTTATAGGAAGGCGGTGTTATAAGGAACAGGGTGCTTATGGGACAGGGACGGCGTGCTATATAGGGACATGGTGCTTATAGGAACTGATTCTTATAGGGGACAGAGTACTTGTAGGACAGGGTATTATTTAGGGACAGGGTGGCTTATAGGGACAGGGTGCTTTTAGGGACGGGGTGTTTATAGGGACGGGGTGCTTATAGGGACAGGGTGCTTATAGGAATGGAGTGCTTATAGGGACAGGGTGCTCATAGGGACGGGGTGCTTATAGGGTCGGGTGCTTTATAAGGTTCAGGGTTGCTTTATAGGACGGAGTGCTTTAATAATAGAGTCATCGAGTGCTTATTGGAACGGCAGGTTGCTTACGAGGGACGGCGGTGCTTATAGGAATGGAGTGGCTTATAGGGACAGTGACTTATACGAATGGTGCTGATATAGGAACAGGTGCTTATAGGGACAGGGACGGGGTGCTTATATAGGGACAGGGTGCTTATAGGAACTGGATCTTATAGGGACAGAGTACTTGTAGGGACAGGGTATTTATAGGGACAGGGTGCTTATAGGGACAGGGGTGCTTTTAGGGACGGGGTGCTTATAGGGACGGGGTGCTTATAGGGACAGGGTGCTTATAGGAATGGGGTGCTTATAAGAACAGGGTGCTTATAGGGACAGGGACGGAGTGCTTATATAGGGACAGGGTGCTTATAGGAACAGGATCTTATAGGGACAGAGTACTTGTAGGGACAGGGTGTTTATAGGGACAGGGGTGCTTTTAGGGACGGGGTGTTTATAGGGACGGGGTGCTTATAGGGACAGGGTTCTTATAGGGACGGGGTGTCTATATAATTATTGGGTTGACTATGGTAAGTTATCAGGAAAGTTGATGAAACTGAGCGATTGCTTACATAATTCATAATTTGATCTGGTGAACTTGCATATTTATTTAGTCTATCCATCTTCAAGGGTCTCAGCTACTGTCACATCTGCGCAGTTTACAGCCAGCAGGTTAATTGCTTTCTCAGTCTCATTCCTGTTTTTATGCACCAGTGATTTTGGCTCTGTTGATTTTTTTTATAAGTCTTACAGATCTACATTTCATCAAAGCATTGAATTTTTACAAAATAAAAGAGGCCCAAGGGTATGTATCTCTCACCTGGTTTGTAATGGCAAGTAATGTTCTGAATACAGGACCATTGTTTCTTTTCTGAAGGAATTGAAAAAAATTACATCTAATTTCCCTATTGGGCCCCACACTTTCTGCTCCAGGTGGTCAGTCTAAGCTAAATTTATATACAAACTCTGTTCCCGCTCCCCCAACAACTCTATGACTAGTAGTAATTTAAAGGATTTACCTGAATATTTCCCCTATTGGGCCCTGCCCCCTGGGGGTCAGGTTCAAAATTTATATAACCTCGAGCTCTGTTCCCCTCCCCCACAGAATGTTTCTGGCCAAAGGTTAAAATCCATGTAGAACTCTGACTAGTAGCGATTTAAAGGATTTACCTCTTTATTTCCCATATTGGGCCTCGCCCCTCTTGCCCCCTGGGGTCAGGTTCAAAAATTATATAATTTCTGTTTCCCTTCCCCACAGAATGTTTCTGGCCAAATTTGGTTCCATGTAGAACTCTATGACTAGTAGCGATTTAAAGGAAATGTTGACGGACGGGCGAGCGGACTAACAGACACTGCACGTCATGAATCGACATAAGCTCACCGGCCCTTTGGGCCGATTGAGCTAAAAACTTTACTCAATTACATGTGCCTTGACCTAAAGCTTTACCTTCAATGACCTTTGACCCAGTTACCCTACATGTGACACAGTAAATGTATTTTCTGTTTAGTTGACCACGTGTAACTATACAGTTCATCAGTAAATATAGGACTTTTGACTTGGTGACTATATGACCATGACCTCTGTGCAATTGGCTGTGTACTTGATAGTTCTTTGTTTTGTCATAATAAATGTTGGAAATGTTTCAATTGATCTTGCTGCAGGAGTGTTCCTAAACCGTCATACCAAATTTTCATAATCATTCTACATGTCATTGAACTGGAACCTCTAGACAATTTTCTTTCATAAACTTCATGGGCTACACACACCCTAACCAGTTAACAGTTTCTGTAAATTTTCTATACATCTTTTTTAATGTGAAGCTTGATTAAGATAATCAAATAATCACAGTCTTTGTTGATATAACAATAACTGCATGATGAACTGACAGAAAATGACAAATTCTGTAGTAAAAAGAGAAATATAAAAATGTTTCATACTTTACCATATTTATTTCTATATAAATTGCACCATATATCATATTGTACCAGATCATACAGCAAATACACAGTTCATAGCCAGTAATGTACAAAACAAAAGCCATCACTAGAATAAAGACTTTACCAGAGAAAAATGTTTCGGCAGTGGAATTTGAAAACAAATCATATGAAGATGCAAAGTGTTAACATTTTAAAACTTGAAATATAAAATCCCATTATCTGGGTAATTGCATTTCAAAACTTAATATTCCATATAAAGACTACATAAGCTTGGCTAAATTAAACTGTTAAACCTTGAAGTCTAATTGAAAATCAGGATATGCTTTCAATCCACCTGCCCAAACAAAACAGGCTATTTATTTTTAAATAGAGCAATAGAGGGTATTATCGTCAGGAGGTAGTAATCGCCAGTTTTTCCTTAATTTAAAATTATTTTGATAAATGGTACAGTCCGGATGCTATACTTTTCATCAAAGCAAAATGTTGTTCTTTTGCAACCTTTCCGACCCTACCATCAGTCAGGAAAAGCTTCACCTTATCTTATTTTGATGCTCAAACATTTTAATATGTTTTCCATGCTGTATTTCGGGTCGTCTTACATGATCGAATAAGGTCAGTCAAACACACTTTTACTTAAGAGATCAAAATCGTAAAACAAATGCAAGAATATACTTGATCTATGACAAGTTCTAGAGCGTCTGCTAAATTGACTAGCGTTCTGTGTACATCCGGGATACTTCAATGCTGTAAATGGGCCTGGCGATAACTAACTCACATTGTACACTGGAGGAAGTTATCGTCAGTTTTCTAAATTAAATAGAAAATGTACACAAAAAATGATCTCAGTATACAATTCTCAAATTAAACTTGAATTGAATGAAATTGAAGGGAATAATACTTGTGGTTTTAAATAATGTGACAGAGAATTAGAGAAATGTAACTATTCTGAACCTTGCTTTCACTTTCATGTCATCGACAAATACTGTTTATATCATCTACGGATTTTTATAGCATCTATATCTGCATGAAGTCCGCGATATAACAGTATCCTGCAGATGTATGTGCATGCAATAATAACATGAATCAGTTTACATACGTGACACAAGGTGAGAAAATGTACTTTTAATAGGTGAAATAACAAAGACTGATGATAACTGCCTCCATGTGACGATAACTGCCTCCATTCAACCGGAAGTGCAAATAATGAATTCTCCCTTATTATCACAATTAACGCTGAAAACGAGCGCACTGATAATGGTATAGACAACCATATCACATTTTTAAGTCAACTGTGTGACATGACTTTGCTATGACCCGGAGATGCTTAACCCGACAATAATACCCTCCATTGCTCTAGCTCTAACTAAATCTTAATTGTTTTGTTCATCATGATTGTAAACAAAACCTCAAATATCAGAATGTTTTTAGAATTTCCTTAATTTAACTTGGTGGTTTCAATTCCCTGTTTAGTAATTGTGTTTTAATACATGTAGTTTATAATAGAAAAGGTGTTTTGCCTCCATATTACTAAAATAGGATTTTCATGTACCAAGTAATCCTTAAACAGAGTTGGTGTAGAATCATAAAAAATCTGACATATCTGGTAATTTCAGATCAAATATTTACAACTATCTATTATTTTCAAACAAGTACTCTGATGATTTGATTACACTTTATCAAACAATTGAACTTCACAGTTAAGAAGTCTCAGTACACAAGTCCCATCTAATCTGAACATCTATTACAGCGAGAAAATTCCAGATATATGTACATGAAAATGAAAGCGATGATACAATGCTGTGTGAATTTTATTTCTATGGATGGTCCCAGTTTGACAAACCTGATATATCCCTGTTGGCTATGTATGGTAAAGCCAAAAAAAATTAATGTGAAAAGGATAGCCAAAATCTAATGTTTTCACAAGTAAAAAGAATTACATGTTTTTTGTTTTTGTTTTTTTCCCCCACTTTATATGAGAAAAATAAAACAAATTTACAAATCCTTTAAAATTGATCCAATATCTTCTTACTTTGATAGCTATCTTAATCACTTTCAATACTAATACACTCATTCAGTTTCAATGATTGAACACAACAAATGCTACAAATAAAATGTATCAATGACGGATGATATCGTGTGATGAAGGATGTCAGTAAGTTGTCTGTGTTAGTCTGTGTCAGCCTTCCTGTACCAGAACCTCGCTCTGAAGTCCTCACTACATGTTATGAATGCTGGGCCGGTTGGTGAGTGAGCAATGTAACGGACAGCGCCGTTGTGGCCTGAAATGTAAAAATCAATCAAACACAATCATATCAAATTTAGATTTATGACGTCTATCCTTTATGATCATCTAGTAATACCCCTTTCTCCCTAAAAGCACCCCTCCCCCTTTTTCTAGAAGATGTTACATTAGAGCATTAACTGTTGCTACATGCATGAATAACTATTACCAGAAGAATTTTGTTTTTGTGGAAGAGGAATGTCTAAGTTACAGCTACATGTAATTAGATTAATAGAATCTTACATGGAGCTGTGAAGTGGACAGGGATATCTAAACGCGAGTGAAACATTTTTGCCGGTCAACCCGAGGCTTGCTGAGGGTTGACGGCCAAAATCTTTTACGAGGGTTGAGATATCCCTGTCCACTTCACAGACCCATGTTTGATTCTTTTTCTCTCATACACAGCAGAAAAATGATGAAATTCCACTTGGTTTCCAGCTTTTTCATCGCGCCATTAACGCAGAAACGTCGTTATGTGTCAAAATTGATGACGTCATCTACAATGTGCGTCGCATGTATTGATGACATCACGTTATTGTCTAGCGCTTCTTGTAAGATAGAGATATTCCTAGCAACCACGGGATATCCCTGTGAAGTATGGGAGAAATATCAATGTTGTCACTTCATTTGATACATTCATGATAGTTTTATTTTAAAACTTGTTTTGCATAGAACATAAATAAAAGAAATGCAGAAGCCTTGATTTGTATGGCAATTAAAGTACACAAAGTTATCTTTCTTTCATAAAGAACCTTCAATATTTTTCCATTCTGATATTTCACAAAAGTTGTAATAAAAACGAAAGTATCATTTAGAAAGAAATGATATCAAAAACTTTTGTGTATATTACCTAGTGATAAGAGACGTTGTCGTTCAGCGTTTCTGGAATCCCAACAACAAAGACTTGTTGTAGCCTCATCAGGGAATAGCACTGCACAAAAATATGTATTACATTAACAATTGACTACAAAAATCGTAATAAATTATTCTACACTTAATTTTGTTTTAATACTGAGGCCTACAAGATGTATCTGAGGTGACCCACTTGGTTGAGAATATGACACAACATTTCCTCGTGTTGCCTTTGAATCAAAGCCCAGACATCTAGATGTAAGGTAAGTGACTTACGATTGACAATGCTTTTACAGAAGTTTGTATTGATAAGAAATATCATTATGACCTACTCCAATGTATTATATATATAAGGCAGTTTAGTACTGTGTCACATATCTGCTGGCATATATCTCGTTTTTTTTACCATAGTCTTCAGTATGGTTAAACACAGCCTAATTGTAGTGTTGCTGTTTACTGATGGCCCGGACTCCTTTGTACTTAACTCTTACTTACCATAGTCTTCAGTATGATTAAACACAGCCTAATTGTGGTGTTGCTGTTTACTGATGGCTCTGACTCCTTTGTACTTAACTCTTACTTACCATAGTCTTCAGTATGATTAAACACAGCCTAATTGTGGTGTTGCTGTTTACTGATGGCCCTGACTCCTTTGTACTTAACTCTTACTTACCACAGTCTTCAGTATGATTAAACACAACCTAATTGTGGTGTTGCTGTTTACCGGTTGCTCTGACTCCTTTGTACTTAACTCTTACTTACCATAGTCTTCAGTATGATTAAACACAACCTAATTGTGGTGTTGCTGTTTACCGGTGGCCCTGACTCCTTTGTACTCAAGTCTTACTTACCATAGTCTTCAGTATGATTAAACACAGCCTAATTGTGGTGTCGCTGTTTACCGGTGGCCCTGACTCCTTTGTACTTAACTCTTACTTACAATAGTCTTCAGTATGATTAAACACAGCCTAATTGTAGTGTTGCTATTTACCGATGGCCCAGACTCCTTTGTACTTAACTCTTACTTACCATAGTCTTCAGTATGATTAAACACAGCCTAATTGTAGTGTTGCTGTTTACCAGTGGCCCTGACTCCTTTGTACTCAAGTCTTACTTACCATAGTCTTCAGTATGATTAAACACAGCCTAATTGTAGTGTTGCTGTTTACCGATGGCCCTGACTCCTTTGTACTTAACTCTTACTTACCATAGTCTTCAGTATGATTAAACACAGCCTAATTGTAGTGTTGCTGTTTACCGGTGGCCCCAGCTCCTTTGTACTTAACTCTTACTTAGCATAGTCTTCAGTATGATTAAACCCAGCCTAATTGTAGTGTTGCTGTTTACCAGTGGCCCTGACTCCTTTGTACTTAACTCTTACTTACCATAGTCTTCAGTATGATTAAACACAGCCTAATTGTGGTGTCGCTGTTTACTGGTGGCCTTGACTCCTTTGTACTTAACTCTTACTTACATAGTCTTCAGTATGATTAAACACAGCCTAATTGTAGTGTTGCTGTTTACTGGTGGCCCTGACTCCTTTGTACTCAAGTCTTACTTACCATAGTCTTCAGTATGATTAAACACAGCCTAATTGTAGTGTTGCTATTTACCGGTGGCCCTGACTCCTTTGTACTTAACTCTTACTTACCATAGTCTTCAGTATGATTAAACACAGCCTAATTGTAGTGTTGCTATTTACCGATGGCCCTGACTCCTTTGTACTCAATTCTTAGTTACCATAGTCTTCAGTATGATTAAACACAGCCTAATTGTGGTGTTGCTGTTTACTGATGGCCCTGACTCCTTTGTACTTAACTCTTACTTACCATAGTCTTCAGTATGATTAAACACAGCCTAATTGTGGTGTTGCTGTTTACCGGTGGCCCTGACTCCTTTGTACTTAACTCTTACTTACCATAGTCTTAAGTATGATTAAACACAACCTAATTGTGGTGTTGCTGTTTACCGGTGGCCCTGACTCCATTGTACTTAACTCTTACTTACCACAGTCTTCAGTATGATTAAACACAGCCTAATTGTAGTGTTGCTGTTTACCGATGGCCCTGACTCCTTTGTACTCAAGTGTTACTTACCATAGTCTTCAGTATGGTTAAACACAACCTAATTGTAGTGTTGCTGTTTACCGGTGGCCCTGACTCCTTTGTACTTAACTCTTACTTACCACAGTCTTCAGTATGATTAAACACAGCCTACTTGTGGTGTTGCTGTTAACCGGTGGCTCTGACTCCTTTGTACTCAATTCTTACTTACCATAGTCTTCAGTATGATTAAACACAGCCTAATTGTAGTGTTGCTGGTTACCGGTGGCCCTGACTCCTTTGTACTCAAGTCTTACTTACCATAGTCTTCAGTATGATTAAACACAGCCTAATTGTAGTGTTGCTGTTTACTGATGGCCCTGACTCCTTTGTACTCAAGTCTTACTTACCATAGTCTTCAGTATGATTAAACACAGCCTAATTGTAGTTGTTGCTGTTTACTGATGGCCCTGACTCCTTTGACTTAACTCTTACTTACCATAGTCTTCAGTATGATTAAACACAGCCTAATTGTGGATGTTGCTGTTTACCGATGGCCCTGACTCCTTTGTACTTAACTCTTACTTACCATAGTCTTCAGTATGATTAAACACAGCCTAATTGTAGTGTTGCTGTTTACCGGTGGCCTTGACTCCTTTGTACTTAACTCTTACTTACCATAGTCTTCAGTATGATTAAACACAGCCTAATTGTAGTGTTGCTGTTTACCGGTGGCCCTGACTCCTTTGTACTCAATCTTACTTACCATAGTCTTCAGTATGATTAACCTAATTGTAGTGTTGCTGTTTACCGATGGCCCTGACTCCTTTGTACTCAAGTCTTACTTACCATAGTCTTCAGTATGATTAAACACAGCCTAATTGTAGTGTTGCTGTTTACTGATGGCCCTGACTCCTTTGTACTTAACTCTTACTTACCATAGTCTTCAGTATGATTAAACACAGCCTAATTGTGGTGTTGTTGTTTACCGATGGCCCTGACTCCTTTGTACTCATGTCTTACTACATACCTAATATAAACACAGCCTAATTGTGGTGTTGCTGTTTACCAGTGGCCCTGACTCCTTTGTACTTAACTCTTACTTACCATAGTCTTCAGTATGGTTAAACACAGCCTGAGCTCGATGTTGGCTGTTTCCCGGTGGGCTCCAGCTCCTGTGTACACAAATTAGACAACGGTTTGTGGACAGCTCCCACAACTTCACCAGTGAATCTTTACCGCTTAGGACACCACATACTATAACATATATCACAAAACTCATATAAAAGTATAATAACAGCACAAGTAGATTAACCATAACATATGTGCATGGTAAGGATATCACTACAACTTTAAAATCTGAGGATGCATCATATGTTAAAAAATTGTTGTTTGAAGCAATTGATTGTCATGAACATACAAGAGAAATTACAGCAGGTGTCAGAAACTGTCCTTAAACTTCATTACATCCAAATTTTACTTTCAAAAGATACAAAAGATATTTGATTAGAATGCTATTAAAAGTAAACTTTCGAATAACAAAAACAAACTACTTCAGGCAATTCCCTATAAAGTTGCTCTATTAAATTTAGATACTAATGATTACTATAAAACCTTCTGTCAAATACAGAAATTTGCTTACTGGCTCTTTTGACAAAGTTGTTTTGATTTACAAAATTATTATTGATAAACAAGCAATTAGCTGTTTTATCATTAAAGCAATAGTCGGGCAAGTGACTGTAAAATCGGTAAAAATGGGTATGAATATATCCGGTATAATTTCTTATGAATTAGAAAAAATAAAAATTTCCGTCAAAATCGCTGTACATGCGAAGAAAATAATAATAATCTATGGGAATCCTAAAAGTCCTCCCGACGGCTATGAGTGCAGTTCAACCTTAACGCCATGCGCAACACCCACCACTCTCCGTAGTAAAACAAAACACAGGCTAACCGTATGGAACCAAAATGTTTCCGCAAAAACAACCAACTGACTCACCTAAAATGCGAAAGGAAAGGCAATGGAGCAGCGAAATCCACAACTGACTTGGTAAACATTACAACGCATGGACAGTGTTAATACAACTGTGTTATAAACAGTTCAAACGAGCACGCGGCTCCGGGACCGCTACTGTACGTACCTAGGCCTACTACCCGGTACTCCCTGCTCAGCTGATAGTGAGTGAGTCTTCGTATTTTGATCATTATGTAAATAGTTCCCTAGCAGTATTTTTTCATAAAATGAGATTGGTCACATGTTTCATACCTGTTCCCCAATCGCGTAAAACGTAACCCTGGGGTAAATAGCGGTTCTTTAGTGGGGCCTCTTTAGGGGTAATGAATGCCCTGTATATTTATAAAATGTACCGTTGTAATGCATGTACAGTTAGAATGTAACCGCTAGTGCATTATCAAGCTAAGATTTGTTTCAATTAATCTCTAATATTATGCTACCGGTTCAAGTTCATACAGTTCTGATGTATATATTTTATAGATTTTTAATTTGTAAATTTGTTCTGATGAACATGTTCTGGTAGTGTTATACATATACATTGTATATAGGATTACATTGTAGGTATTGGTAAAATTGTTGAAAATATATATATATATACATATGTACATGTAGGTTTAGCTTGTTCTTTAGATATATTTGGAGGACACATACAGTATTATTTCTGGTCATAATAATAATAGTGTTTGTAAATGTGTATATGACAACTTTTACAGAGTTGAAATGTTACTGCAGCCATGTATCATTTATAAATTATTCTGAATTTTTGTTGAGACTATAGATAATGAATTATGTATCTTTTTTGAAACAATATTTGATTCTATCAAATGCATCAGGAAACATTCACAACTTATAAAATGTTTCTCTAAAATAAAAAAAAAAAACCTGTAGAATGAACCTACATTTATTCATTTTATATATATTTGAAATTGATCATTCAATTTTTGTCACATTCAACAGATATAAAAAATTGTTTGGTTTCTTTTTCAGGCACCATGCATGCATAGTGACATTAATACATAAAGTTATCCTTGACCTGTATACAAGTGTATGATAATATACATATACAATTAGCATCATATGAAGACTGAAGAATGTTGGATTTGAGTGCTCTTGAAAGTAAACTTTCCCAATATGGACCTAGAATATATGAACAGAACATTTAAACAGTATTAATTTATTAAATGTTCCTTTCAACTTTAATCATTAAATAACATTATGATGCAATACTTTTTCATTGTTTAACTTTGTAGAAATATTTGTTATATTAGTCCTCTAGATCCAGTGATTAATAATTCTTGCATCCATATGCTGCCCATTTGTTTGTACAGGGCTTGTGAGATAGCTTTTCAAATTACTTTTAAAATATAAAAGGATTTTTTTTACATATAGCAATATTAGATACCATTGTCTCTAGGATTTTCTAAATTCTACTTTACAAGAGAGTAGACTCAACATATAAATAAAACCATAAAACTAGCAAGTTATCTGAAATGTTAAAATCTTTTTGTCTGAACCAAATTTCACATTTATTGTCTATGTGTAACTTGTACATAGACCATTTATGTATTAATACTGTAGTAACAGTGATTACAAACACATAGACTAAAATGTGAGTATTAGTACTATAACATGTCTTTGATTTGAGTTCTAAACAAAAAGGTACTATTGGGAAGTTGTGACTTGGGCGAAGGGTGGAAATACAGAAGAAATAGCTACACATGGAAAAAAGAAAGAATATACATCATACTGTACAAAGATGCTATTTACGAAATATTGATTATAAAAGCATGTCCAATTAATGTTATAAATATCTCTTTGCATCAAATGTAATCATCTCAAAACAACAATTTGCATACCGCATTAGTGGTTTATCACACGAAACGAAACCGACACGACTGAGAAACACATGTCCATGTTGACATTTCCACGCAGCCTCGTTTTCAAAGAGTTTGGCGAATTTATATTTAGAACTGTGCTAAATTTACACGGGGCTTCCCCAAAATTTCAATGGTCAAAACTGGACACCGTAAGCAGAACTTGACCACCATTATGGTATACAATGACTTTTGGAAGGCCAAAGAACGCATTTAGACTGGTTTCCTTTGCCCGACTATTCACTTTAAGAAGATTGAATTTATATGTATTGTATATTATAAATACATAATTTCTTTCAGTTACACCCTTAAACACAACTTAGAGTCATAAGATGCCAGGTTTGTTGTTAGAGGAAAACTGGAGTACAAAACACGTAATTTTTCACCCATTTAAAAACCACAAACCTTTGAGTTCCTGGAGAAAGTGACAGAGCACACCTCGTTTCCATCGTGTGCTTTTTTAAATGTGTTGATGCAGAGATTGCTGACTCCATCCCAAATCTTAATATCTCCATCTTTCGAACTTGTGACAAACAGGTTAGCATTGGGACACCATTTAACCTGGAAACAAGATTCTCATATCAAATACATCATTAATCCTGCAGCAAAAACAATTACAATAATGGTGTCAACACTTTGTATTGTGAGGGCATAACAGTATGCTATCAATAATTTTGATAACCCATGGCTTAAACACATACCTATATGTTAGGGGATACCAATTCTAACTGTAGGTACCTAATGATGTTCACCCTTTCTCAGGTAAACTTGACCAATATGTTGTAAACTATCGCCACACTTACATCAACCTTTAAAAACATTACAAGTGAGACACCAATCTCTCCCAGGGTTCATTGCGGTCCCCGAGGTCATAGAGTATTACGTCATGACAATTGTTAAATGCATTGCGCTCCATCCCCACCTCCCCCTTCCCCCATTATATACGAGTCATTTATGGTAAAATGATACAAAAGGAAACTACAATATGCATTAAAGAATTTAGTATGAGCATGAAATTTGTTTTTCAAGAATCTTGAAATTCCTTTAGGATGTTTACAGAGGTGAAATATGAGGACCGCAAAGCACTTTGGGAGAGATTGGTTAGGCACTACAGAGGACTTACCCATACCCTTGGCCTACATTTGTACATTTCTCTAACTACAAAAATGAGGATCTGAACCTGCTGTCTTTGTGGTACTGATGACTGTCAAACAATGCAGAGTGGGAGCCAACAAATGTAAAAGGTATAAAGGACTTACAGCTGTCAGAGGTCCTTCATGTTGGTGGCTTGGATGTCGTCCTACAAAACACTGGAATGTGTTCACATCATATAGACGCACTGAAAATAGTCAAATACAAGGAATGAATATACACCTAACTTAAAATTTCATAAAATACAGAATAGGGATATCAGTATGGGTCAGAATTAAGGATTTTGTGTGTTGGCAAGTATGGTGTCAAAATGGGATAACTAACATTAACTTTGTGCTACAGACTGTATTTTTACATTACAAATACAGTTCCATGCATCAAGGTATGTATATACAGGTTAAACTTTACTTTAATTTGCTACTCTAGTTGTAATTTTGTAAATAACAAACAAAAAACAATTGTTTGAAAGTGTCAGGGCTGCTGTGGCCGAATAGATAAGATATCCAGACATATTACCACAAGCCCTCCATCCTCTCTGAGTTGCGAGTTTGAATCTCATGTAGAGCAGTTGCCAGGAACTGACCACTGACTGTTGATTTTTCTCCTGGTTCTCCAGTTTTCCTCCATCCTCTTAACCTGGCATGTCCTTCAATGATTCTGGTTGTAAATAGGACATTAAACTAAACAAACAAGTGTTAGTGTGATGTGTGCAGACTTACATGTAGGGTGTTTGGTACCACAGAGAATGTATTCGCCTGATGGATGGAAGGATAAACAGCGCACCTCTGATGCTTCCTGATAAAAACACAATACAATGAGAAACTTTATTACTGACTCTTTTATAAAACTGTGTCATATAAATATCTGGATTGATAAGGTAATATTTCATACTATTAGAAGAATATGAACTGATTGATTAATCTTTGACGCAAGAAAGAAAGAAACAAGAGGCCCAAGAGGCCTTGACGGTCACCTGTGTGCTGCTACAGAAAAGCATTGCAAAGTTGGTTCAAATCTGTAAAAAGTATTTACGAATTAGAATAAATTGTAAAGTTGAACCTTTTAGAATTTTTATTTTTTGTTTTTCATTTTGATAGTGTATTATGTTACCAAACCTTATGCTTAAATTCCAACAAAACCAAACAAGAAGTCAGTCAGTGTCAGTGATTTTATAAATTTCACTTTTTAATCTAAGAAGAAGATTATTTGGTTCCATCAAATCTGTGAATTCAGAATAAGATTTTTATAGTTATAGCCTATTTGACCCCTTTTGGCCCCGCCCCTCTGGCCCCTGGGGGTCGGCCAGGCCAGGACAAATATGGATATGGTGTTAAAATGCTATTTCAGGCTAATAATTCTAACCCAGTTTGACTAATTTCCTATGAAAACAAAGCAAATAATGTTCATAAATGTGTTTTTCCTATATAAACTATAGTAAATTTGACGCCCTACCCAGGGGAAAATCTGAGATCCCAGGGCGATGAAATTCACAATTTTTGTAAAGGGCCTTAAGACCTTCCAATCTATAAAGAGTATCAGGTTCCATCAAATCTGTGAATTCAGAAGAAGATTTTTGAAGTTTTAGCCTATTTGACCCTTTTTTGGCCCCGCCCCTAAGGCCCCTGGGGGTCGGCCAGGACCAATATGGATATGACGATAAAATGCTATCTCAGGCTAAACATTCTAACCCAGTTTGACTAATTTCCTACGAAAAATAAGCAAAAAACATTCATATATGTGTTTTTCCTATATAAATTATAGTTAACCTGACCCCCCTCCCCAGGGGGAAACATGAGACCCCAGGGTCATATAATTCACAATTTTTGTAAAGGACCTTAAGACCTTTCCATCTATGAAGAGTATTTAATTCTACCAGTTCCAGAATTTTGGAAGAAGATTTTTGAAGTTTTAGCCTATTTGACCCCTTTTGGCCCCGCCCCTAAGGCCCCTGTGAGTCAGTCATGGAAAATTTGTTAACAGAATTCAATGGCCATTTCATAGGGATAATTCTGACAACATTTGACTAATTTTCTATTATAAATGACCAAGTAATTCTCCAAAATGTGTTTTCACTATATAAACTATAGTAAACATAACCCCCTCCCCAGGGGAAACCGGAGACCCCAGGGTCATATAATTCACAAATTTTGTAGAGGGACTTGAGACCTTTCTATCTATGAAGAGTATTTGATTCTACCACATCTGTGAGTGGAGGAGAAGATTTTTGAAATTTCAGTCAATTTTACCCATTTTGGCCCCTCCCACAGCCCCCTGGGGGGTGGGGGTCATATAATTCACAATTTTGATCGGCCTTATGCCTTAGAAGGTTTGCGCAAAATTTCATTGAAATTCCTTCGGCGGTTTTTGAGAAGAAGTCGAAAATGTAAATTGTTTACGAACACACAACGGACAAGGCACGACACAGGACAAAAGGCGATTAGAATAGGTCACTTGAGACTTTGTCTCAAGTGACCTAAAAACAAGATGCCCAAGGGCCTAAACGGTCATCTGACTACCTTCACAATAATCATTTAGGAAATTAATTAGATATAGTGGTATGGTAGCCATCTTCAATTTGGGATCAAACAGAGATGTAATAACACTTTGTCGGAACCATCTCAGGATCATTTCATGCAAGTTTCAGCCAAATCGCACTAGTAGAACTTGAGAGGAAGTTCAAAATGTGTTTTCAAGATGGCGGCTGTGGTGGCCATCTTGGATTTCGGATCAACTCGAAAAATAACAACACTTTGTCGGGATCATGTCAGGATCATTTCTTGCAGTTTTCAGCCAAATCGCACCGGTAGAACTTGAGAAGAAGTTCAAAATGTGTTTTCAAGAAGGCGGCAGTGACGGCCATCTTGTATTTCGGATCGACTCTAAAAATAATAATATTTTTCGGGACCATGTCAGGATCATTTCATGCAAGTTTCAGCCAAATCGCACCAGCAGAACTTGATTAGAAGTTCATAATGTGTTTTCAAGATGGCGGCTGTGGTGGCCATCTTGGAATTCACATCGACCCGAAAAATAACAACACTTTGTCAGGACCATGTCAGGATCATTTCATGCAAGTTTCAGCCAAATCGCACCGGTAGAACTTGAGAAGAAGTTCAAAATGTATTTTCAAGATGGCGGCAGTGGCGGCCATTTTGGAATTCGGATCGACCCGAAAAAATAACAACACTTTGTCAGGACCATGTCAGGATCATTTCATGCAAGTGTCAGCCAAATCGCACCAGTAGAACTTGAGTAGAAGTTCATAATGTGTTTTCAAGATGGTGGCTGTGGTGGTCATCTTGGAATTCGGATCGACCCGAAAAATAAAAACACTTTGTCAGGACCATGTCAGGATCATTTCATGCAAGTTTCAGCCAAATCACACCAGTAGAACTTGAGAAGAAATTAAAAATATGTTTTCAAGATGGCGGCTGTAGCGGCCATCTTGAATTTTGGATTGACCTGAAAAATAACAACACTTTGTCGAGACCATGTCAGGATCATTTCATGCAAGTTTCAGCGAAATCACACGAGTAGAACTGATAAGAAGTTCAAAATGTGAAAAGTTAAAGCACGGCGGCGTCGGACGGCGGATGGTGGACAGCGAACGGCGACGGATGAAACGTGACGACTACAGGTCATCCTAACCCTTCGAGTCAGATGACCTAAAAACCTCATTATTCAAGTGTTCAAAATGCTCTCAAAATATTACTTCTCAGTGTTTTGCAGAAAACAATTACTAAGGTACACCTTTCTATAACCATACAAGATTTGTAACCATAAATGTTTATCATTGCATCAGATAATATAAACAATCCATCATGAGGTTTACACACAATATCAGATAATTAGGCTAAAAACCAACCTGTATACTTTTATAAGCTTTTTTCACTGAGGGTTTGGAATACTCAAAGAACTTGATACTGTAGTCTTTACTGCCAGAAGCCAAAATCTGATGGTTTGGATGAAAGTCAAGACATGTCACCTCCTGCAAACAGATTAGAGAGATAAAATACCAATCCCACATATTTGAATGTATAATGCTACTTTATCTCTTTGTGGTTTCAATACCTTTGTAGCATTAGTCTTCGACAGTTCAGACACAAAATGATTATTCCTAATTCTTATCTCTTGATGAAATTGTAGTCAATCATACATCAGCAATATTTCTTAGGAAATACTTCTTACAATCGAGATTAAGATTAAGCAAAAGGAACTCTATATTTCCTGTAACTGTATTTTTTTTCAAATCAATGAATAAGAGAAAACAATAAAAGATCTGAAACACAACATTTGAGGAAGGCCTTACGTCATTATGATCATATAAAGTTCGGATAACTGGGTGATTCTCCATGGCCTGCTGGGGGGTTTCCATGGCAATGATTTCAGCTGGTGTGGCACTCTTCGCTAACATCCTTTCCACATCCAAAATCTGACAAATAAAGTCATACTCATTATAACATTATGCAGACAACAAAATATCATGTATACACTTTTAAAAACTTTGAAGTTGGCAGATTTTTTTTAATCCATGTTCAAGAGTCCATTGAGTTCCTCTTTGTTAATTGTTGTGTGGATTAGGTAAAGTAAATAGTATGGACACATAAACTGTTGAGTGATATCATCTTTCATTTCAATATTCTTCAATTTCTGAGAATACGTGAATAACTGTTACTTACTAGATTCAATCTATGTGTACTATTTCACTCCTAAATTAACTGTAATATTGGATTTCATACCTTGATGGAAGAGTCTTCTGATCCGGTCGCAATCAGTTTTCCTGTAATTTTAAACACACATATATAATTTTCACACTCATATACATGATTTTCATTACACATATGTAATTTCACTTAAACAATTAAAATGCCCAAGTACAAATTAATGATCCAATGCTAAACATACCTCAGCTGTGAAAGGCACCAGCTTGACATGGCCCTTTGGGAGCTGTCACATAACACTTACCTCCGCTGTGGAAGTCCCCAGCTCGACATGGCCCTTTGTGAGCAGTCACATAACACTTACCTCCGCTGTGGAAGACCCCAGCTCGACATGGCCCTTTGTGAGCCGTCACATAACACTAACCTCCGCTGTGGAAGGCACCAGCTTGACATGGCCCTTTGTGAGCCGTCACATAACACTTACCTCCGCTGTGGAAGACCCCAGCTTGATATGGCCCTTTGTGAGCCGTCACATAACACTTCCCGCCGCTGTGGAAGGTCCCAGCTCGACATGGCCCTTTGTGAGCCGTCACATAACACTTACCTCCACTGTGGAAGACCCCAGCTCGACATGGCCCTTTGTGAGCCGTCACATAACACTTACCTGCACTGTGGAAGGCCCCAGCTCGACCTGGCCCTTTGTGAGCCGTCACATAACACTTACCTCAGCTGTGGAAGGCCCCAGCTCGACATGGCCCTTTGTGAGCCGTCACATAACTCTTACCTCCGCTGTGGAAGGTCCCAGCTCGACATGGCCCTTTGTGAGCTGTCACATAACACTTACCTCCGCTGTTGAAGACTCCAGCTTGACATGGCCTTTTGTGAGCCGTCACATAACACTTACCTCAACTGTGGAAGACCCCAGCTCGACATGGCCCTTTGTGAGCTGTCACATAACACTTACCTCCGCTGTGGAAGGTCCCAGCTTGACATGGCCCTTTGTGAGCTTTGTGAGCTGTCACATAACACTTACCTCCACTGTGGAAGGCCCCAGCTCGACATGGCCCTTTGTGAGCCGTCACATAACATGTCTCATACAAAGCAGCCTCTGGGGATATGGTTTGAACTGAAAACAGAAAGAACAATCATTATTGGCAACACACTGCTTACTATCATATATATCAGTTATTTTATTCAATGTAGTTTTCAAAATTAAATCATCTTTGTTTCTATAGATAAGAGGTTGATCCTTCAAAAGGTTAGAAGCAGGATACACATATAGTTAGACATAGTAGTTTTTCAACCAAGATGATTTTCCTGTAAACAGATAAGGGATTTTTCAAATATTTGCCTAATGCTGAAAATGAAAACCATACAATTTTCTTTCTCCAAACCACTGATAAAGACTAAAATTGAAAAGCTTTTCTAGTCTAGATCTATAGTTTTACGTATAAACTTACCGTCCGTCTCATATTCCAGGTCGATTCCCGATCCAGGGGCTACATTTTCAGATCCGATCAGCTCCTTCCCGTGAATTTCTGATGGAGCAATAAGACATTTTAAATATAATTTCAATACATTTTTTTGTAATTCTAAACTGTTTGCTTAATTAAGGAACAGTTAGGAAAGTATGATATTGAGAAACAAGAGGCCCAGAGGGCCTGTATTGCTCACCTGGTCTTTTGTTAGTAATTATCACAAGACTCTGACAATTAGAAAAATAAGCAAAATTGACTCCCAAAGTTTAATTTTGAATCACAACCATACAATGATGCTATTGATACCATACAAATATGCTATCCAATACATAGGTTCAGAGACAAAGTAATTTATATGAAAATAGTAGCCTAATTGACCTTTTTGACCTCGAATCTATTGCCGTTAAGCCCGGGGGTCAGCCTTACATTTTTGACAATTTCAAATCCCAACCTATTAGATGCTACCATTGCATTATAAGTGCTCTTCCATTCTTAGTTGCAGAGAAGAGTGTTTATATGGAAATAGCCAAATTGACCCCCCTTCAGGCCCCCGGGGGGTCAGCCCCATCATTTGCAAATTTTGAATCCAAACCCCTATAAGGATCGTAACCATTTGCATTATGAGCGCAAATCCATGTTAAGTTTGCCAGAGAAAAATCATTAATATGGAAAATTGACCACTTTTGACCCCGCCCCTCATTTGCCTATCATTTGCTCAATTTGGAATCCCCACCCACAGAATGCTACCATTGCATATGGTGCTTATACCATGCTTAGTTGCCAGAGAAGAAGTCATTTATATGGAAATAGCCAAAATGAACCCTTTTGGACCCGCCCCCTCAGGCCACCGGGGGTCAGCCCTATCATTTGCACAATTTTGAAATCCCCACACTATTAAGATGCTTACCATTGCATTAATGGGTGCTATACCATGCTTAGTTGCAGAGAAGTCGTGTATATGAAAATAGCCAAATTGACCCCTTTTGACCCGCCCACTCAGGGCCCCCGGGGGGTCAGGCCCATCATTTGCACAATTTGGAATCCCACACCCTTAAGGATGCTACCATTGCATAATGGATGCTATACCATGCTTAGTTGCAGAGAAAAGTCATTTTTATATGAAATAAGCCAAATTAACCCCTTTTGACCCCGCTCCTCAGGCCACCTGGTGTCAGCCCTATCATTTGCACAATTTTGAATCCCCACCTATTAACGATACTACAATTGCATTATGATGCTATCTCATGCTTGGTTTCAGAGAAGAAGTCGTTTATATGGAAATAGCCAAATTGACCCCTTTTGGCCCCGCCCCTCAGCGCCCCCGGGGGGTCAGCCCCATTCATTTGCTACAATTTTCAGTTAGTAGCACATAAGGATGCTACCAGTCAAATTTTTGTTGAAATCCGACAGCGGTTGATGGAGAAGGAAGGTCATTTGATTGACGAGACGGACGACGGACGCTGCGGTATCCCATAAGCTCACCTCGGTCCTTTGGACCAGGTGAGCTAAAAAATGATTTTTTTTTTCAATATTTTATGTATGATTTAATCAATTGATATTTCTTCTTTTATAAAAATTGATAATGAGTAAAACAAATGCTTATATGTTTATCTATGAAAATCCATCGTAAAGAGAGAGCTCCCTTAATTAGTATAAACACTGTAACAGTGATCTGTTGACAATATTGTATTAATAACTGAACTGTTTTATACCTTCCTCAATCTCCAGTCCATACTTGAGCACCTTGAAGAGGCGGTCAGACGGAGGACAGGCTGGATGGGCCTTCACTAGTGTCGACAGAGATACCGCCAGTTTCTGATGTCCATCATAAAACAACTGACTGAAATATTATTGTAAATTGTTTGATACATGTATGTACCGGTATTAAGACAAGACAATATGGGGGTTTTGAAATACCAAAACAAAATGGGTAAAGTAAATCCTACTTTACCCACATATTGTTTTGGTATCTCAAAACCAACATATTCTATTGGGTTCAGGATACTTGGTAGGCCTAGTTGTTTGTGCATGGCTTTACTAATTCTTTTTGAAATAAAAATAATGCAATAGTTCTAGGATTGCCGTACTATTTATAACAATAAAATGTAAACAAACATCGCAAGCGGCTGTGTTCCCATCATGTTTATGTGTACAGATATACAGAGTTGTACCTTTGAGCGCCTGGATGTACCTTTGTGTGACATCATCGCCATCGTCTTACAGTAAGTCAGTTATATAGCAATCTGAAAATTATGACACCTTTTTTGATAAAAAAATTTAAAACCACATCGTCCATTTTCATTACACAAAATGTATGTTACAGTTCTTTTGCCAGTTCCGAATTTTAGACAGTCTGAATATTTGATAAATCAAACTCATAATAAATTAAAACTGTATGATTTTCCATCATACATGGAATCTGTTATGTACCTTGACTAATTTTCTTAAAGTTCAAGTAATCTTTTTCTATCTATGAACATTTTCTACGCTGCAAGTGATGACGTTTTTCCTGGCGACGTTTTGGACGTAATAGTCACTGAAATGCTTTATAACAACAACGCCAAAGTTGTCGTATGCTGAGACCGTTTTTGTTATACAAATGTTGTGTCTGCTTTGTTTTTTGTAATATTCAACGTCCTTTCAACTTTTACAGTCATTTAAATATCATTTTTATGAAATATGTGCCATAAACAAATAAGCATGGAAGAGTTATTCCCCTTGTTCGGAACTCATAAATCTGTTAAAAAACGGCAAAATAGCCATGTTGTCTTTGGCTTGATATATGGTCCAACCAGGGTTTTTGCCAGGCCTAGCCTTTGTAGGGTCTGGTAAAAGGACCCATTCCTAATTGAAAAATAGCACTATATATATTTTCCCAAATTCAGTCAACATTTTCCCAATTGTGGTAAATCAACCCCCATATGATGTGAAAAGCTGCGATAATAATATCAATATCTTGTAAATGTGTAAGACATTTCCCAAAGATTGTATAGACTTATTCTACTTTTTTTCCAGAACTTTTTCAAAATTGAAAAAAAAAAAATAATTGTTAAGTCATACTTTTTATGTTTGCCCAATTAAAAAAAAAACCACAGATGATATTTTTCCAAATTTTGCTTGGGGTCCTTTTCCCAAAATTGTAGCGGGATTGGACTGGGTCGATCATCGGTGACCAGGTAACTCAGTCAGTAGAGCACTTGGCTAGTGTTCGGAGGGTCCCGGGTTCGAATCCCTGTCTGGCCGCTACATTTTCTCCTCTCCTGTTACAAAATAGCTGGCAAAAACCCTGGGTGTAATTTGGGCATCGGAAAATAATTTTGGTGTTATTACACAGTTATGGCATATTTTTACTAAATCTATACCACATTTAGTCTAGTTTGGTCTATGGAACGACTTAAGGTTGTCCATACTTTTGAAAATCGCGCCAATTCATATGACGCTATACCGGAAGTTGCGGAGGTTGTTTTGAATTAGACTGGTTCCCGCCTCGGTTACCTCCCTGGCATACGCTTCACTGAGGACCGGTAGCGAGTAGCCATCTTGAGTGAGAATTCCAACTCCAGAGTAGTGCGCATCATTTCTGCGCATGATATGTCATCATGGAGACGGCTACTTCCGTTAAGAGAAAATAATGTCATTAACGTCGTTCCTATGAACACACTAAACTCTGTTAGCACGAAATGATTTCAAAACTTAAGATCTTATTTAATTTTGTTTATATATCATTCAAATAAATTATTCATTCTTTACGTTAAGATCCGTCGCTTCGTGCGTAAAGGGGTTTCCCACGTCTAAAAAAAACTGATACCAGCGAACCGGATATGTAGATTGACCAATCAAAAAAATCATCATGGTTACCCGCTACCGGTCCCTAGTGAGCGGAGCGCAGCCTGGCGGAGAGTAGAGAACTAAGTGAAGGGAACCAGTCTAGTTTTGAATTCCAGAATGGTTTCCGATACATCACACTTGGATAATTTTTCAATAGGTGAAAATTATCTACATATAATATTGAATGTTTAAAATCATTAAATAAATCAAATAAAAGCAGTGAAGTGAAAATTATATGCTATCTCTGAGGTTTTTGCGGTCCCTGTCGTAAATGGATTTTTAAACACAGGAAGTGCCGTTCGTCGCTATAAATCATAAGACGGGACCCGGCCGGAACGAAATTCCGGAATTCTAAAAAAATCGCATACGGATTTCCTTTAAACACACAATTTAGAGAATATCATAAAAACAAACAGACATAAACCAGATATAATATCACAAAAACGTATGAACTGATGTGGAATGTTTTTTTGCGGCATGATTTTCAAAAAATAGTCAAATATAACCCATCTTAGCACTGGATGAAATGGGGGTAGGGTTGCGAGTTACAAACTTCAAGCTTACAAAATTGTGAAATTTTGATCAAGGACCCCGTGTTTTTATATGATATTTGTAAAACATATTACCTTGGGCATATCATATACAAATATTGTGAAATTGACATGGGTTTTCATTTCCTTTTTGGCCTAATCATTGATTTTTTACGGGCGAAAATATGGCAAAACATGGTAATTACGTATAGAAACGGTCCTGGGAAATAACAAAAATTAGTTAGCATTTGTAAAAATAAAATAGTTTTGTATATTGTTCTATCATAAGAAATTTAGGATAAAAAAAACAACAGGATCGAGACTACATTCACCCTAATATTACAGAAAACATAATTTTATGAATTTTTCTATTTTCGGTCAGCAAATTTGCATGGATGGTATCAAGGATTTATAAGTGAGAAGGATTCGTGTCTGTCTCTTTGCATTACTAAACACCATGCGAGACGCCTATGAACCGGGAATAAAAACCATTTTTCTCAACAAATATTTGTCTTATCGAGTCAAACGGAACACCAATGTAAAGTTTATTAAATTTCACAACGTTTATAACTTGTTTTAAGGACGGAAGATTTAAAGGATATGTCTTAAATTTTCGTTAAAAAAATACGGCAGCTCATGAAATGACGGCTCGCTTCAGAAAGTAAGATGGTAACCCTCGCACCCGCAAGCTACATCAAAGGCTGCGCCGGCGGGTATCAAAGGGAAATCAGTCGTCGCCCAACGTCACGGTCAGTGCACAAACACAAAAGCTCCTGCCTTGTACTCCCTCAAAACCCAGTGTGACTTATCCTTCTCATGTATGTCCTTGATGGTATATTTCAAGCTCAAATATCTCAAAAAAAGAGAACACCCATTTATCTTTACAGATTTGAAATCTACATGAAAAATGCAAGAAAATAAGACCTGTTAGAAAAAAATGACATGGGTTTTTCCAAAAGTATGGAGCTACCTTAAGCAAAACCGATATGGAAATCTATTCGGAATTGGCTTATTTTCATTTTCAGCTGTTCATCAATGCTAAAAATATTCATGTTGACCCGAATATATGCATTGTTTACCAAGTGCATTATTGTACGATATTAATAAACAAAATATGCATTTCAGCGTCTTGCTTTGTTGTGAGTGTATTAGGTTAGAAACACGTGGATAAAAATTGTAACAATCAACAACCCAAACCCCAGACATGACCAACATAACGCTAACATGCAGCAGTGTTCCAACGCTTCGGCCATTCAATAAAAACAATTTGTACAGTCGATGACTGCACATATCACCAGCAATTGTCACTACTATTGTATATTATGTTTGGATACCTTATCATCAGTCTATACATCAAATCTCGTTGTTTAACTTCATCGTGTTCAGACCCCATTTTTACAATCTCCGCTTGCTGTCATCCGGGAACATCGGATCTTATGTTATCGTTCTATATAAATGTCCGAAAACTCCCGAACGTACGTAACATTTACATTTTGTGCGAAACGAAATAATATTGATATCAGATAACATGACGATCCATTGTAACCTTAATTCTGTAAGGTAAGAGAGATTTGGCGAGACAATTTTTTTTGCATTATACAGCTGTATCTGTGTTCGTTTTATTTTGAAACGAATGTTGGACTCGGTTGTTTATTTCAAGGATTTACGTCCTTGTTTATTTTTATTCACATTTAGCGCATAATATGCAACTGAATATAAAAGTAAGGTAACTTCATTCAATTTTTTGCTTAAAACTGAGTGACCATAAAACCTATTAATGCTAACGTTAACGATAGTGTATCGCCTGGGTTACCGAGGATAATGCTAACGATAGTGTATCGCCTGGGTTACCGAGGATAATGCTAACGATATAGGCCTATTTAAATCTCTGCTGTACCACAGGGATTTGAGAATTTAGTTAGATTATATAATCATGGACCCACCAGAGTGTCCTAAGACCATTTTTAGAGGTTTAAGAGGTATCGTTTTTAAACTAGACCTCTTAAAGTGTACACGGAATGGTTTGGTATATAAGGCTTGATAAATGCGTCTTTGGATAAAATTTAGAATGGGGAAAGTACGAGTTTCATAGCGATTACGGATAGACCGATGCAAGGACGTATATGAGAAGGATTAGTCACACTGGGTTTTGGGGAGTCCAAGGCAGGCGCTTTTGTGTTTGTGCACTGACTGTGACGTGGGGCGACGACTGCTTTTCCTTTGATATCCGCCGGCGCAGCCTTCGATGTAGCTTGCGGGTGCGAGGGTTAACTGTTACCGTCTTACTTTCTGAAGCGGGCCGTCATTTCATGAGCTGTCGTATTTCTTTAACGAAAATTTAAGACATATCCTTTAAATCTTCCGTTCTTAAAGCAAATGACAAACGTTGTGAAATTAAATAAACTTTACATTGGTGTTTCGTTTGACTTGATAAGACAAGTATTTGTTGAGAAAAACGGTTTTTATTCCCGGTTCATGTAAAGAGACAGTCACGAATCCTTCTCACTTATAAATCCTTGGTTTACACGTACGATTCCATTGATTTTTTTTTTCAAATGGATTATTTTTTCCAAAATCAATACGAAACGTCAATGTTTCTATTGTGACGTCACGATAACGTCGGGTTTCCGCGCCATTCTCGGATTTTTTTTTTCATGGTGGGATGAAAAAATGAATAAGCCAATCAGAAAGTCAGAAATAAAGAGAAATTAATTATTTATTGATAGGATTATTCTTATCGCATATTAATTAACGCAGAAGTAGTATAATGAATGATATAAGATTTGGAGATTTTTGGCCCCAACAAAACAACGAAATTTTAACGTTAGTAATATAATCCCGATTTATAGTTACATTTTTCTATTTGCCGTGGAATCCATCCAAAATATACATTAATTAAGCAAATATCTGAAAAAATGGTATTTTTTAAACAATCTTTTCTTTTTGAAACTAAACAAGAGGAGTACATGTATATTATATACTTGAAGGCAAACAGATTGATCTCCATGTTCTTAAAAACACTGACTTTTGGGCAAAATAACTGAGGAATATTCTACTACTTACCCTGCAGTACTCTTGTTGTAAATGCAACTAAAATGACAAATGTCAGAAATGCGTGAATTTACATGTATATTATATCTATTTGGTAATTATCGGTGATATAAATAGTCGCATGATGTCATAGTTCTAGGTGTTATACATTCAGCACGTCCACACTGAGCGTACGTGACCGTGAAATGTATATATACATACGTATATCCGGGTTCCGCAACTTTTTCATGCATGAGTGAGGTTTATGCTGATTGTTTAGAGCAAACTTAAACATGGAAAACCAATTATTTTTTCATACTATTAAGTATTGCCAACCACTGATGAGGTCAAATCGGGTGATCACCCTTGAAAAAACGGGTGAAAGGGTCAAAATAAGGGTCATGTGGGGCCTGATATGAGTCTTATGCCCTGAGATGTAATTAAAATTGCGCTAATGGCTTGATCTGTAGTAATTTTTGTGAACTTTTTGACACTTTGGTCCTAGTGCTGAAAATCGGTTTATTTTTGATGACCCGCCGGGTCAATCGGGTTATGCATTCTAAAATGTCTAAAAACGATAATCTTATAGCGATACGATGATCAATATGCTGCAAATATTCCAGTTATGAATAGTCTACTCTATTTATTTTAAAAACGCTGAAATTAAGAAATTGAATCTTACGGGATCGCGATTTAGACAATATTTTTTTTAGTTCCTACACGCTTCAAAAGTCTGTCGACAGCATAATACATTCCATGCATCTTTTACCATTAAACACTGGCAGCTAGTTTATAAAGATTTTATTGCCGTAATTATTGTATGATATGAGAGACAACTGACAATCTTTATATAAACATAAAACGCAGTGAATTATGAACAGAGAACCCTTAACTACATTATCATTGTACCAGTCTACGGTACGTATGTGTTTATGAAACAACGTTGCTTAGAATAAAAAAATTAAGAATTATTCAATATTCTTGTACATGTATTTACATATATTTGTGGAACCAAGGATTTATAAGTCTCATATACATGTACGTCCTTTGTGTAACTCAAAATAAACAAGTGCCGCAAATTGTAATCAATCTTATATATAAATGTGTATTTTTTTCAATTTATGTTCGTATTCTGTCAACATGTATAACTACAGAAGCATATACATAAGAAGGAATATTTTAAATATCAAGGACTTATAAGTGAAACTTTATATACTGTTGACAAAATGTCAAACCGACAAGTGCCGAGATATCTGACAAAAGTGCCGAGGTGACCTCGGAAAAGTGCCGAAGTGACTCCAAGCCCAAGTGCCGAGATGTCCTGATACCTTTAATATATTGAAAATACGTCTAATTGCATGAAATATCGTGAAAAGATGAGATGAAACGTTAAAGCATAAAATGCAGGTTAGATAATGAAGGTAGATTTCTGTGTCTTGACTGTAATGAATTGTTAGGATTAAAATTAGGAAAATTACGGTAACTTTTCATTCGGAACTACTGGTTACGTTCGGAACTTCTGCGCACGCGCACCTGACTGTTAATTCCAGTACCGGCGGACAAGGTAAGAGCGTGCATTCCGCATTGAAAGATAAAATGTCAGAAAAGTACTGCTTATTCCATGAAATTAACGATAGTATTTGTCACTCTAATAATATTTGTATAATATTCTAAATACTGTATACTTATGTTGCATTTATGGTGGATTAGCATCCAAAATAAGATCTTGGTTGCTTTATAAAAAAAATCACGCTATGTGTTCGTGTTATAAATTTCTTATTCTAATGTTTTATAGGTTTCCAGTTTTCCGCAATAAGAAAAAGAAAGTTTTAATTTACATTGCTTAATAACCTTAAGCTTTATATGCCATTCAAAAATGATTTGGCTTAAGAAAGCGCATGCACTTTTCTGCAACCCTCGCATCCGTCTCGGATTTGCATCACGACCTTGTACTAACATGTCAAGGACATTGTAGGTCTTTTGTCGGACATAAGTAATGGCACGTAGGTGAACTGCTGACGTGATTACACACACAATGCACGTGAAAAATAACATACTTCAGAAGTATCTTGTTTCATCTTTGCAAACTCAACACACTGTCATATATATACATTTGTGTTATGTTAATTCCGTTGTTTGTCATATGCCTATGATGTATGTAGTATCACTAGTATGTGGATCTAAAGCGTGTTATACTGGAGCCTATGAGCTTACGAGAAACCTGTAGACAGTAGTTGATACAAATATGAAAGTAAATAATGCATAAATTAATAAAACATTCATATTATCAGGTCCGACTAAATCTCGCTATATTAGCTAGATTTGACTATATAGCCAAATCTAACAACACGTATAGTGGACAAATGTAAACAAAAGAAACATACCTGGTCACAAAATCAGCATACACATTGAAAACTGAATGACGAACCTTAAGAATGGGCAAAACGAAATATTTTTGTCATCCAAGATAATTTCCAGTGATTTTTTAAAAATACGTCGTTGCATTTTTTGGTACTCACATCAGAAACATATATATGTATATATGTTTCTGCTCGCATCCATTCATCCTCATGTTCCTCATGAAAAAGATATAAAATCCAAATTTCCCATTTGAAATATATTTTATTGTTTATGAGCCGACTATAGCACTTTTTTGCACATGGTCAATTTGCACAGGATCTGCATGCTCCAAGCGCACCTGCATGGTTTCAATTCATGGTAGTAAAGTTTGGACAAAACACCTTGACCTGACACACCTAACAATTATTTCTAATTTACTTGAATACATTGCATGTTACATACAGTTCTTGAATTTTGAAATATTTGAAATTTCTGAGATTTAATCTTTCATATCGTTGTAGATTTATTACATGTAATTTTTTTTTCTTCCAGCTTTGTGACAGAATTACCATTAACCACACCTCAACAAAACACCCAACATGGCTGATCTCAAAGTAGGAATCAATGGGTAAGATATTCAAATTATAACAATCTTCTACTACTAATACCTGACATTTGATATCTATAGGGTCTTTGTCAAGCCCAGATGGCCGACGGTTTAGTAGTCAACGATAGGCTGCTTCATTACTACTTGTCCAAGTTTAACCAATTTAATGCACTGGATTACTAAAAAAAGTCTATGTAGTGACATATCTGGTTGGGAAAACCACTTACTTGTTTATGCAAACTAGAGTATTATACCCTAAAACGGCGGTTTGGAGATCCCAAAACGACGTGGGTAAAGTACTATTTACTTTCGATTAATCCCTCCTTTTGGTGATTATGGTGTCACAAAAATCACGTCAAATTATGACGTCATAATCACCAGAAGGTGGGACTAATCAACAGTAAATAGTACTTTACTCACGTTGTTTTGGGATCTTAAAACCCCCATATTGGAGTATGCATGGATTTGGTTCTAAAACAGATAAAATTGCTTTGAAATTAACTTTAATTTGGCTTAATATTTTCACAGTTTGCTTTTATTACCTAGGTATGAAACATAACACAAATGCAAAAATTAGATTTATTTACTTGTCGGAAAGTATTGAAAACAGATGCAATAGTTAGAGAAAATTTGCATCTTATTCCTAAGAAACAAACACTTCTGATGCATAAATTTTAGTAAATTATGCTTTATCTAAAAAAAAAATTCTTGGTATTTAAATAAGTGTGATTTATTGAAAAGTTCAGTTTTTAGCCCATCATCAACAGATGGTGGGCTATTCAAATCACTTTTTGTCCGTGGTCCGTCGTCCTTTAACAATTCTTGTTATCGTTATTTCTCACAAAGTACTGAAGGGATCTGTCTCAAATTTCATATGTAGGTTCCCCTAGGGCCCTAGTTGTGCATATAGCATTTTGGGACCAATCGGTCAACAAGATGGCCGCCAGGCAGCCATCTTTGATTTCGATATTCAAAGTTTGTTATTGCTATTTCTCAGAAAGTACTGAAGGGATCTTTCTCAAATTAAATATATCTAGGTTCCCCTAGGGCCTTAGTTGTGCATATTGCATTTTGGGACCAATCGGTCAACAAGATGGCCGCCAGGCAGCCATCTTTGATTTTGATATTTAAAGTTTGTTATCGCTATTTCTCACAAAGTACTGAAGGGATCTGTCTCAAATTTCATTTGTAGGTTCCCCTAGGGACCTTGTTCTGCATATTGCTTTTTGGGACTGATCTGTCAATAAGGTGGCCGCCTGGCAGCCATCTTGGATTTTGATATTTTAAGTTTGTTTTCGCTATTTCTCTGAAAGTACTGAAGAGATCTGTCTCAAATTTTATTTGTAGGTTCCCCTAGGGCACTAGTTGTTCATATAGCATTTTGGGACCAATCGGTCAACAAATTGGCCGCCAGGCAGCCATCTTTGATTTTGATAGTTGAAGTTACTGTTATTTCTCAGAAAGCACTGAGGGGATCTTTCTTAAATTTTATATGTAGTATATGTTTGAAAAAGTTTGAAAAGTAGAGAAAAGATCCATCTTTCCATTGTCAGACATAGATCATTCTTTGGTGGGCGCCAAGATCCCTCTGGTTAACAATTTAGGCTTTGTTGAGTAACAAATCCATACTCCAATAGGGGAGTTTCGAGATACCAAAATAACAATATCAAATATAATTATGGAAGAGGAAAAGAAAAGGTAAAATCCTGTCGACTGCAGTCAACAATAGTATGTCGGCAACAGTACGGAAAGTGTTGAGGTAGCAGTTTTACAAATAGATTTAAATTTTCACAAAACTGAACAATCAAGACACTTGCTAACGTACATGCTGATTCTTACTACTTAATAGTGATCAAAATGACCCACAAAAATACAACTCCTAATTAGCAACCACAGCTAAAAAAGTCCCACAGCATTTGTGTGAATGAATGATAACAACACTTTGTTGTTTTTAAGCTTGAAGAATTAAATAAATAATAAGATATACTGTATAGATCTTAAATTGGGTTTTAGCATGAACCAAAATGGTCAGGTAAATGACAGTAGATTTAAGCTCGTAAATTGAGCCTGTTATTAAGTTCCCAACGGAGTGGGGAACTTATTGTGTTTTTGCTCATTTTCTTCTTCTTCTTCTCTTTCCGTCGCGACTTTGTCCGACCATTTTCTTGAAAACTTAGATTAGTGGGATCATTTTGCGAGGTCGTTTCTGGTGACCTGCAGATGTGTCGACCAGTTTCATTTTTTCCAACCAGCATCCAAGATGGTTGCCACAGCCTTTCATTGTTCAAAAATGAACTGCTTATAGATATTTAACTACTGGTCCGATTTGCTTGGAATCAGTTTCAATATGTAGTTTAAATCCGATTATAAATTTTTAGGTCACCTGAAACGAAGTCTCAAGTGACCTATTCTAATCGCCTTTTGTCCGTCGTCGTCCGTCTTGCGTCGTATGTCCGTAAACAATTTACATTTTCGACTTCTTCTCCGAAACTGCTGAAGCAATTTCAATGAAATTGTGCACAAACCTTCTAAGGCATAAGGCCAATCAAAATTGTGAATTATGTGGTCCCCACCCCCCAGGGGGCTGTGGGAGGGGCCAAAAGGGGTAAAATTGAGTAAAATTTCAAAAAATTTCTTCTGAAATTCTGGAAATGGTAGAATCAAATACTTTTCATAAATAGAAAGGTCTTAGGTCATTTACAAAAATTGTGAATTATATGACCCTGGGGTCTCGCGTTTCCCCCTGGGGAGGGGGTCAAGTTTACTATAGTTTATATAGGGAAAACACATTTATGAGCATGTTTTGCTCAATTTTCATTAGAAACAAGTCAAACTTGGTTAGAATTGTTAGCCTGAGATAGCATTTTGATATCATATCCATATTGGTCCAGGCCAACCCCCTGGGGGCAGTGGGGCAGGGCCAAAAAAGGTCAAATAGGCTAAAACTTCAAAAATATTCTTTTAAAATTCTGAAAATGGTATAATCAAAGACACTTTATAGATGAAAAGGTTTTAAAGTTTGTTTATAAAAATTGAAAATAATATGACCTTGGGATCTCCTGTTTCCCCTTGGGGAGGGGGTCAAGTTTACAATAGTTTATAATGGAAGAACACATTAATGAGCATTTTTTGCTCAATTTTCATAGGAAATGAGTCAAACTTGGTTAGTATTATTAGCCTGAGATAGCATTGTAATATCATATCCACATTGGTCCTGGCCGACCCCCTGGGGGCAGAGGGGCGGGGCTAAAAAAGGGTCTAATAGCAGTGTTCCCGGTCATTTTTTCAAATGGGGGTTTTTGTACCCCCATAGCTTGCAAAATGGGGGTACAGTGCCATATTTAAGGGGTACACTATATTTGCACATTTTCCCCATGTGTATTCTTTGATAGAAAATAAAGACAAAGTAATGTAGATTTCGCCAAAGGAAAAAAACAAGTTAAAAACAGCGTTAGATATATATCTCGTTTGATTTATTTTGAACATTATTGCTGCTTCTTAAATTTGTCTGCAAGTTATGCAATCAGATAAAATATGAACAGACGACGTATGGTAAAAGTTTGCCGTGTTGTGTCAATTTTTTTTCATTTAGAAATCATGTTCTCAATATGCATAAAGTCCATCTTACATTGCAATTAATTTATAAATTCATTTTGAAAAGCAATTTTCAAAATATTTTGTATAGATCTACAGATTTGTCACCCTACCAGTCCGTGAATGTGCCGATCCTAAAAGGCATGACTTAGATAAAACATGTCGCTGGTAAAATGTATCGCTGTCTTATAGCCGATTTCTGCAACAAACAATTTTCTTGTTCAAAGAACCATGTGGATTTGAAGTTCGTTTTCATACTCTATGATGATGCTGGACATACACAACTCTAGTTGTTATCGCACGATTAAAATTTGTATCGTAAATTGCTTCCCGTAACACATGTTCTTTGAGCGATGTAAGGATCAGTCCCGAGACTACCGATGGTTATGGGTATGGTCTCGGATTTTATCATAGGACAACACAGATAAGTAGTTAACACATCTGCCGCTTGGTGCGCTGCAGTTAATGTTTACCGAAAGGATTACTTCCGGTATCGTAAAACACGTTTTGACACACTTACGATTTCTTCAACCAAAATCAGAGATAATAGAAACACTTATCACCAAATAATGGAAAATATTTAAGCGTGCATGCACGTACAGGTTGTCAAATTTACGCGTGCAATAAAACAGATTATACGTGATTCACGCACGTTTCTGCGTGATCGGGAACACTGTAATAGGCTAAAACTTCAAAAATCTTCTCAAATTCTGGATATAGTAGAATCAATTACTTATAGATGGAAAGGTCTTAAGGTGTTTTATAAAAATTGTGAATTATATCATGACCTTGGGGTCTCGCATTACGCCCTGGGGAGGGGTCAAGTTTACTTGAGTTTATATAGGAAAAACATATTTGTGAACATTATTTGCCCAATTTTCGTAAGAGATTAGTCAAACTTGATTAGAATTATTAGCCTAAGATATAGCATTTTAACATCCATATCCGTCCTCGATGACCCCCTGGGGGACCAGAGGGGCAGGACCAAACAGGGTCAAAATGATTAAAATTTCAAAAAATACCTCTAAGTTCACAGGTTTGATGGAAGCAAATACTCTTCATAGTCTAAAAAGTCAAATTTATAAATCACTGACCAACTTCAAGGCCCAGCATATAGTGTTTGTATGTCTTTAATTTGTTTCATTATTTGTTTCATTATATATTCTAACTCAGGTGACCGTTAAGGCCCATGGGCCTCTTGTTAAAGTAAACAAATACCATAATTATGCAAAAAAAAGAAAATCTGACTGTTTCAAATTTCTACCTTTTTCTTGGAGTTCAGCAGGGAACCATTTTAGATCCACTTTTATTTTTGTTGAATTTTTCTGACATAAATGATATTGTTTCCATTGATATAACACTATATAAAATGAATGATCCTGAGATGATCCTGACCCTCAGACCACAGCTGCCATTTTGAAAATAAAAGACAAATTTTTGTCAACATGTAGATTGATTCATATTTTAAATGTATAAAGTGCAAATATGATTATAGACATTGCTGTGCTTACTGCCTATATTAACTTTAAATGATGTGACTTTTCAAAAAGTATTTTGCTTCTGCGAAATAAAATATATTTACCGGTAAATCAATGCCACATCATCATTTAGGGGAGGTCACTCTTGTCAAATTAGGCTCTGTGGAGATTGGGGGAACTTTATGTGACGACACCCATCACAATTAGATCTTGTTATTATGTATTTTATATACGTTTTTCAATCAAATGAGTAGCCTTGATATCCTCATTGATCATATGATAGTACATATTTGATCCTCATGCAGCAATTTTATATTACAAAGCAAAATTTGTCATACTGATGAGATGTTTTATAACAAATTGACTTTATTTGATATGCTTACAGATTTGGCCGCATTGGTCGTCTTGTGTTGCGCTCTGCCCTGACTAAAGGTGTTGAGGTTGTGGCAATCAATGATCCCTTCATTGATTTGGAATACATGGTAAGTTGTCATAAATAAAAGGAAATACAATGAACAAAATAGCAAAGCCTAGTAATTTTTGTCCAGACAATATTTAAACTCATTTCCCAAATGGGGTCAATATTACCAAATTGTTTGAATGATTAATGGACATCTTTCGTATTTTGCGTAAAGCATCCTTATTTAAGGATTGAGTGTTCAAAATTCTACAACTGGTTTGACTGACCCCATAGGAGCCCGAGGGGTGTGGTCAAATGGGATCAATTTGTCCATATTCCTATAAATGATTTATCTGAAAGTTATGGCGAGATATCACTCATAGCACCTTAGGAATGGGGATTTATATCATTTAAGATGGTTGGGGTGATACGTTATTAGTGGATTTTTCCCCATGCCTATGTGATTTCATATTATTTGTTATTTAAATGTTATTTACATATCCTTACAGGTTTATATGCTGAAGTATGATTCAACACACAACCGTTGCCCATTCCCTGTGGAACAGGCTGATGGAAAGCTCGTTGTTAACGGGAAAAAAATTGCTGTCTTTGGAGAGTGAGTAATTTTAAAGATCAACTTAATTGTGACAAATTAAAATATAGTGCATTAAAACTCAATACTGATCGCTGGTTTACATTTGAACTTAATACTGGTCGCTCTTTTACATTAGAACTTGATACTGGTCGCTGGTTTACATTAGAACTTAATACTGGTCGCTGGTTTACATTAAAACTCGATACTGATCGCTGGTTTACATTAGAACTTGATACTGGTCGCTGGTTTACATTAGAACTTGATACTGGTCGCTGGTTTACATTAGAACTTAATAATGGTCGCTCTTTTACATTAGAACTTGATACTGGTCGCTGGTTTACATTAGAACTTAATACTGGTCGCTGGTTTACATTAGAACTTAATACTGGTCGCTGGTTTACATTAGAACTTAATAATGGTTGCTGGTTTACATTAGAACTTAATACTGGTTGCTGGTTTACATTAGAACTTAATAATGGTCGCTGGTTTACATTAGAACTTAATACTGGTCGCTGGTATACATTAGAACTTGATACTGGTAGCTGCATGGTTTACATTCGAACTTAATAATGGTCGCTGGTTTACTTTAGAAGTTAATACCGGTCGCTGGTTTACATTAGAACTTAATACTGGTCGCTGGTTTACATTGGAACTTAATACTGGTCGCTCTTTTACATTAGAAGTTAATACCGGTCGCTGGTTTACATTAGAACTTAATAATGGTCGCTGGTTTACATTAGAACTTAATAATGGTTGCTGGTTTACATTAGAACTTAATACTGGTCGCTGGTTTACATTAGATCTTAATAATGGTCGCTGGTTTACATTAGAACTTAATAATGGTCGCTGGTTTACATTAGAAGTTAATACCGGTCGCTGGTTTACATTAGATCTTAATAATGGTTGCTGGTTTACATTAGAACTTAATAATGGTCGCTGGTTTACTTTAGAAGTTAATACCGGTCGCTGGTTTACATTAGAACTTAATAATGGTCGCTGGTTTACATTAGAACTTAATAATGGTCGCTCTTTTACATTAGATCTTAATACTGGTCGCTGGTATACATTGGAACTTAATACTGGTAGCTGGTTTACATTAGAACTTAATACTGGTCGCTGGTTGAAAGATGATATTTAATCATTCCCAGAAAACTTCAACATTTAATATAGCAGAATCCATATGCAATCCAGTTAAAGCTATACATGTATTGGCAATGATTAGCGTCCAGGGCATTAAAAATTTGTAACAATGGGGGACGCTTATTAGGGAACCAAAATGTAGTTGTGGATGAAAAAATGTCACCCATTTTTTAACTCTTTCTCTCATGACATTAATCTGTTACGGTATACCTGCATATGCCTTTTAATCTTTGAGACTCTTTATTATGTTGTGATTCACATGTAAAAGGGTCACAAGTTTATGTAATAAAATGCTGATGTTAGAGGGCACGTTTTGTAAACATCATTAAAACCATGGGATAGAGGTTGGTTTATACAACTAACTCCTTCTCCAGAAAAGGTGATGGGCTTATATAGGGGGTAGGATGCTAATTTCAGCGAATACAGTAGTAATATTATTTTTATTGCAGCTTATTTGGATTATCCTGTGATAAATTGCTGATGATATTATTCAACATTACCAATACAGTAAATACCAAAGATTTGTTTTGTTGTAGACGTGTTCCAACTGCCATTCCTTGGGGTTCTGCTGGTGCTACTTATGTTGTGGAGTCCACAGGTGTTTTCACAACAACTGAGAAGGCTTCTGTAAGTAAGCCACGTGGATGAACAAAAATAAGTTGTTCAGTATAAATGCTTTTGTTATAATTTCAGATGTGTTTTTGCCAAGTTCAGTGTAATGGTAGTAATATGAAATGTCTGGAACATATGGGAGAATATATGTAGCCCACACTTGCATGTCTTTATTAGAACATAACAAAAGATCGCCTATTAAAACACTTGACATTTCGACAGGGTGAGTAGTTTTGACATTGTTAACATAGCATATAGGTAATTAGGTTGAGCGATACAGGCCATCTGTTTGCGTCCACTATATAACACTTTCGGCTAGTAAATGCACTGTGACACCTCTTCACACAAATGCTCCATGATGCACTGCGTTAAGTGTACCGTAAAAACTTGTGTAATTTGCACAATTTTTCTGTGCAAAAATAAAATATGAAGTTGGGGGTGCGCAAAATACATTGATAGAGGCGATTTAAAAATTTTACGGGGGAAAAATCTGTCCAATCTGAGGGACTGAGGATCTATGAATGTCGAGGTACTGCTCTGTTTATGGTTACCTATTTATATGATAAAAGGTATTAAAGATTGTAAAAACAATGCCTCACCTATTAAAGTGGATTATCTAAGGATAATTAAAGTGTTAAGTTATGACCACGATGTCTTGTTTCCATTTGCCCCAAGAATTCAATGAGGACTGACTGAGAGCATGGTTTCTACTGACAGCAAGAGATGTATACCCTGCACACCTCGTAGTGTAATGGGACAGCCACAATCAGTGGCTTTGGCAGGGTCAATCTAGTTTACCTGTATTTTTTGAGGGGAGAGAGTCTGTAGAGAGAGAGAGTGTGTGTGTGTATACACAAACATGATCACCAGTGTCTGGGTTTGCTGATAGAGCTGTGAATGAATGGCTAGTTAGCTTAAGTGATCTATATATCGTCAACAATGCATCTGTATCTACTTAAAATCAAAGAATTTATTCTTCATAGTGCATCAACATTCACTTAAAGTACTATTACGTCTTCATTTTAGATATTATAATTAATCTTCACATTTCTAGTCAAATTGCACATGAAACTCCAAAAGTAAATCTAGCAATGCTCCTTACTAGGGAACCGCGGACTGCAGGCCGTGTGCAAAAAGTCAAAACACACGTGGGATTTATAAGATGCCTAAACTGACCAATATTTAGGACTTTCAATACGTGGTTTGCAATTTTATTACTGCAGAATTAACAAGCTACAAGGTTAGTGACATTTTCAACGGTATTGTTATACATGTATACAATTAGCCATTAGCTTGGATCTGGTACCGTACAGGTAGCGAGTTTACTCACACTGTGATTGTTGCAAGCTAAACTACGTATCCGCTAGCTGATTGCTGTTGATTGTTAGTGATCTCAAACACACTAATTACTTATTGTGACAATTTTAAGTAAATAAATTCTAATCTTTTCAAATATTCCTGATTAGTTTTCATGTGTAATATATCAAAACATTGACATGTGCACGGAGTACGGCGGACCAGACCGTCGATGTTTTGGACATCTGCAAGATATTTCGGTTTCAGGTTACGGTGATCAATAAAAGAAAACAAACACAATGCGGTTTTAATATGTTATTTCTTCTAAATACAACACTTCTTTGTGCAAGTTGTCAAGCATTTATGGGGAATATTTTGCATTGAAATTATCACCTTCATACATCGATTTTTGATGCGCAAAATATACTGATAGTAGATTTTTTTCAGCCCCAAAAAGTACCTGCGCAAATTACACTGGTGTGCAAATTATACCAGTTTTTACAGTAAACAAATCATGGCAGCTTTGTTACTGACATGGCCTCTAACACGCCAATTGCAAGGTAATGTCAGGAATTAATGCTTGATTGGATTTCACATTTTGTGGCAAAATGCCAGTGATATGGGAGAACTCAGAGTTGTGACCTAATTACATTGTCTTAGTTAGAAATTGAGGCAGAGATCAACCGCGTCATTTTCTACTCATCAGCTTTCTAGTGTGACCTAAGCTAATATTCCTAGTGGGTGTATTTTTAAACCTCTAGATCAATACAGCGGTTTCCAGATCCCATAACGACATGGGTGAGTACAATGTTATGTTGATTAGTCCCACCTTCCTGTGATCAAGGTGGGACTAATCGACAAAAAATTGTATTTACCCACATCTATTTGGTATCTCGAAATCCCATATTAATCTTTTTATTTATTTAAAGATGCTCTACCGCTGACAAATTGTATTTTGTTCACTATCAAAAACAGAAGCAGACGATTTACTATTTTTCTTCAGTTACAAAAGTTACTAACATTACACCATTACCACCATTAAAAGTTTGAGCTTCTAATTTTATTTCATGCAAAAAATATGAAAAATATTTGATTGCATCCCGAAAAAATTCTGTGGCACTATATCCTATATGGAATAAAGTACTGATTTTAAAGGCGAAATAAATTATTTTACATTACTGTTTGTGTTAATTAGGCATAAATAGACACAATTAAACACCAATTATTGTTCAATGATGAATATCATTGATGCTCTGTCGGCGGTGGAGCATCTTTAACGTTTCAAAAATGAATTTACGTCATTGGATGCATGCTACAGTGATATAGCACGATAAAAAGGGCAACAGTTTTACTATAAAAAAAGATACGACACAAATATACCACAACACGCACCTCAAACACATAGACGCAACACACCGCATACATGGGAGGCCGTCCTTACATGACCCTGGCAGTTAAAAGGACGTTAATTAATCAAACAAACAATAAGTATAGGTACATTTAATATGGATTTCCTGACAAACTTTTAAGTCTGAAATTATGTGTTCTATTAAAGTCTTTGAACAATTTCACACCTTTGGGTGTTTATTGGAATACATACAGTATAGGTATGAATCACTGTGTTACAGGCTCACATGAAAGGAGGTGCCAAGAAGGTCATTATTTCTGCCCCGTCTGCTGATGCACCGATGTTTGTGATGGGAGTCAACCACGAATCATACGAAAATACCATGAATGTCGTAAGGTGAGATTGGTTCCTGAGTGCTTGAGAATTATACTATTCCTGATACTAAGGCACTGCTGTGTTGTCTAAGTAGATAATATTGTCATTCTATTGCGTTAACCCTCCACCTCTGGGTTATTTGAAACTACATAAGACAGTTTTGTTAGAAATGACACTTACTTGTGATGACACTTACATGGAATGAAAATGACAAAAGTTGTTCCCAGATATGTGCTGTGTGTCTTAAAGTAATTTTTACAAGGGCATGAACATAAAAAGTGGTTAAGATTTTATCTTGCACCATTTCAATTGTAAGCTGTAAATTCTCCTTGACATTTGTGCCTGCTCATCCATTACATCATACAAGTTCCGGAAGTGATGTTGCTTTATTTCAGAATTTGCCTGTTAATTTTTATAGCAATGCTTCCTGTACCACAAACTGCCTGGCTCCCCTCGCCAAGGTTATCAATGATAAATTTGGTATTAAGCAAGGTTTAATGACCACTGTCCATGCTATCACCGCTACACAGAAGACCGTTGATGGACCAAGTGGAAAGGACTGGCGAAGTGGTCGCGGAGCTTTCCAAAACATCATTCCATCCTCCACAGGTGCTGCAAAAGCTGTAGGAAAGGTCATTCCAGCACTGAATGGGTAGGTTTTGGTAAAAAGGCAGCTTTCTGCATGGAATCTTATATGGTAATTTGTTCAAGTATTCTTAAGACTTGTGTTTTTCTTGATTTAATCATGAATAAGAATGTTTTATTATAAATTTTTGACTAAGTGTTTTATACCGACAGAAAACTGACTGGTATGGCATTCCGTGTTCCTGTGCCAGACGTGTCTGTTGTTGATTTGACCTGCTGTCTGGAGAAGGGTGTAAGCTTTTAAATTATTATTCATTAATGTTAGATTGACTGATTATCTCTGTTATTACATCACCCCATCATATGATGTTACCTGTTAGATCACCTCATCATATGACATTGTTACCTGTTAGATCATCTCATCATATGACATTGTTACCTGTTAGATCACCTTATCATATGGCATTGTTAACTGATAGATCACCTTATCATATGACATTGTTACCTGTTAGATCACCTTATCATATGACATTGTTACCTGTTAGATCACCTCATCATATGGCATTGTTAACTGATAGATCACCTCATCATATGGCATTGTTAACTGATAGATCACCTTATCATATGACATTGTTACCTGTTAGATCACCTTATCATATGACATTGTTACCTGTTATTAGATCACCTCATCATATGACATTGTTACCTGTTACTACATCACCTTATCATATGGCATTGTTACCTGTTAGATCACCTTATATGGCATTGTTACCTGTTAGATCACCTTATCATATGACATTGTTACCTGTTACTAGATCACCTTATCATATGACATTGTTACCTGTTATTTCATCACCTCATCATATGACATTGTTACCTGTTATTAGATCACCTTATCATATGACATTGTTACCTGTTATTAGATCACTTTATCATATGACATTGTTACCTGTTAGATCACCTTATCATATGGCATTGTTACCTGTTATTAGATCACCTCATCATATGACATTGTTACCTGTTATTAGATCACCTCATCATATGACATTGTTACCTGTTACTAGATTACCTTATCATATGACATTGTTACTAGTTACTAGATCACCTTATCATATGACATTGTTACCTGTTAGATCACCTTATCATATGACATTGTTAGCTGTTACTAGATCACCTTATCATATGGCATTGTTACCTGTTACTAGATCACCTTATCATATGACATTGTTACCTGTTAGATCACCTCATCATATGACATTGTTACTTGTTACTACATCACCTTATCTTATGGCATTGTTACCTGTTAGATCACCTTATCATATGACATTGTTACCTGTTATTAGATCACCTCATCATATGACATTGTTACCTGTTACTACATCACCTTATCATATGGCATTGTTACCTGTTAGATCACCTTATATGGCATTGTTACCTGTTAGATCACCTTATCATATGACATTGTTACCTGTTATTTCATCACCTCATCATATGGCATTGTTACCTGTTATTAGATCACCTTATCATATGACATTGTTACCTGTTATTAGATCACCTCATCATATGACATTGTTACCTGTTACTACATCACCTTATCATATGGCATTGTTACCTGTTAGATCACCTTATCATATGACATTGTTACCTGTTATTAGATCACCTCATCATATGACATTGTTACCTGTTATTAGATCACCTTATATGGCATTGTTACCTGTTAGATCACCTTATCATATGACATTGTTACCTGTTATTTCATCACCTCATCATATGGCATTGTTACCTGTTATTAGATCACCTTATCATATCGCATTGTTATCTGTTAGATCACCTTATCATATGACATTGTTACTAGTTACTAGATCACCTTATCATACTTAACATTACCTTAATCCAATGACATTGTTACCTGTTTTAGATCACCTATCACTGACATTGTTACTGTTATTAGATACCTTATCATATGACATTGTTTAACCTTTACTACATCACCTTATACAATATGCAATTGTTACCTTCTATTTAGATCACTTATCAATATGAATTGTTACCTGTTAGATCATATCATGTGCATTTGTTACTGTTACTAGATCACTTTCATATGACATTGTTAACCATGTTTAGATCACCTTATCATATGGATTGGTTACTGTTACTAGATCAGTCCTATCATATGGACATTAGTTACTGTTATTAGATCACGGTTATCATATGGCATTGTTACCTGTTATTCAGATCACCTATCATCATGAATGTTAAGTGTTTAGATCACTTATCATATGACATTGTTACCTGTTTAGATCACCTGTATCACTATGACATTGTTACTTGTATTAGTCAACCTTATCATATGGATGTTACCTGTTACTTAGATCACCTTATCATATGACATTGTTACCTGTTAGATCACCTTATCATAGCATTATCGTAATATACATAGATTGTACCTGTTATTTGATCACCTCATTATATGACATCGTTACGGTGTTACTAGACTCACCTTATCATATGGCATTGTTACCTGTTAGAATCACCTATCTATTGACATTGTTACCTCGTTACTAGTCATAACATCATATGACATTATTGACTCTGTTATAACATCACCTAATCATATAGCATTAGTACTCTGTTTGATCACCTTATCATAATGGCATTAGTTACCTGTTAGATCACCTTATTCATATGACATTGTTAACCTGTTATTGGTCATTCACCTCGATCATATGACATTGCTACCTGTTTATTTCATCACCTCATCATTATGGGCTTTTCTAGTACTTACATTACTGTTACTGTAGATCACCTTATCATATGACATTGTTTCCTGTTATTTATCACCTGATTCATATGACATTGTGTTACCTGTATTTAGATCACCGTTATCATATGACATTGTTACCCTGTTACTTCATCACCTTATCATATTGGCATTGTTACTGTTACTAGATACCTTATCATTATGGCATTGTTACCTGTTTACTAATCACCTATCATACTGCGATTGTTTTGTTACTCATCACTTATATATGCATTGTTTACCTGTTTATTTTCATCACCTTCACTAGCATGACTATCCTCATAGACATTGCTACCTGTTATTGATAACCTTATTCATGATGGCATTGTTAACTGTTTAATCACCTTCATCATAGTACATTTACCCTAGCTGTTATTAGATCACCATTATCAAAAGCATATGTGTGACCTGTTATTAGATCACACTTATCAATGGCATTGTTACCCCCCTGTTTAGCTAATCAACCTTATCCATTAAGCATTGTTACCTGTTATTAGAATCACTTATACATATGAACATTTGCAGTGGTAACACTGTATTTATCACCTTAATTGCGCATTACTGGTAAGATCACTCTATCGGTTATAGTACCTTTATCCACCTCATCATATGGACATTGTTACCTGTACTAGATAACTTATCATATGGAATTGTTTACCTGTTAGATCACCTCTATCAATATGACATTTGTTACTGTTATTGATCAGCCTTATCATATGCATTGTTACCTGTTATTAAATCACCTTATCATATGACATTGCTACCTGTTATTCATCACTCATCATATGGCATTGTTACCTTTGTTAGATCAGCCTATCCAATTATGCAAATTGTTACCTGTTTAGATCACCTTATCATTATTGACATTGTTTACCTGTAGATTAGATCCCTTATCATATGACATTGTTACCTGTTATAAATCACCTATCATATGGGCAATTTGTTTACAGTGTTAATGAGATCATCCTTATCATATGACATTGTTACCTGTTAGATCACCTTATCATATGGCGCTTGTTTATCTGTTAGAATACCTCATCAGTATGACATTTGTTACTGTTAGATACCTTATCATATGGCATATTGTTTACCCTGTTATGTAATGGACCTTATCATATGAATTGGTTATCCTGTTAAATACTCATCATATGACATTGTTACCTGTTATTAAATCACCTTATCATATGACATTGTTTTCTGTTTTAAAGTCACCATCATCATCATGACATTGTTTACGCTGTTACTAGATCACCGGGTTATCTATGACATTGTTACCTGTTATTAGATCAACCTTATCTATGACATTGTTACCTGTTAGATCCCTTATCAATATGGATTGTTAACTGCTACATCAGATCTACTTATATTATGACACTTGTTACCTTGTTAGAAATCACCTTATCAATATGGCATTGTTATTGTTAGATACCTCATCTCTGAAATTGTTTACCTGTTATCACCTTATCATATGGCATAGTTACCGTGTTATATAATCACTTATCATATGACATTGTTATCTGTAAATCACCCTCATCATATGGACATTGTCTGTTATTATCACCTTATCATATGACTTGTTATTCTGTTTAAATCACCTCATCACTATGACATTCGTTACCTGTTACTAGATCACCTTATCATATGACATTGTTAACATGTTATTAGATCAACCTTATCCACATATACATTGTTACCTGTTAGATCACTTATCATATGGCATTGTTACCTGTTATAGATCACCGTATCGGGATGAGTGACATTGTTAACCTGTTAGATCACCTTATCATATGGCATTGTTATCTGTTAGAATCACCGTCTCATATGAATTGTTGACCTGTTAGATCACCTTATCATATGGCAATTGTTTTACCTGTTATTAGATCACCTTATCATAATGACATTGGTTATCAGTGTTAAATCACCTCATCATAATGACATTGTTACCTGTTAGATCCACTTATATATGGCATTGTTATCTGTTAGATACCCTCCATCATATGGCATTGTTACGTGTTACTACATACTTATCATATGACAGTTGTACTGTTATGATACCTTATCATATCGACCATGTTACCTGTTTATTAGATCACCTCATGCATATGACATTGTTCCCGTGTTATTTCATCGGACCTGCTATGTGGCAATTGTTACCTGTTATTAGATCACCTTATCATATGACATTGTTACCCCTGTTTGGATCACCTATCATTAATTGTTACCGTTAGATCACCTTATCATATGACATTGTTTCTGTTATTGAGATCACCTTATCATATGACATTGTTATTGTTAGATCACCATTTTCATATGGCATTGTTACTGTTACTCGAATCACCTCATCATATGGATTGTTACCTGTTACTCGATCACCTTATCAATATGACATTGTTTCACCTGTTATTAGTTCACCTTATCATGGATGACTATTGTTTACGGTGTTAGATCACTTATATTGAATTGTTGGACTGTTTACTCATTCCATCTTATATATGACATTGTTATCTGTTAGATCACCTTTTATATGGCATTGTTACCTGTACTAGATCCTTAATCATATGACATTTGTTTACCTGTTTTACTACATATCTTAATCATATGATTGTCTACTAGTTACTAGATACTCGTATGCAAGGTATGGCATTGTTACCTTGTTCTGATCACGCTTATCATATGGCAATTGTTTACACTGTTACTGCATCAGCTTATCATATGGCATTGTTAACCTGTTTATTATCATCACCTTATCAATATGGCTATTGTAACCTGTTACTACATTACCTTATCATATGATTGTTACCTGTTAAGATCACCATTATCATATGGACATTGTTACCCTGTTATTTCATCACCTCATCATTATTGGCATTTGTTACCTGTTATTAGTCACCTTATCAATATGACATTGTTACTGATTATTTCATCACCTTATCTATATGAACATTGTTAACCTAGTTATTAGATACTTATAATAGTGACATTGTTACTGTTATTGATACTTAAATCATATGACATTGTTATCTGTTAAATCACCTCATCATATGACATTGTTACCTGTTAGATAACTTATCATTATGGCATTGTTATCTGTTAGATCACCTCTCATATGGATTGTTAACCTGTTACTACAATCACCTTATCATATGACATTGTTACCTTGTTAGATCAGCATTATCATATGACATCGTTACCTGTTATTAGATCACCGTCATATATGAATTTTACCTGTTACTACATACACTAATCATATGGCAATTGTTACCATGTTAGATCACCTTATCATTAATTGCAGATTGTTACGGTTTATTCTGAGATCACCTTATCATATGGCATTGTTACCTGTTATCAGATCACCTTATCAATATGGATTGTTACCCTGTTACGATCACCTTATATAGTTGGGAACTTGTTTACCTTTACTTAGATCACTATACAATATGACATTGTGTACTGTTTTAGATCACCGTTATCATATGGCATTGGGTTACGCTGTTTATTTTTCATCACTATCAATATTGGCAATTTGGGGTAACCTGTTACTACATCCTTATCATATGGCATTGTTACCTGTTACGACTCACTATCATTGAACATTCGTTATACCTGTTATTTCATCACCTCATAAATATGAATAGTTACCTGTTATTAGATCACTTATATGGCATTGTTTACCTGTTACTATAATCACCATTTATCATATGACATTGTTACCGTTAGATCACTTATATATGACATTGCTTACCTGTTATTTTCATCACCTGCATCAATATGACATGTTCCTGTTAGATACCGTTTATCATATGACATTGTAAACTGTTATTTCATCACATCATCATATGACATTGTTACCTGTTAGTCACCTTAATCAATATGGCACATTGTTACCTGTTTATTAGATCATCTCATCATAATGAATTGTTCTTGTTACTACATACCTTAATCATATGACATTGTTAACCATGTTAGATCACCTATGATATGACATTAGTTACCGTGTTATTAGATCACCTCATCATTATGACATATGTTAACCTTTACTACTCACCTTATCTCCAACCTGGCATTGTTACCCTGTTAGATCACAGCTATACTGGCATTGTTACCTGTTAGATCACTTTATCATATGAACATTGTTACCTGTTATTTCATCACCTCATCAAATATGGCATTGTTACTGTTATTAGATCACCTTATCATAATGGCATTGTTCTGTTACTACAGTCACCTTATATGATGGACATTGTTACCCTGGTTATTAGATCACCTTAATATGAACATTGTTTACCTGTTAGATAACCTTATCATATGGCATTTTACCTTTTACGATCACCTTATCATATGGATTGTTACTTGTTAGATCACATACATAATAAAAAGACATATGTTACTGTTATTAGATCACCTTATCATATGACAATTGTTACTAAGTTACTAGATCACCATATCTATGACATTGTTACCTGTTACTCTACATCATCTATCATATCGACATTGTAATCAGTTTACTAGATACCTATTGCATATGACATTGTCTACCTGTTACCCTAAAGATCACGATTATCATGGGATGGCATTGTTACCTGCTTACTACATCACCTTATCATATGGGCATTGTTTACTGTTATTTCTCACCCTATCATATGGCTGTACCTGTTAGATCATCACCTATCATATGAGCATTGTTACCTGTTAATATTCAGATGACCATTGCTTACTTTCATATAGACTGATGATAGTACACTTATTAATGTCTGTTAGATCACCTTATTCATTGAATGTACTATTAATACGTTACCTGTAGATCACCATATTGGAAACCTGTTAATTAGATCACTTTCATACTGACATTGGTACCTGTTAATCACCTTATCATATGCATTGTTACTGTTATCTAGATCACCGCTCATCATATGACATTGTGATACCTGTATAGATCACCTTATCATTGCACAATTTAACTGTACATCTTCTTGTGTACCTGTTATTTAAATCACCTCATCATAATACAATTATTACCTGTTAATAGATCACTTAATCATATGGCATTGTTAACCATGTTATTTAGATCACCTTATCATATTGACATCTGTTACTTGTTACTACATCACCTTATCATTCATGACATCTGTTTCTGTTAGATCACGTTTATCATTATACCATTGTTACTTAGATCACTTATCATCTACGGCCATTAACCTGTTTTAGCATTGTTAGATCACATTCTCACTGACAGACACCCATTGGCATTGTTACTGTTATTAGATCACCTTATCATATGACTATTTGTTTACTAGTTACTAGATCACCTATCATATGACATCATAACTCGTTATTAGTTCCTATTATATGGCAGTTACCTGTATTAGATCACTCTGATCATGATGACATTGTTAATAGCTGTACTAGCTCACTTATGATGAACAGTACTTTACTTATCTATCATGATGACATTTTTACGTGATTACTAATACTCACCTTATTGATCATATTACGTTAATCATTTGCAATTGTTACCTGTGATTAGTTTCATCACCTTATCATAATGCATTGTAACCTGTTCTACATCACCTTATATATGGCATTTTTAATAGTACTAGATCACCTTCTATCATACTGATGTACCTGTATTAGAATCACCTTACATATATGACATTCGTTACCTGTTAATAGATACCTTAATATTGGCATTTACCTGTTATCTATGATCAACCGTTATCATATGACATTGTCTACGTTGTTAGATCCACCCTTATCAATGACATTTGTTACTGTTATAGTTCCTTCATCAACCTCATCTAGACATTGTTACCTGTTAAGATCACGGCTTACTTTCATAGTGAATTGTAACCCTGTTATTCATCACCTCATCACTATACTTTGTTCGACCATCTCTGATTACTGTAGTAACCTTATCATTGGCTATTGTTACCTGTTATTAGATCACGCTCATCATATGACATTGGTTCAACTGTTACATACATCACCTTATATATGATTACTAATACTTTTGATTTACTGTTAGTCACTATCATACTGACATTGTTACCTTGGTATATTAAATCACCTCATCATATGAAGTACACTGGGTCTACTCCTTATATAGTTGTACCTGATTACATTACAATCGAAGTTTATTCATCCCTTATATGGCATGTTACCTGATTAGATTCACCTTATCATAGCATTGTTACTCTGTTATTTCTGCACCTCATAATATTGGCATTGGTTTAACTGTTATTAGCATCACCTTATCATTATCGTATTTATCTTGTTAGATCACCCTTATCATATGAACATTGTTACTAATTACTTAATCACCCTTATCAACTATGACATTGTTACCCGTTATTTTCATCGACCTCATCATATATCATTTTACTGTTATTAGATCAACCTATCATATATGCATTGGTAAACTGTTACTCACATCAACCTTATCAATAATGACTTGTTACGTATTTCCCTCATCTGATTTTATGAGTAACCACTTATCATATTGCATTTTTAACCTGTTCGATCACCTTGTATCAATATGGCATTCGTTACTTGTTAGTTCACCTTATCAAAGACATTGGTTACCTGTTATTAGATATCTCAACTTACTTCTACTGATCAGACATTTTATGATTGTTACCTGTTATTAGATCACCTTATATTATGACATTGTTACCTTTTATAGATCACCCTTCATTATATGACATTCTTACCTGTTACTTGATCCCTTACTTCATAATGGCATATGTTACCTGTTATCACTAACATATGAATTTAACATCACCTTATATATGACATTGTTACCTGTTAAGATCAACCTTCATTATCATATTGTTCCGAATATAGTCTATCTGTTAGATCACCTCATCATATGACATTTGTTACCTGTTACTTAGATTCACCTTATTCATATGACATTGTTACCTGTTAGATCACCTTTCATATGGCATTGTTACCTGATACTAGATCATATCATATGGCATGTTACTTGTTATAATCACTCATCATATGCATTTTACCTGTTATAGTCACCTTTATCATATGGCATTGTTACCTGTCTTTAGATCACCTTATCATATGAATTGTTACCTTGTTATAGACACCTTATCATATGACATTGTTACGTGTTAGATACATCATCTATCATATTGACATTGTTAACTGTACTAATCACACTTATCATATGGCATTGTGTACCTGTTACTACATCAGCCTTTCATTATGGCAATTGTTACCTGTTATTTTCATCCTTATGGCATATGGCATTGTACCTGTTACTAGACATCACCTATCATATGGCATTGTTACCTGTTAGATCACCGTTATCATATGACATTGTTTACCTGTTATTAGATCACCTCATCATATGACATTGTTACCTGTTATTAGATCACCTTATCATATGGCATTGTTTTACCCTGTTTACTACATCACCTTATCATATGGACTTGTTACCTGTTAGATCACCTTATTCATATGACATTGTTTACCTGTTATTTCATCACCTCATCATATGACATTGTTACCTGTTAGATCACCTTATATTATGACATTGTTTACCTGTTATTCATCACCTCATCATATGACATTTGTTAGCCTGTTTAGTATCACCTTATCATAATGACATTGTTACAGTTTCTAATACCTCATCTATGGCATTGTTACTTGTTTTACTATATACATTAACCTTATCTCTTATTACATATGGCATTGTTACCTGGTTTAGATACACTTTATCATATGGCATTGTATACCTTGTTATGATCACCTTATCATATACATTGTTACCTGTTTATTCTCATCACCTTCATATCATAATGGCTTGTTACCTGTTATTAGATACCTTATCATATGGATTGTTACTGTTAGATCACCTTATCTATTGACATTGTTACTGTTATTAGATCACCTTATCATATGACATTGTTACCTGTTATTACATCACCTTATCATATGACATTTTTACCTGTTAGATCACCTTATCATATGGCATCTGTTACTTGTTAGATCACCTTATCATATGGCATTGTTACCTGTTTTAGAATCACCTTATCATATGACATTGTTTACGCTGTTATTGATCACCTTATCATATGCATTGTTACGTCTAGATCACCTATCATATGACCATTGTTACCTTTATTAAGATCACCGTTATCATGATGCATTGTTAACTGGTAGATACCTCATCATTATGCCATTGTATCCTGTTAGAATCACCCTCATCATATGACATTGTTACCTGTTAATTAGATCACCTTATCATTTGGCATTGTTACCTGTTAGATCACCTTATCATATGGCATTGTATCTTGTTAACTAATCACCTTATCATTATGACTTTGTTACCTGTTATAGATCACCTTATCTCATATGACATTTGGTTACCTGTTATTTCATCACCCGTTTCATATGACACTTGGTTACCTGTTAGATCACCTATCATATGGCATTGTTCTGTTAGATCACCTATCATATGACATTGTTACCTGTTATTAATCACCTTTATCACTTGGCATTGTTACCTATTAGACTCCGCAATCATATGACATTGTTTACCTTCTCTACATTACCCTTATCATATGACATTGTTACCTGTATTAAACTTACATTGCATCTACCTGTACTAATCCTTACTAGGCAATTGTTACCTGTTACTAATCACACTTATCACTATCGCATTGTTACCTGTTATCTTCATCACCTATCATAAGACACTTGTTACCAATGTTTCAGATTCACTTTATATCATGATTGTTACTGCTTATAAATCACTCATTCATATCGGCATTGTTACCTGTTTTTAGATCACCTTCATGATGACATTTGTTACCTGTCTAGATCACCTTATCATATGGCATTGTTATCTGTTAGACTCCCTCATCATATGGCATAAGTAGTATATAATGCGGTAATTATATGACTGTTGGTGGGTTTTTGGGGGGGTGGGGTGGTGTTGGGGGGTGGGGGGGGGGGGGGGGGGTGGTTGGGGGATGGGGGGTGGTTGGGGGAGTCTTGGGGTATGGGGGGGGGGGGGGGTGGGGGGTGTGTTGTAACCTGTTTCTACATCCACCTTATCAATATGACATTGTTACCTGTTAGATCACACTTATCATATGAATTGTTACCTTGTTTATTAGATCACTTATCATCTAATGACATTGTTTACTGTTATTTCATCACCTCACATATGGCAATTGTTACCTGTTATTAGATACCTTATATATGAATTGTTCTGTTAGATACTTTATCATATGGCATTGTTACCTGTTACTACACTCACTATCATAATGAACATTGTTAAACTGTTTATTTCATCACCTCATCATATGACTTGTCTAGCCACCTCATCATATGACATTGTTACCTGTTATTAGATCACCTTATCATATGGCATTGTTACCTGTTACTAGATCACCTCATCGTATGGCATTGTTACCTGTTACTAGATAACCTTATCATATGACATTATTGACTGTTATTAGATCACCTTCTCATATGACATTGTTACCTGTTAAATCACCTTATCATATGGCATTGTTACCTGTTAGATCACCTTATCATATGACATTGTTACCTGTTATTAGATCACCTTATCATATGTCATTGCTACCTGTTATTTCATCTCCTCATCATATGGCATTTTACCTGTTAGATCACCTTATCATATGACATTGTTACCTGTTAGGTCACCTTATCATATGACATTGTTACCTGTTATTAGATCACCTTATCATATGACATTGTTACCTATTAGATCACCTTATCATATGACATTGTTACCTGTTACTACATCACCTTATCATATGACATTGTTACCTGTTACTAGATCACCTTATCATATGGCATTGTTACTTGTTACTAGATCACCTTATCATATGGCATTGTTACCTGTTACTACATCACCTTATCATATGGCATTGTTACCTGTTATTTCATCACCTTATCATATGGCATTGTTACCTGTTAGATCACCTTATATGACATTGTTACCTGTTAGATAACCTTATCATATGGCATTGTTACCTGTTAGATCACCTCATCATATGACATTGTTACCTGTTACTAGATCACCTTATCATATGGCATTGTTACCTGTTATTAGATCACCTTATCATATGGCATTGTTACCTGTTACTACATCACCTTATCATATGGCATTGTTACCTGTTAGATCACCTTATCATATGACATTGCTACCTGTTATTTCATCACCTCATCATATGGCATTTTACCTGTAAGATCACCTTATCGTATGGCATTGTTACCTGTTAGATCACCTCATCATATGGCATTGTTACCTGTTACTACATCACCTTATCATATGACATTGTTACCTGTTACTAGATCACCTTATCATATGACATTGTTACCTGTTATTAGATCACCTTATCATATGGCATTGTTACCTGTTATTAGATCACCTTATCATATGACATTGCTACCTGTTATTTCATCACCTCATCATATGGCATTGTTACTTGTTAGATCACCTTATCATATGGCATTGTTACCTGTTAGATCACCTTATCATATGACATTGTTACCTGTTAGATAACCTTATCATATGGCATTGTTACCTGTTATTAAATCACCTTATCATATGACATTGTTAACTAACTAATTTACCTGATTTGCGCCCTGCCAATGAAACTAGAGGGGACTACTGTACCTTAAAATACTGCACTCAAATTTTAGCGCTCTGAGTAGGTATTCACGCAACTACTACACTTCTATACCTCGACTGTCATTTGCTTGCCTGTACAGTTGAAGGATGAATATGTTGAAACTTTATACAGTGGTAAGTTATGAGGTATCACAGCATAGAATTACATTCTTATCAATTTTATAGCATAACAATGAAATTAAACAAAAGGCTTTACCATTTTCTAGGCTAGCTACGATGAAATTAAAGCAGCTGTCAAGGAGGCTTCTGACGGTCCACTCAATGGTTTCCTTGGTTACACCGAGGATAATGTGGTGTCACAGGACTTCTGTGGAGATCAAAGGAGCAGCATCTTCGATGCTAAAGCTGGAATCGCACTCAACGAAAGCTTCGTCAAATTGATCTCCTGGTATGCATGTTCTGACAGTTGACAAGACATAAATGATCTTTTAAAATGATTTTGCAGATAATTACAGGTGAAAAATAAGGGCAAAACATATATTCTGAATTCAGTACATTTTGATAACCTAATGCCAGGAATTAATTTATGGGTACAATTCAATTTATTTGAAAAGAAACATAGCAGTAGTGGGAAGAAAATCATCCTCATATTGTAGAAATATGCATTTAAATCAAAGGAATTTTTTGTGCCTCTACCATGAAATGCTTAGCGTAAGTGATATGTCTTAGTGGAAACCTAGCATTACTGTCTGGAGACATTTCTAGTCTGGTCTAATAGATCCGAAATTGAATCTAAATTAAAGCTCTATCTGGTGTTCAAAGCTCTATCTGGTGTTTTTAAAACTTCCTTTGCTCTGAAATCTTTCTTTTCTTTTTGTATTGCAGGTATGACAATGAATTCGGATACAGCTGTCGTGTTATTGATCTGATCAAGCACATGCACAAATGTGCTTAATTGTTTTTCAACGCTGGTACAAATATATAGACAATTGTTTTATAAGAATTTTGAACTGGTAGTAACTTCAGAATTCGTCCACAAGATTAAGTCACCCCAATCTCAATTCTAAAAGTTCTCTACTGCATGGATCCAAACTGGTTTGTTCAGTAATCTAGCTAATTTATGTCGTTTACAGTTCTCTGTTGTAGATTTTAAAGTGATAAAAACACTTAGACTGGCTGGAAATGAACAACACCAGAAAGGTTTTCAATTGAGCCAGGTCTCTTTCAACATTTTGTCCTCTTAACGCATATTTTAAGTGCTAGGTATATAAGTGCTATATAACTTCTGTAACTTGAGATTATATATATATTGTTAGTGTTGGCCACACTATGATATTTATGTGGTAAAGTTGGTGTGTAATAGTGTTGGAATAAAATGGTCTGTCACACAGCATTTGTCCGACTTATTTGTGGCTTTTAGCAAACCCATTAAAATCTTACAGTTCAATTAAAGTTGTATGGTCTATAACTTTCGCTCTTTTTGTCATAGTGAAAACTGTTTAAGTGTTATACATATTTTTCTCCGTCTGCCTGAGTTTTAAACTTTCTAAATTTACCACTTTTATAAAGTTGCAGCACTGGAAGTATCTTTAATTATAAAAACGTGTACACGTGAAAAATAGGCTCGAAAGATGCCGAATCATTCCGAACTGTTCCGAACATCGTCGCGACAATCTCGAAGTAAAACGAGAGTTGTGAAACCAAGAGAAAACATCAACAATTTTTCATAAACAAAACATGTGGTCGACCTCATCAGACTCTATCTACAAAGAAAATAATGCTCGCACATTACTATATTTGATACACACAATATTTTACGGTAATGTGCTCATATAAGCCAGAAGGAAAACGTAAACAAACACATGTGCGCTTACGCTAGTTATCTGGCTCACCACGTGCAGGTCGTGTCGAACGTCAGTCACGTGATACGATTCGGAATCCGAAGTCACTGAACATGGCGGTGATTGAAGGCGCTTTATTCAAAACCAGGAATATATGATTCCTAGATTTCGGCTCTCTTATAGGCCGACATGTGCTTTTGGGGAGCTAAATCATCAAGTTACATTTCAATGTTTAAATATCAAATGTTTAAGTTAATATCGTTACAGTTAAATTAGCAGCAATACAACTTTAAAGGGATAATTCAGTAAGGCTAATTCTGTTACATAACCAGGAAGCAAAATATGAGATAAAAAGCTATTGTTACATTCCTGATGAAAAATAAAACCAATAATATTGACAAATTTGCAATATTCTTAACTAATTCACTTGATCTATTGACATACAATGTACCAAATTGTACAACTAGTATACTATTAAGTACAGCATTTGCGCTATACCTATTCCAGAGCTTTCAGACATTGCTGATGCCAACTACTCCCAACTCTCATTGGAGACTATTAATTTCCGAAATATATGCACATTTCGATGTAATCTTGGACTGAATTTTCCTTTTCAGCGCTGTTACAATAAGCGTACGTGTGACGGGCAGTCTAGTAGGTGGTTCGCTTGATTGGTAGCTAGTCAGGTTGCATGGTAGCTAGTCAGTTTGCCAACGACAGTCAATAAGCTGTGTAAGCACGGCTCTCATTGGCTGTCGCTTCAATGTAGGGGCTGAGCTAAAACAGTTGGAAATGTTTGTCGTCGATTACTACATAAAATGATCGGCATCGTAAGCTTCATAATGTAAAAAGGTTACACAAATACATTTAATTACCTCATGTATAGACTCTAAATCAGCGCTAATCAGTGAAGTATGGAAAGAGCTACTGTTGTAGCGGAAAAGTCGGTCAGAAATTATACGGAAAAGAAATCACCTGCTTCTGACTAATTATACATGTAACTTTACCGAAAGGTGTGTGAAACCAAATCGGGTACAATGTACAACTGACCATCGTGTCTTGCCAAAATATATTACGATAATACACGGCTTTGACACATACCTGAATGTTAGTAGGGGATGCTATTCCAGCTGTAGGCGTAGATTTTTTTTTAACTTTGTCACCATTAATCAGAGAGATGCATTTGAATCTAGTGTTGACAATTTCTCTGCTAAAATCAACCTACATTTTGTAAACTACCGCCGCGCATGCGCCAACGTCCGAGAACATTACCTCGAATATGAATCAAATTAAATTATAAATATTTAGGGAATGCATACAAATTCAAAGTCTACAACTAGAATTACATCCCCTACTATATGTAACATCCAGGTATGTATCAAAACCGTGTTTGATCGGAATATATTCTGATAAGACAATCTATTGTCAGCCGTACCCGATTTGTTTTTCCACACCAAACGGACCTTGCAGCGGAAAAGTCGGTCAGAAAGTACAACCGTTGTTATGTTAGATTCGGCTGTGACATTACATGTAACATGATACATAACGTTACGCTACAGTATGACTACTCCCCGAAGTCGAGAGAAATGGCCAATAGTTTATGAACAAAACATCCTCAAAACATTCGCTTAATAAGTGAAACAAAATAATTACGAATTTTTAATATGGTGATTGAATGTATACATTGTAAAAAATTAAATAGTACACAACGTGATCAAACAAATTGTACAACAGAGTCGGGTATGAACATCAAAGATCCGCTGGCTCCGCCTACTTCTCAATGTTGTCAGTCAGGGGGCAATCAGTCGGGCTGCCGATGCTTCAGCCAATCAGTGCCTTCGTTACATGCCACCTAAAATTTAATCTACTGCATGAGTTACCAGCCTACTAGATCAGCTACCAGCCAACGTGTCTATCGAGTGAATGAATGTAAACAGGAACACTTGTTGTAACGGCGCTGTAAATCATCACCAGTATCAGATAATCTACCTTAAAATTTCTTTTGGTAGTTATTAATTTCTACTAAAATGTGATGATAATTCTGTTGGTTATGAATGATTGGTTAAGAAAAAAAACCGTTAGACGACACAGTTACAAATTTACACTCTCAATTTGATAGCATAGATGAGCTTAAATTGATTTGGTCGGACATTTCTCGAGAAGGGAATGAAGAAAAGAAGCAGATGATAATCTACACTAACTTCAATATATACTATACTCAATAAATACTGTATTGTTAAAGATGCTCCACCGCTGATAAACGGTATTTTTTCTATATCAAGTACAGGACCAGGCGATTTAGTATTTTTCTTCAGTTACAAAAGTTACTTACTTTACACCATTACCACCATTGAAAATCTTGAGCTTCTCATTTCACTTCAAGAGGCACTATATCAGTGGCACTATACATGTATCCTATATTGAATGAAGTACTGTTTGCGCATGCACCAAAATCAAAATAAATCATTTCGTATTATTTTGTGTTAATTAGACATACATATACACGATTAAACACCAATTATAGTTCAAATGATTAGTATCGTTTATGGTCCGTCGGCGGTGGAGCATCTTTAAGTGATATTTTGCAATCCTAGATATCACTTCTTATAGGTGTATTAAAACATAACTAAGCTGTTAAAAAGTGTGTACCGGGTATCCATCAGAGCTAGCATTAGGTACTATTTCTTTGTCATGCATATGGCGATTGTGAACTACATCATGATAATATTTGTGGAAATGCACTTAAAATCATTAATGAAATATATTTGTCATAAAAACAACATTGTCACTATGTTCCAATAACATAACATTGAATAAGTGATTTGGTACAACACCAAATTACTTATTCAATGTTATGTTTTTGGAACACAGTGCAGATACAGTACCATACGTCATAAAACCTGTTGATGTAGTCGATGCAGTAGAATACATCGTAGAACATGCTAATGAAACCGATACAACAATATACATGTACGTCATAGAACCTCTTGGTGATGTCAATACCATATGTCACATAGAACCTGTTGATGAAGCAAATATAGCACCGCACATTGAACATGTTGATGAAGCCAATACCGAACCATTTGTCATAGAACCTATTGATAAAGGCAATAAAACACCATACGCCATAGAACCTGTTGATGAAACCAATACAGAACCATTTGTCATAGAACCTGTTGATGAAGTCAATACAGAACCATACGTCATAGAACCTGTTGATGAAGTCAATACAGAACCATACGTCATAGAACCTGTTGATGAAGTCAATACAGAACCATACGTCATAGAACCTGTTGATGAAGTCAATACAGAATAATACGTCATAGAACCTGTTGATGAAGTCAATACAGAACCATACGTCATAGAACCTGTTGATGAAGTCAATACAGAACCATACGTCATAGAACCTGTTGATGCAGCCAATACAACACCATACGTCAAAAAATAACCTTTTCCCATCTTATCATCACATTAACTCAACATTTTATCGTTTCATCAAAATTGCGCATGAATTTCTCATTATTTTAGCCAAAACTTTTTACCCAAACATTCTTTTTAGAAAATTTAAATTTGCAGTCTGTGTTTAAGTTCTTAATTGCCAATGTCTTATACTGATGGTTTATTTTTTTTTATCCTTTCACTAATGTTTTAACTTGTAGTTTTGCCTGAAATGACCCTAGCTGTCGACGGGCCGTAAAACTCAAACAAACAATCAAATTCTAGATCAAATGGGTTACTTAATCAATCATCAGTACAGACGCTGTCCTGGTAGAACAAGTCTACTGGTATAACATGTGCTGAACAGAATGGTAACAAGAGGCCCAGAGGGCCTGTATCGCTCACCTGGTTTGTAATGCAAAGTAAGGTTCTAAAAACAGGTTCATTGTTTCTTTTCTGAAGGAAATCTAATATTTACCTCTAATTCCCCTATTGGGCCCCACCACTCCTGCCCTGGGGAATCAGAGCCAAACTTTATACAAGTTCTGTTTCCCTTCCCCCATGGATGTTTGTGGCCACATTTGGTCACAATCCATGCAGAACTCTAGGACAAGTAGCGATTTATAGGATTTACCTCTATTTCCCCTATTGGGCCCAACCCCTCCTGTCCCTGGGGGGTCAGAGCCAAACTTTATACAAGTTCTGTTCCCCTTTCCCCATAGATGTTTGTGGCCAAATTTGGTCACAATCCATGCAGAACTCTAGGACAAGTAGCGATTTATAGGATTCACCTCAAATTTCCCTATTGGGTCCCGCCCCTGCTGCCCCCGGGGGCCAGAACCAAAATTTATACAAGTTCTGTGGCCGAATTTGGTACCAATCCATGCAGAACTCTATGACTAGTAGAGATTTAAAGGAAATGTTGACGGACGGACGACGGACGCCGCGCCATGACATAAGCTCACAGGCCCTTCGGGCCAGGTGAGCTAAAAATGAACGCAACCTTTCTATTTTTGTTTATTTAATTATTTTTATTTATTTATTATCATTTTTGTTATTTTCAGCATCTTATACCTATCTGGTTTATAAGTGATGAATTATTTGTATAGTAGGGTTTTTATAACACATAAGGAACTGTGTTTTTAAGTTAGAGATAAGCCTCAAACTGTACTACATTTATATGTGTGAGAAGGTATAGCACTCGGCCCTAACGGGCTTCGTAGCTGTACACATGTAGCACAGTTTTAGGCTTATATCCTTCACTTATAATGCCGACCAACTAACTCATTCTATAGCCTTTTCTGACCCATAAAGAGGTATTCTGCTTAGATATTATGAGTTGCCCAAATATAAAACGAAATATTGGTAGGCTGAACCAATATGAAATACATTGCATAGCAAATGATAGCAAAAACATGTAATGGAATACTTTAAGGGCTGGCTTTGGTAGTGATAATAGTACATTGTACCATTTCCTCGGAACAAAAGTGCAGACTTAAGTTAAAACTGTAGTGTTTTTACCTTATGTAAATTATGTCAGTTTTCGACTTGTTTGTTTCGGGAACTGGTGGCTAGTTCAACTTTTGGTCAGGTTCCTTGTGGAACAGTTGCCACTGAGTATAGTACACGAGTCTACTAGTGTTATAAAACTATTATTTTATGTTTTTATTTAACATTAGAAATACGCCATACATTTTATGTTTTTATTTAACATTAGAAATACGCCATACATTTTATAAAGATGTAGCTTAACACAATTCTATTTCGCTTGATGTCAGTACGTGTTTTTATTCATGTACCTTCTTGGCTAAATATCAACACCTTTTGTCTCCGGATAGAATACGATCGTATCGTTTAATTAAATACTCTATGATTTAATTAGGACAGACAGCTGGAATAGCCACGTAAGGCATCAGATGTCACAAACCACGTGTTTATAGTACAGACAACTCCAGGTCCTTTCAAAGACCACAGACAGAATCGGGAATTTTAAAATATTTCACTAAGATTGAATTCAAGGTCAAAATATTTATTTTGTTGTTTGTTTGTTTTGTGCATCAGATTGTAACTAAAACAAACATAACGTGTTGCGTAATTAATTATTATTTCATATTTGTCCAAAATAACTTTTTGTTCCACTTTTGGGAGTAAGATTAACACCAATGGTAACGAAACCCAATTCCTAATTCAGATTTAACGGCTATGTCATCAAAGTAGAGAGTTGTGCATTTGTTTTAAGAAAACAAAATTCTTAAACGGAAAAACTGCTGTATTAAAATCAACCACATTCGCTATACAGGTCCAGAATACACTCCTTTATAGATCTTTATAGATTTTAATTTTCTTACTTTCCAAATGTGTATGATATGCTGTAGTATATACTATATATTTATATTGACAGCTGCAGTGTCAGGTTAAGAATGAAGACCCCGTTTTTGGTGGACATTAGTATTTTGAAGAATTTTGTTTCATATGACATTACTGGGTTAAGTGCTTAAATATCTTTAATTTTGACGAGAAAGGTTTTTTAGTCACGAAAACTTTATTATCTACAATTTATAATGTATCTTTATCATATACAATGTAGTTATTAGAATTGGGTTATAACTGTTGGAGATGAGTTAAGCATTTCAGACATTCAGCGTGACAAAGGCTTAAACATTTTGATAGAATTTTTAACAATTCTCACAAATATGTTTTGTGTCGTTGCATAATATATTGTGATGCATGATTATCCTAAAATCGAATTTGTCTGACTTAAACATGTTTATATACCAAATAATAAGACACGTTGAGACAGAACATTCATGATAAATGTCAGTCCCCTCAAAGCTGTCCACAGTCTTGTTGCGTTAGAGCATATTAAGCAAATATTAAAGTGTTTGAAACGTATTTATCAAGTTAGACATTTTGTCTACATCTGAATATTTTTCTACGTGTATTTTGAATGAGAAGCATATCAAAACAAACTCTATTGTAGATAAATTAAAGCCTCTTTATGTTTTTGGTTTTTTACGTATAATTTAACGTTTTGAATAGTACAACGAGAACTTAGCCTATGTAGATTAAGTACTCTTTATGGCGCCATTTGCCGCACAGAACTACACTTTTTATAGTTGATAGCTTATCTTGCAAAATGAGAATATGATTTTCGTAATAACATGTTCCCAGCCAATACGTAATATACAATGCTATTTAAATAAGGATACAAACCATTTCCTCACTAATACATTGATTACTAATGATACTTCATATAAAGAAACCATTACGAGTTCAGCTTAATTCTTTCTAGTTGACATAGTCGTGATGATATAAAATACATATGTTATTATGTACAATGAAACCAATACGAATGATTTGATTTAAAGACAGATTTATTACACTGCTCCAATGATATTTGTCGTAGAAACAAATAAGTAACATGAATAGCACCTTACACTATAAAGATGATGATAAAATTAATTAATGAAATAAATAAATGTATATATACACAGAATTAATGAAAATATAGATAACATTTGATGTATTACAACATTAAGCACATACAGTATTGCGCTATTCTATAATATCACACAAAGACCGACAAACGTGATGGTGGCGAATTATAATTTTGCTCAAATCAAAATCACTAAACATAAGATAAACTAAAAAAAACTATGACCTGACCGATCATAGTTGTTATTATTGCTTTAACGGAATGTTTCAGTACGAATGGGTCCTCGCTGCGAGATATCTATATGGATACATTGTATATATGTCAATGGTATGGTAGTAGTGTGTATCATAAAATGTTTGTCCATAATACTACACTTACGTGTTGCCTGGCTGTAAAATACATTTCAGCAAATTTTGTTACTTTGTACATTTTCACTAAGGTATAAAATTACAAATATTATGAATTTCGATATAAAGGTCCACTGAAATAGCAGAGTTAAACTTGATAAAATACTGTCCGTCTATCCGGGTCTTGTCGATAGGGTTTTGAAATATGTTCTTTTAAAGACTATAATCACGAAATAACGCATAAAACTATCAATGTCAATTCTGAATGATTACACATTAATGTTCACATATTAGAAATCTTAAACAAAATTTACACACATATACGTTCGTCTCCCATACACTTTGAATGATCTCTGAATGTTTTATGGCGTCTATATAAACCTGTCACAAAATAGAACCACTATATCATGGACACGTCATGAAAACTATGTCTTCCAATGTGGTTATTGGGCATCTAAAAGTCTCTTCAAATCCCTATTATGACGATAAATTGTGTTTACTGTCACATTTCTCCATGTTTCCAAATACATGATTATCGCGAAACTTTGTATTCACTAAGGCATAAAAGTCATACCCAATAACGACTAATGTGGTCATTTGAAATACAGTTTCCTTTAATTCTAATAAGGAAGAATAAAGAGAAACATTTCACTTCTTCTGCACCTGAAACGTCTTTCATAGCTAACAACCCAGTTTATGTTTACTTGACCATGACAATGTTGAAGCTGGGTGTTGTCACGGCAGGTTTGTGTAAATGATGATCATGTCCTTGCCATGCAAAACTCCCCATTAGTCCACGATTATAACGAGTGTATGAACGAACCGTCCTTTTATTGTCTGTCTTCTCTGTGATAGATTTGGATCTGGAGAGTCTGTCTACCATATTGCCGATATCACGAACTGACATCTTTTTATTTCCGGTAAATCGCGTGCGTTTTGGAATCTGGTTATTGTCGTCTGGTTGGGTGTTCTCTTGTGAAATTTGCCGTCTAGGTGACTTTGAAGACACGATTTTATCCTCAGCATTGGTATTTTCTCGTACGCTGGGTCTAGAAGTTTTCGGCTTTGAAAGTCTGTTCACAAGTGAATCTATTTCCTTTTTGCTTACGCCTTCAATGCCGAGGTATTTTCTACTCAAACCGGAAAGTGGAAGCAGAGGGCGAGGACTAACAGTGAGTTTGGGAGCGAGGTTGACGTGAGGAAGTCCAATTTCCAAATAATTCATGGCGAATAATTGTATTGCCCGATGTCCTTTTGCCAGATTCTTGTTCTTTCGTTTAAATTGCCCAAAATTGGTTTGATTTAGTTTTGCTATATCCCTGAAGAAGGACCGGACACACCTACTTTAGGCAAGAGCTATAACTCATATTTGAAATGTAAAAATTTATCTGTTATGCTGTTCTCTCACTGAACATTGACGGAATATGTCAGGCTGTCGGTGTACTTTAAACGTTTGAAACGACCTTTACCTTGTTCATTCACACGCGGATACGTTCTTCTCTTCCATCTGATTGGCTGATCTGGAATCGGACACCGATGATTCCTGAGGTGATCAGTCAATGATAAAACAAACAAAAGAACATAATTATATTGTATTTTAAAAACAAATGTCGAATGAATTGTCAGCTTCATTAGTCCAATGACACCACTTTGAACATTTGTATTGGTAAAAGGTCAAAAAGAATATAGATATATCATTTTGTATTGTTCATAAGTTTGTATCCATAAACATCAAAATGTGAAGTAAACTGAAAAACAAACCATTTTATACGCTTTGTAAAGATGACAGACCCCCACCATAGGCTGGGAGATATACTGAGTATTTCGTCACGTTGTATTGATTGTACAGGTTTCCACAATGTTTAAATCTAATTCAAACCTATTGTTTCACAGATTACATCTCTAATCCAGTCGTTATCTTATTAATTTATTAGGGGAAAAATAAAGAATTATTTCATACAGTTATCTTGATAAAAAGAATAAACAAAACATATGCAAGAAGCTTTAATTTACAAACTTATCAAGATTTTCCCATACACTTAACAACATTTGTAGGACACACATTTACACATGCACAATAATCAAGTGGGAAATCTAGTAAGTCGTGTCTATCCCATTAGCGTCGCACTTGTTTTGTAACAATGCAGAAAGCGAAAAGCACGTTTTAATCCAAGTGTTGCGCTGTTGATAAGTATGATCAGATAACAATTATCTTATGCCTTCGCTGTTCAAAGGGTGTCTTTAAGCATTATTTTTACATACCTGACTACAATTACTGTAGATATAGCGGAATAAAGAAACTCTATACTAGAACATACTAAATTCTATGTTGTCTATACTTGTCCTAGATACAGAGCAACAAAATGTAGGTGTCACATTCTGATTCTGATCAGACCGTGTAAAATCATTTAGACCATCTGCTTGTTTTGTGTTGTAGTGGTAGATTCTTTGTTGATCTGTAGGTGATGACAATTGTAAACGATAGATGATAATTCAAGATACAATTATGTGTAGTATCAATATGTGGGGGTGACAATACACAAACTGATAGGTCGAGGCGAGGGTGTCGACAACCTCATGTGGACCCTGGTCCTGACATTGTACCTTTAAATCAGAAGACAGGGGTCTGTCTGTCTGTCTTTGTTTTTGATATTTTTATGTAGCATTCCTACAAAACTGCCTAACAAATGAGTGGTCAGTTAACACATACTCTACTTATCGAGTTATTTTCTAACGGATGTTTTTTTGTTTTGGTAACTGTTTGTATTAATGAATATGTTGAGTTAAAAGTTTTCTCCTTAGAAGAACATTTAAAAATATGAACGTGTCATTTCTATTGAAAATATATGAATATATTCCAGTAGTTATATCCAAACAAAATCACACTTTTGTTCCCACAGCTATTCGGGAAAAATAAAACCTGAGTTTATGGGTTTAATGGAATTTGTGGTCAATGTGAATGTGTACTCATCACACATGTTTGGTTAACTCAGTGGGTTCTGTGGAAATGGTTCATCAGTTATAGTGGATTAGCACTATATGACACGATTTAAGGATAGGTCACATTAAAAGGATGGGCTCATGGTACTTTCAAACGTGAAAGAACGGAAATAAATATTTTCAATGTTGAAGTCCTAATTAATTAAATATTTGAGTAGAAATTATTTTTTGCTTGTACAATTTGTACAAATTTTGGTTTCTGAACTTTAGCTGAGAAAATATCATATGTTCTGAATAGCATGTAGTATGCGGCTGGCACTAAGGTATCTCTATATAAAATAATTTGCTTATCACTGAGGACAAGTTGCTTTGATTGTATAGTTAGGAGGCTAGCTTCTCTATTTTTCTATATGTTGGTTAAAGATGAGGTTGATGTTGAATGTTCCTCTTGTGTCTTAAAGTGAACTCCAAACTCTTTTCTTGTAATGCTAACTAAATGATACTAAGACAATTGCTGGTCGTCTCAGTCATATGCCTCCTATGTCAGGGAAATGTTTCTCTTTACATTACCGTTTTGAACTAGGAAAACTGATTGCTTGATCTCCTAAACAAATTAGATTTAGAATAATGAACTATATAAGCTTAATGACGTCCTTTAAACAAGATTATCTGCCAGCAATATTTCTGATCAGCGGTTAGTAGATCGATATACCCGTAATCTTTGTGATCAATTATCGGATCGTTTATCAATTGATAAGCTATTCGATCAGAGGAACGTGTCAGTCAAAACCGAATAGTGTTAAAATATCCTCTTAACATAACCACATTATCAAACGTCTCAGTTTGATAATAATTAACAACGAATTTTATCCTAAATCAAATATCTACTTTAATTGACCATGTTATATTTAGCCCCAGACAACGAAGTGACTCTTATTTAAATGGATTGCTGATTAATGAACCGAAAGACAAATAGAACTTTGTTAGATTAAACGCCATTTAAAGAATTGATTTAACAAATTAATAACGCATTTGTTTTAATGTGACATTCCATTCTGAATTTCTATAAAACGTTTGATAAAAAAATCCATTGTTCAAGAACTCATCATGCGGACTAGAACGAATATACGTACCCGACCTTCTATACTTTTCGGCCGGGTACGAATTGGTCCTTATGTGTCGCAGTGGAGCACTGCCTCCGAGAATCACTTGGGCATAGTTTTCTATACTTTTTTTTGTAGGTTTCCAATTATTTTATGCGTATACATACATTTACATATCATTTTTGTCCAAAACAAACATAACTACCATCCTTAATATCTACCGTACCGCTCACAAGACGTCAAATTCACAATTTGTGGACTTGCCGTATAAATTCCCTTGAGAAAGACCTTCATATTGTTATGTATGACACTAAATACATGTTGCTATTAGATAAGGGAGATAACTCCTATAGCTTTATTATCAATACATCCGATAAAGGTCATATCATTGATTTAGGTCATAGAACTTTCTTGAATATTATGTATAAACAAATATGTTTGTAAACATGTTGATTATAAGTAGAGATCTAGAATTATCTATTTCCAGAAAGTTCTGTGTGTTTATTTGTTTACTGTTTTTAGTTAGATGTTTCTAGAAGTAGAAGGTTCTCCAATATTCTTGAATTAGGGTTTAGCTATATATACTCCAGCTGTCCAAGGCTAATCAGAACTGTAATGAGACCTGTAATGAGACATATCAAGAATTGTACAGTGCCATATTAGATTCTATTGGGAGAGCTATTGTGACTTTATCTGTGGATTATTACAACACTTTGTGTGTATTTATTCATATTGCCTGGAACTTTACAAATCATCTGTGGACATTCATTTCCTTGTGGATTTGTGATTATTGTTGATTTGAAACCTGGAAGGATCAAGGATTATACCAGGACATTTGCATACAGATAAGTAACACTTTAAATCATCGTATTACTCTTGTACCACCACCAATTACTTTAGATATTTTAAACCATCTCTGTATAATATTGTATATATAATTAGTGTTTTGAATTAAGCTGCTGGTTTCTCATTTCTGTTATTCGTTCTTGTAACAGAAATTGGGGGTTCGTGTCCGAGATCGTTGTTTTAATTTGTGAAATCTAACTTTGAAAAATTATTTAAGAAATTTTCAAAATTTGTGTAAAAACTTGGAGTTTACATTTGAAACCAACAGCTAGATAAACATGACTACTATGCAGGTAGAACAGTTTGTTAAAGCGCCATCCCTGGATGTTCTTTTGCAAGTTAGTAAAAAGGATTTACTGTTATTGGGTAAACATTTAGGCCTTACTATCAAAACTAATTTGAGGAAAGCTGAAATTAGGAATGTAATTATAAGATATTTTGTTGACAATGGCAAATTTGACTCTAGTGCATTAGATAGTATAGAGGAAACAGTCAGTTCAGAAATTCAAATTAGACAAATGGAACTTGAACATGAAATGAAACTAAGACAAATGGAAATAGAGAAAGAAATGAGAGAAAGAGAAATATAGAAAAAGAGTTAAGAGAAACAGATAAAGACAGAGAATTAAAAGAATAAGAGATCGAGAGAGATCAGATGTTAGAACTAGAGAAGCAGAAAATTCAAGCTGAAACAGAACTTAGAATTAAAGAATTAGAGCTAGCTTCTCAGCACAGTTCAAGTAATCCAATTTTTAGGGGTTTAAAAGGAAACAGAGGTTTTGATGTCAGTAGAAACATTAGGTTAGTTCCTCCTTTTCAAGAGAAAGAAGTTGACAAATATTTTCTGCATTTTGAGAAAATAGCTGACAGTATGAAATGGCCTGAAGATAAGCTTACAATGCTTCTTCAGAGTGTCCTGATTGGTAAAGCTAGAGACATTTATTCTTCGTTATCTGTTGATGACATTTCAAATTACCAAGTAGTCAAGAAAGCTATTTTGAAAGCTTAGAGATGATGAGGATTTCGGTAAATTGAGGCAATTATTGTTGATAGAGGAGTTTAAACGTTGTGTCCACATAAACATAAAAACTCATTTAGATGAGAGAAAAGTTGAAACACTTAGTGAAGCAGCTACAATGGCTGATGATTACGCTCTCACCCACAAAAGTTAAAAACAGTTCTCAAGACAAAATCAGTACCACAGGTACTAGTAAATTTGGTCAGCCTAGGAACCCAACCTTTAGTGGCCCTTCTAACGACAAACCTAAATTAGGTGGCAAGACTAAGTCTGATTCTAAAACAGATCACAGGGAAGGTGTGGGGTCTTCTTCTGCTCCTGTTTGTAATTACTGCAAGAAAGTAGTGCATACTACGTCTGAATGTTATTCTCTCCAGCGTAAGGAACAAAGGCGTAAACAGTCAGTTCCTTCTGCGTTAGCTATGTCAAAGCCTAGTCAGAAACTTAGTGATATTGTGGAAGATTCTAAAGTGTCTGTTGAGATTAAGAGCTCAGAGTCTGATAGCGCCTTGGAGAAGTACTCTCCCTTCATTTCTGAAGGTTTTGTTTCACTTACTAGTGATATTACCAACTTAAAACCGGTGAAGATTTTGAGAGATACTGGGGCTTCTCAGTCTTTAATATTAGATGGCGTAGTGCCTTTGTCTGAGGAGACCTCATGTGGTAGTAGTGTTTTGCTTCAAGGTGTAGAGTTAGGTTTTGTTAATGTGCCTCTCCATTGTGTTTATTTAAAGTCAGTCTTAGTAACTGGGCCTGTCACCATTGGTGTTAGACCGGAACTTCCCATAGAGGGCGTGTCGCTCATTTTAGGCAATGACTTGGCTGGAGAGAAATTTAGGGTAGATCCCTTAGTGTCCAGTATCCCTGATAAAACAGGCGATGCTGAGACTATTCAACAGGAATTTGAATTCAATGAGTAAGAAGGTTTCTGATGTTGCAGTAGTTGAGGATCATTATAGTCCAGGGTTAGGTGACACTTTCTTGGCTCATGATATAGAGGATGTCGGGGGAAAGTGTGATCTTTTGAGCAATCCTGTAGACTTCGATAGTGATAGAGTTGTTCCTAACAAGGATACTTCTTTGGCTGACATGATGAATAAATCATCTTTGTCTAGAGAGGAGCTTATAGTAGAACAGGAAAAAGATCCTGAAATCTCCTTATTGTGTAATCGTGCATTGAGTGAGGAAGAGACTGAGAAAGTCCCAGTTTGTTACTTCCGTAAGTCAGGTGTGTTGATGCGCAAGTGGTGCCCCCCCTGATGTGTCTCCTGAAGAAGACTGGAAGGTTGCCAATCAAATAGTTGTCCCACCGAGGCATAGGCAAGATATTCTGAGTTTGTCTCATGACGTACCTATGGCAGGGCATTTAGGTGTGACTAAGACTTATAACAGGATCTTAGATCACTTCTTTTGGCCCAAGTTGAAACGGGATGTGGCTGATTTTTGTAGATCTTGTCATACTTGCCAGGTGGTAGGGAAACCTAATCAGAAAATCCCTGTGGCACCTCTGCACCCATTTCAGCATTTGAGGAACCATTTAGTAGAGTCATTATAGACTGTGTAGGTCCTCTACCCTTTAACTCTTATGTGTGCTTCCACACGCTTTCCGGAAGCCATTCTACTCAGAAATATTAAGGCCCCTAACATAGTCAAGGCTTTGGTTAAATTCTTTACACTGGTTGGTCTTCCAAAAGCTGTCCAATCGGACCAAGGTTCGAATTTCATGTCTGGTATTTTTCAACAAGTCATGTACCAGCTCCAGCTTTAGAAGATTCTAAAGTGAATCTCTTAGAGTATGTGTCTAATTTTAAGCAAAGGTTGACAAGGGATTGTGAATTAGCAAAAGAAAATTTGGCCGTTACTCAAACCAAAATGAAAACATGGTATGATAAAGATGCCCGTACAAGAAGTTTTGTGGTGACAAAAGTTTGGCTCTATTACCAATACCGGGTCAGCCTTTGCAAGCTAGATATTTTGGACCTTATATTGTTGAGAAAAAGGTCGATGATGTTAACTACATTGTACAAACTCCAGGGAGGCGCAAGAAAACTCAATTATGTCATGTTAATATGCTTAAGAAATATGTAGATAGAGAAGAGAGCAAGACCTCTCAACCTATTGCTACTTTGGCCTCTGTACCACCACAAAATGAAAGTACAGCTGATATTTGTAAATTAGACTTAGATGGTGGTGTACAAGATGTAGGTTTAGACTGTGGTGTTAAGTTACGGAACTCAGATGTGATCGCGAACTTGGACAAGAAACTATGTCATCTATCGGAAAAGGAACGCAATGAACTGAAACAATCTAATTAAAATTAGACTTGTAATTCCGCTCCACTACGATACTCTACGTTACGCTCCAATACAAGATCTAACGATGCCCCGTTCGGGGTCACCTCAGCATGACCCCTATGGTTAGCCAATCAGCGTGTCGCCTACGGTATCTTCGGTTTGGTTGATTCATTCGGAAGTGTAAACGGATAAAAGTACATCCCGAGATGTTCCAATTCTAGGCCAGAGGTCATGCTGAGGTGACCTCAAACGGGGCATCGTAAGATCTTGTATTGGAGCGTAACGTATAGGTCATGGGCTAGGAGGGTCCCACATGCACCCCCCAAAACCTCCGAACCAATAATTTTCTTAACCCTTATGACCCACTGATCACAAATCAAAATGTTAACATTGCATGAGTTGGGATGAACTTCCTGTTATGACGTCATCAAGATGGCCGCCATCTCGAATTTCACTAAAAATTGAAAAATAGTCATAACATTGACATTTTTCAACCGAAGTAGACAAATTAGGTATCAAATGACCATAATAGAACAACAAATACATATCAGGACCAACTAATCCAATATATGTAGTGATTTATACGCAGGAAGTGAAAAAATATGATTTTTAGCTCAAAAATGGTAATTTTTCAGCAAATTTTTCATATATGGCTTGCCGCAGAAAAAATGTTTCCCAACAGCAAATTGTTACTTCTAATCAGTTTTTGACCACTTTTCAATCAGTTTAAACAACAACAACAACAACAAAAACCAATGTTAACATTGTATAAGTTCCGGTTATGACGTCACCAAAATGGCCGCCATCTCAAATTTCACTAAAAATTGAGATATAGTCGTAACATTGATATTTTCAGCCGAAGTAGACAAATGAGGTATCAAAATCACCACAATAGAACAACAAATACATATCAGGACCAAATAATCCAATATATGTAGCGATTTGTACGCAGGAAATGAAAAAATAAGATTTAAGCTAAAAAATGGTAAATTTTCCGTAAATTTTTCATATTTGGCTTGACGCAGCAAAAATGTTTCCAAACAACAAATTATTATTTGTAATCAGTTATTTGATGTCTTGTCAAACAGTAATAACAAAAATATACATAAATGCAAAAGAGAATTATTGTTATACCCTCATTATAGGTTTACAAAACATCAGCGGGTGCGTATAATGGGCATATGCTATTTTTCAAACTCCAAACAGCTGACCCTACAGTTTTCTTTAATAGAACATTGACTATTGACGATTTATAAGTAGAAAAAAAATAATGTAAAGTTGACAGAATATCTAGATGGGACAAGTCACAGTTTAACATAGTCCATTTTCATATTTAAAATTTTGGAGATTAGCAGTGTCTCAAAAATAATTATTACAGCACAACACCTACTGAAAGCGTAACAAATGTAACCGAAGCTAAGCCTGTGTTTTCGTTAATATCAGTTTCCAGAACATTTGTGTCTGTGAAATTGAGCACATTCATTGTTTATTTCCTATACATAGCATAAGCAAAATGTCAGATGGATACTACAGTGTCACATATTTCTTTCACTGGCTCTGAATGACAACCATTATCATTGTGCGTGCTTTTCGTCTCACTGCTCTATCCACTGAAGAGACTCAGCATATCTGCTAGCTGGTAGTCCAAATCAGAGAAATCGAGATATCAGTATCAAATTCGTCGAAAGCCAGAGCGTCGTCTTCAATGTCGATGAGCTAATGTGACACTACATTACCAGTGTTGTTCTAGCCTGTCATCTTTCATGAGTTCATATCAGGAATAACAGGTTCAGAGATGTGGGATCTCCCTCAGATAGTAACATATCGTAAATGCTGTTTCAGACTTCTCCGGCAAAATGGAAATTACACCAGATACACATTCTTCGAATGATGGTTCTCCTTAGCACATAATTCGCATGAAGTACCATGCATCAATCTTGTGGACCCTCGTACGACCATCAATGACACAGGGGATATCATCGGGGTCATTAATGTTAAATGTTTTTCATTGGTCTGACTTTTCCCACTCGCTTGAAATATGCGTAAAGATACCATTGAAGACTCTCTAGAAAAAAATTCTCTACAGTGTTTTCCAGACCTGGCAAATTGTGGAACTTCACTGCAGACCTCATTTATGACCTCAAAGAATTCACCTGTGCCATCTAAGGTCACTGAGGGTTCACAAGAATGAGGAATTGTGCTTCATAGGAACTAAGGAGAACCAGCTCAACCCTTCGCAGAATTTGGATCTGGTGTCTTTTCCATCATGCTGGGGAAGTCTGGAACATCATATACGATTTGTGAATCACTAGATTGGAAAGTTATGACCACGACGGTAACCCGGTAATGGAATGACATATCAGCTCATCGCCATCGAAGACAAAGAACTAGTGAAAGAAATATGTGACACTGTAGTAACTATCTGACATTTCCTTACGTTATACACAGGAAATAACAATGGATGTGCTCATTCTAAAAGGCACAGAACGTTTCGGAAAGTGTCATGGTATTAACGTAATGGCAGGCTTACCTCAGTTTTAATTTGATACTATATAGCTATTAGTTGACGTTTTGCTGTAATAATTCAGTTTTAGACGCTACTAGTCTACAAAATTTCGAACATGAAAATTGATTATTTTAAATTCCCACTTAGATATTCAGCCAACTTTAAATTCAAATTTGTTTAGATCTAAATCGTCAATAGCCAATATTATATTCAGGAAATTCTAAGACACCAGGAAACTGTAGTGTCGGTGGTTTGGAAAAATAACAATCATATGCCCTGTATACGCATCCGATGATGTTTTGTAAAACAAATGATGGTATAACAATAATTCTCTTTTGCATTTATATATATTTGTTTTTGTTTTTACTGTTTGACAAGATATCAAATAACTGAAAAGTAGTCAAAAAACTGATAAGAAGTAAAAGTTTGCTGTTGGGAAACATTTTTTTCTGCGGCAAGCCATATGTGAAAAATTTGCTGAAAAATTACCATTTTTGAGCTTAAAATCCGATTTTTTTCACTTCCTGTGTACAAATCGCTACATATATTGGATTATTTGGTCCTGATATGTATTTGTTGTTCTATTGTGGTCATTTTGATACCTCATTTGGCTACTTCGGTTGAAAAATATCAATGTTACGACTATATCTCAATTTTTAATGAAATTTGAGATGGCGGCCATTTTAGACATATCCTAAGTTATATCACACTCTCGATAACTGGAATATATTGAGTTTTGGATGATTAAAATTAGGTTAATTCCTGTTACCCAGAGTGTTTTTTTTTGTTTTTTTTTTCTCCAGGACCTGGATCATAGATCTAGCAGTCATGTCGTCTGTGCCTATCTCCAGCTTCTTCAAAAGTGTGACGTCATAATTTGGAAATCTCGTGATCTCGCGTGTGATTTGACTTAAGATATCGACATATCCTAAGTTATATCACACTCTCGATAACTGGAATATATTGAGTTTTGGATGATTAAAATTAGGTTAATTTCCCAGTAACCCCATTCTACCTTTAACATTCTACAAAATTCCCAAAACTAAACCCAATACTCATCCAAAACTCATTAAATTTCAGTTATTCACCACAACTTCTTCCCGATGCAAAATTCTTGATGTCAGTGATGTCATCAATTGATCTTCGACTATAAACTTTCATTTCTGATGACCTTTACTCCTATTAAGTTGGCAGCAGATCATAATTTGGTATCATCTGCCTTGCATCAACTTCTCATTTTTTTTAAAACAAAAAGAGATAATTATTAACTTTAGTCAATGCATTTTATTCATCACATGTATTATATCTTAATCATACTAGCATACATAACAGTCATTCTGTGCCAGAAAAAATATCTATTGTTGTTACACATTTAATATCGGGTAAATGCACATTTTTTAACTCACTCGCAAAACTGAGAATCAACTTATATGCATTATTAAGTATCATGCAGATTCAATCATTATAGAACATAACACAACTATGACTACAAACTTCCTAAAATTTATGGGAAAGCTTTCACCATGCGCCCAACATCACCCAATCTCTCATATATTCTATCCGCTCTGTCTGGGACATTAACTACATTTCTCAACATATTCCCAACAACACCATTCTGTGCCATCCGTGCCATTCGAGAATACCTGTCTAAGCTACCTTCCGTGCGCCACCCAACGTGCTCCATAATTTCACTTGATTTGCCGTAACCAGACACTGCCAAGGTAACAGCACAACCCCCTCTTAGACTGTGAGTTGTTTCCCCTTGATCCAAACCCAAAGATTTTAGGTAATGCTTCAACCTACTATACATAAGGGCTGTGGAAACTGGGCAATCAAGGACTTGTTTGTTCGAGTGGTCCAGTGGTCTGAACAGATAACCATATCTTAAATCCACCCCCATATCCTTACTGCTACTTACGAATTTCTCTAGCCCGGAAACGGGACAAACTACCCGGTTATTCGAGCGCATCACTGTGAATTCGTTTGTCTTTCCATTATTCAATGTTTTCCCTACAGTGTGTACAAATGTGAAACCTGAATCATCTGGTAAGCGTTTTACCTCCTGCGCAACACACTGGGCTAAGTCACCTGCCCTGTCCCCGCCGAAGAACTGTATTTTAAAAAATGCCTGGTCTCGAAGCAAAACAAACTTTTCTGCTAATGTGTGGCTACTGTTTTCCAATTCATGATCTATATGTTCAGAGATTCTCAAGAGTTTCGGAAAGAAAAGAGGTTTTGCTTGATGAACCCTGACCCTAGCTCTTGCTTGCTCACGATTTACAGCTTTTACATACTTTTTAACTCTAAAACTGTCAGCCGGATTTCCAGATAAAGTAGCCCCATTCCACGTTTCCCCCCGTCCCAGTTGGTCAAAGATCGATTTAATTTGTCCCACAAAAGATTGTACAGTACCAGCAGACAAACGCTTTGGGCAATCACATCCTGTTACTGTAGTTCCTAAATTAGGACAATTGAGGTGATGAATTTTTGTCTTTCCCTTTATGTCCTTGTGTACTAGGAATTCACAAATATCATCTGGTGTGACTAGAGCTAAAGACATATCAGACACCTTAAGAAAGGTACACAACTCTTTCTCAAGAGCAGTTTTCTTTCTATTGTACTCTGAGTCGTCAACTAAACTGTCCAAAAACTTCAACCGTTCTTTGGTGATAAAATTCTGCCCTCCTCTTAATGATGATGAGTCAGATTTCTTACCACAAGATTGGCAAAACCTGTACCCCTCGTCGTTGGGGTACATACAAGCCTCACAAGATACTGTTGGGGACCAGATCTTTGGAGTTCCACGCCGTGCCTGGAATATCAAAAGAACACCAACTTAGCTGCAAACAGGTCATGAGCTAGAGCTCTAGGGCAAAAACCTGCCTTTGATGGTCCCAAAATAACATCCTTATCCCCTTTCCTGCCTAACAGCATGTGGTCAGTGGTGCGAGACCAAATCACCGGCCACCAATGTGGGAGAGGTGTGAGGCGTGGGAAAATAAATGTACAAGCCTTACATTTTTGTTCTACCAAGTACTTTAGAGCCACTGAGATGAGACAGAATGGTGGGAAGATGTATCCTGCTGTGTCCCCAGTGATTTCCTGTGCAAAGAAGTTTACCCCATCTGTATGTACTGTAGGACAGGGTGTATAATGTCGCAAGTTGTTCCCCTTTTGGTCTACCATAACATTGGAATCTAAGGACATGTAATCTATCAAATGAGGTCAAAACCTTTTCTGGACATCCTCCCATGATTTCTCTGAAAGTGTACAATCTTGTAACGATAATCTGCGGGACTCTATATCTGCCGGGTTAAGTTTTGATGGGATATAGCTAACCTTCAAATCTATGTTGGCCCGTTGAGTGAGTTTAAATAAGTCCTTAATGAACTTAACCAGCTCTGGACACTTACACCCTTGCCCCTCCCATGCAGCAACTACTGCCTTATTGTCCACCATAGCATCCACCCTATGATTCTCCAGTTTATCCTCCAATGCAAGGATAGTCTGGTACAATGCTTCAGCTTCCTTAACATGGATGGGTCGAGAGTCGCCACGAAGAAAGAAATCCCCCAGTGCCTCTCCCTTTACAACTGCGCCCCACCGAAACAGAGAAGCGTCTGTGGCAAGATTTACCTGCAAGTGCTTCTCTACTCTCCATGGCACAAAACCTGACCAGCTATCAATAAACTTCCAATGCTCAATTTCACTTCGAAATTCTCCACAAACCTGTACCTGTCTACTGTTTTTTGAGGCCACCCCTATTGCTCTGTTTATATCCCTGATGTAAAGCCTAGCAGCAGGCACCGCTAACATGAATGATATACACTTACCTGCAAACCTCTGGAGTGTCTTCACATCTACGTATTGACACTGGAGAATACTTTCCCTTAATGACTGAAACACCTGCTTTTTCTCCTCTGGTACACAGAATGTCTGCCGGACTGCATCAACAAACATGCCCAAAAACCTGATAGCCTGACAAGGAACAAACACAGACTTTTCTATGCCTATAAAGTAGCCCAACCGTGTTAGGACTTCGCAAACGATGAACAACGCCCCTTCTGCCTGCAGTATCCCAGGCTGTTGTGAAGGGCCAGAACTACTCAACAGCTCTGCTATTAGCCTACCGTCAATATACTGTAGACACGGCACTCCCAATCCCCGACAGTATCCTGTTGCTGCCATACCCATGGTATGGTATATGTAAGCACTTGGCTTGAACCCAAAAGGTAACGTGTTATAGGTATAATACCAACCTGCGAATTGAACCCCAAAGTATTTTTTAGAGTCGTCATCCAGCTTCACATGATCATAACCAGACTTATCATCCACCGATGTCATGAAGCAACTATGGGAAATAATCCTAGGCACTTCTTTTAAAGTGTCGAGGGCAAATGGCAAATCACGTATCCACAGGTTTAGAAAACGTTCATCATGACACAGTCGTGGTTTGGTTGGCTCCACCGTGAGTGGCATGACCAGATGTGGGGGGTCAACTTCTCCCACTTTCCCCCAGACAGACATTGATCCATTACATACCCTTTCTCTCAATGATTCTACAATGAAATCCTCATGGCCTATACAAGTGTTAGCATTAGAGAAATACATGGGTGGTGGAACATCCGAATCGTATGACTTTCCTTTAAAATTCCCCTTAAACGGACGAAGGTAAGTGCTCACGTTAACCCCTGACGATATCCACCCAATAACCTCGTCAGTAGCCCCGATATTCTCCCAAAATCTAACATAGTCATGCACATTACCAGCTAAGTAAAACCCAGGCTTTCTCAATGGCAAACTATCCAAATCAAAACTTTTACCAGCAGCAACCTCCTCAGCCGTGGCATGGAAGAATGGAGGCTGGAGAGTTTTCCCTCTGTAGTTCACCCACTGTGTCTCACGATTCCTGAACTGTACAGTGGTTGGGTCAAAATTTACCCTCCTCTCCCAATCGGGAATATCTGGATAGAATTTTGCTCTTTTCTCACCATTCTGGAAAAGCCAAGTATCGAAAAGAAAAGATTTACAGAGGTAAAAACTCCCCAGCCTCCATTCCACGTGACAGAATATGTCACTAAAGGATAAGTTCCTCCGGAATGAAAGCTAGGTGAAATTAACATTAATCGATTAGAGCCAAGACAATGATTGCACTCTACCTGAGCAGAAAAACCTAAAATACAGCATGATACAGTACGAAAACTCGCAGAAAAAATCTTCTAAAGTTTACTAGTCTTTCTTAATTTTTGGACAGTCACTGACAAAGTGTCCCTGTTCCTTACAATAAAAACAAGAACCCCTACCTCGAGGGTTCCTATCCCCCTTGTTCCTCCTACCCTGCCTGAAAGAGTGCCCTCCCTGGGGAGATAATGGATGGGGATATGGCATATAACTATAGGGGCTACCTACTCCTGGCACCCCTGGAAGGATTGGGCCCGGTGCTGCCATTGTTGAAAAATTCTGGCTTGGGTGCATCATGTGCGGGTAAAACATGGGGGAAATGGGGGTTGGAACTTTACCCACCGCATTCTCACTTTTCTCTCTCTCACTCATGACCTCAGAACATTTCACCCAATCTGCCACAGTCGCACTGATTTTTCGGTCCTCATTTGACCCTAACAATTTCATGCAGAGACCACAAATGTCTGGATGTGCCTCAAATTGCCTACATGCCGATAAAGCTTTGGCATAAAAGTCTGCCTCAGAGTGCCCAGCTTTTATAGCATTCTCCACTAGGATTTCCATTGCTGTAACCAGGGCCGGCCCTTTTGTCAATGACGGCTTGCTTGCCAGGGACCTTACGTGTTTTAGTGATCCTTCCACCGTTTTTTGCGACATCAGCTTCAAGTCTTCCTCCATCCGCTGCATGCGGACCTCCATATCTGTTGATATAATAAAATTCAATTAACAAATCAATCAAACGTAGCATTTATCTGTAGTCCGAGCAGCATAAAAAATCAAATGACAGTCAATGTGAAATACGCCAGTCCAGACCTTTTAGACAAGGTCCAAATTTTACCTGTTGGCGTTGCTTTGGCCGTCTTATCTCCCTTCTCGTTTACTGCAGTAATTCGAGTTGACTTGTCGCTCGTACTTGTCCCAGATTGTAGGGTTGTTCCCCTTGGTGCCCCCACCTCGTTTGCGTGTATAATTGCAACATGCAGAAGGAACCTTAATGATATGTCTGTCAAATTTGTTCCCGCCAGCGAAAGGACCAAACTTGCCTCTTGTCCTGTAAACCACAATATAAACACCAGGTCTCAATATTTACCCAAAACTAACACACTTAAAACATAAAACTACCTTTCTTAGGATCATAAAACCACAAATTGAAGCAAGGTATAAAATAAATAGTCAATGAATCTCAGCCAAATTTATATTACATAAAACAAGATATTAACCGTTAAAATGAAACATATTCTAAACATTTAATCGGTGACCTGGTAATTTATACTAAAACATTTGTTTCATCCATTAAACTATGATTTTTACCTACCAGTGAGTTTTTTAAATTCTTTTTGTAATTCGGCTGTCGAATATCCAGAGAGAGGGTGGTCCTTTTTCAGCCTCGCAGTGACTAAGTCCCCCATCTCCTCCTCCAACGTTGCCTTCACTTCCAAAATAACTGGCAAGATATCCTTTTCCACTAAGCAATGCCTAGCTTTCAGTATTTGGTATGTCATCTGTAAAAACACATTCCCAAAATTAGGAATTGAACTAACCCCAGTTTCATAAGGTGTTTTTAATACATATAATACAAATTATTTTCTCATATTAAGATAGGTATACTTGTGATAATTGCATCCTTAATCTCGTGTAAATTGGTAGTTGTATTAAATACCAGACACTCGAAAATTTGGCATAAGACAATTCGCCCCTTATAAATATCATGTGGGCGAAACGTCCCATTGTTCAACAAGCCAATCCCCGACTGCACGAGTTAATATTTCATTATCAGCTTCAAAACAAATTACCGTGAGTTGTGACAGCCTCGTCAATATAAAACGAAAATCACCACACTTCAGCTAACATACCAAAACACGTAATATTCTGAAGGCTTTCATAATCGATGCTTGTTTTCTCTGCCATGTGCCTGTGACACTTTCTGTCACTTGTGATCAACCGCCCGTGACCTTGCCCTCGACCGCATGGGGCGTGAAATTTTGAAACAAGAATTATCCGGAGAAAAACTAACCACGAATCGTTATAAAAAGAATGAAAAATGAATAATAATGAAATGGTCATACATATATTGCCCGCAAATTGAAAACCAGAAAATAAATCTCGACTTTCACTCGTCGGTCTCCTCTCGTTGGCCAGCACCACGCTTTGGCGCCCTTGCTACTTATACCAAAAAATTTACAAAGTCCTCGTGCCTGATAAAATTAATCATTTAAATAATCATACTCCAAAAAATGTGTCTACGGCTTGACCTCCTGACACAACCATATCGCCAGCCCACGACTTGTGGCGACCAATATTATTTTTCCCTGGCCCCGCCATCAACTTAATCGAGAAATCCAAACACGTGGTCTGTGGGGAAAACGCCTCGTGGATTAAATTTACGAAGCAATATAGAAAATAACCCTGCGTACATCCCACATCATACTACACATGTCTCCGGCCGAACCTCCTGACATGTAAATAAATGGCTAGAAAGTGAAAAATTTAAAACTTCTTACCGTCTCACTCATCAGACGTGGCGTCCAGCTTCGAGGTGCTTCTTCAAAAGTGTGACGTCATAATTTGGAAATCTCGTGATCTCGCGTGTGATTTGACTTAAGATATGGTGATGTCATAACCGGAACTTATACAACGTCAACATTGGTTTTTGTTGTTGTTGTTTAAACTGATTGAAAAGTGTTCAAAAACTTGTTAGAAGTAACAGTTTGCTGTTGGGAAACATTTTTTCTGCGGCAAGCCATATATGAAATATTTGCTGAAAAATTACCATTTTTGAGCTTAAAATTCTATTTTTTCACTTCCTGCGTACAAATCGCTACATATATTGGATTATTTGGTCCTGATATGTATTTGTTGTTCTATTGTGGTCATTTTGATACCTCATTTGGCTACTTCGGTTGAAAAGTATCAATGTTACGACTATATCTCAATTTTTAGTGAAATTTAAGATGGCGGCCATTTTGGTGACGTCATAACCGGAACTTATACAATGTTAACATTGGTTTTTGTTGTTGTTGTTGTTGTTTAAACTGATTGAAAAGTGGTCAAAAACTGATTAGAAGTAACGATTTGCTGTTGGGAAACATTTTTTTCTGCGGCAAGCCATATATGAAAAAATTTGCTGAAAAATTACCATTTTTGAGCTAAAAATCCTATTTTTTCTTTTCCTGCGTATAGATCACTACATATATTGGATTAGTTGGTCCTGATTTGTGTTTGTTGTTCTATTGTGGTCATTTTGATACCTAATTTGTCTACTTCGGTTGAAAAATGTCAATGTTATGACTATTTTTCAATTTTTAGTGAAATTCGAGATGGAGGCCATCTTGATGACGTCATAACCGGAAGTTCATCCTAACTTATGCAATGTTAACATTTTGATTTGTGATCAGTGGGTCATAAGGGTTAAGAAAAATATTGGTTCGGAGGTTTTGGGGGGGGTGCATGTGGGACCCTCCTAGCCCATGGCCTAGTAGAGTATCGTATTGGAGCAGATTTACAAGTCTAATTTTAATTAGATTGTGAACTGAAAGATTTGATACTTGAGTATAAACATTTGTTTCCGGATACACCATGCCAAACAGATGCTATCTATCACGACGTGGATGTGGTGGATGCGACACCTGTTAAGCAACATCCTTACCGTGTCAATCCTTTGAAAGAAGAACATTTAAAGAAAGAAATTCAATACATGTTGGACAATGCTATTATTGAACCAAGCAAAAGTGAATGGAGCCCCTCATGTGTTCTGGTGCCAAAGCCAGACAAGACATACCGATTCTGTACTGACTTCAGAGAAGTAAACTCTGTCAGTAAAACAGACTCTTATCCAATTCCAAGGATTGACTCATGTACTGACAAATTTGGCAAAGCCAAGTACGTAAGCAAGTTTGACCTGTTGAAAGGATATTGGCAGATGCCATTAACAGAAAGAGCTAAAGAAGTGTCGACATTTGTAACCTCACATGGTTTGTACCAGTACAAAGTTATGCCGTTTGGTATGAAGAATGCCCCGGCAACATTTCAACGTCTTCTTAACAGCGTGATATCAGACCTGGAAGGCTGTGAAGGATACATTGATGACGTCATCAACTACCACGACACGTGGGAAGACTATCTACGCGGGATTCGTGAATTCTTCGAAAGACTCACTACCATGAAATTGACTGTAAACTTATTGAAATGTGAATTTGTCATGCAACTGTTCAATTTTTAGGCCATGTTGTAGGACAGGGGCAGGTTTAACCTGTTCAGGCCAAAGTAGAATCAATTATAGATTTTGCAACTCCTGGAGGCAAGAGAGAGCTGATGAGATTTCTTGGTATGGCTGGATACTACAGGAAATTTTGTCAAATTTTTTTCTGTTAAAGCAGCTCCACTTACTGCTTTGTTAAAGAAAAATGTCAAATTTGTCTGGTCAGACGAATGTAAGTCTGCCTTTGAGAAATTGAAAGCCATACTATCAAACTAACCAGTTCTGACTGCTCCAGATTTTAATAAACAGTTTAAACTGTTTGTTGACACCAGCGATGTAGGTGTTGGTGCTGTTTTGATGCAAGAAGGTTCTGAACAAATTGACCATCGAATTTGTTATTTCTCGAAAAAGTTTGACAAACACCAGAGAAATTATTCCACCATTGAGAAAGAATGTTTAGCTTTGATTTTGGCCTTGAACCAATTTGATGTGTATCTCTGCACTACAGTTGCGCCTGTGTTGGTCTTCACCGACCACAACCCTTTAACATTCATTGGGAAAATGAAAAACAAAAATCAAAGAATTCTCAGGTGGAGTTTGGCTTTGCAAGAGTACAACCTTGACATCAAACATATCAAAGGGAAAGACAATATTCTGGCTGATGCTTTATCAAGGATTTAATTGTTACTTGATATTTTAAGAAAGTTTCATTCCCAAGAAAACTTTCTTTTCTTTAAAGAGGGGTGTGTTATGTATGACACTAAATACATGTTGTTATAAGATAAGGGAGATAACTCCTATAGCTGTATTATCAATACATCCTATAAAGGTGATATCATTGATTTAGGTTATAGAATATTATCATGTATAAACAAACATGTTTGTAAACATGTTGATTATAAGTAGAGATCTAGAATGATCTATTTCCAGAAAGTTCTGTGTGTTTATTTGTTTACTGTTTTTAGTTAGATATTTCTAGAAGTAGAAGGTTCTCCAATATTCTTGAATTAGGGTTTAGCTATATATACTCCAGCTGTCCAAGGCTAATCAGAACTGTAATGAGACCTGTAATGAGACATATCAAGAATTGTACAGTGCCATATTAGATTCTATTGTGACTTTATTTGTGGATTATTACAACACTTTGTGTGGATTCATTCATATTGCCTGGAACTTTACAAATCATCTATGGACATTCATTTTCCTTGTGGATTTGTGATTATTGTTGATTTGAAACCTGGAAGGATCAAGGATTATACCAGGACATTAGCATACAGATAAGTAACACTTTAAATCATCGTATTACTCTTGTGCCACCACCAATTACTTTAGATATTGTAAACCATCTCTGTTTAATATTATATACATAATTAAATTGTGTTTTGAATTAAGCTGCTGGTTTCTCATTTCTGTTATTCGTTCTTGTAACAATATGTAAAAAAAATGCCTCGATGAGAATTTCATATTTTATATGGTTGAGTTTTATTGCCTAGTAGGTAAGCGATATCAAACAAGTACGTAAAAATGCAAACAAACGTTTTATAATGGTTTGCATAATCATTACTTTGCTCCATTAGCAGTAATAGGCACCAATTGTAGCTCTAAAGACGACACCATTTTCTGTCAAAAAGTCTTTTGAGCTACAATATTGCAGCTACATGCGGACCAAACGAAGGTTGCTTAGTGGAAACAAAAACATTCCCAGTCGAATTACTTAAAGGTCGTGACCCAATGATCTTAGATGTTAACAGATCAGAGTCGCAGGTCAAGGCCAGTAGATTCTTGGTCTAAAATTGATAATGTCTAATGCTAGGCAAATCGTATTTGTTTCATAGTGACAATCTGTGACCTTTTTCTCACTTAACTTGACATTTAATTAACAAAAACAGAAAATGATAAAGAAAAGTCTAAAATGAAATTTTTACAAAAATCACAGATTTTCACATTGAAATTTGTCTCAAATATATGTAGTTACCGTTAGGTATCACCAAATAATAGCTGACTTCTTTTCACACCGAAATTTTATTTAAATGAGGACATGAAATGATGAAACAAATAATTTTTTTTTTAATTGAAAGCGAAAGCTGAAAATTAGAAATCAAAAATGAAAATGTAAGTAAAGAGAGGTCCATTAACTGTAATACGTAATTTAAGTTAGTTAACATTTGTACACATGACTTTTGTTTTACATCTTGCTAATATTGTTTCATGTAACAATCTACAACGTTAATGACGGGAATAACAGTCGTCCATTCTATAAACAGGCAGTGTCATTTACTGACGTACCGCAGGCACAATGAAATAGGGTATGTAACTGTAGTTACCCTTCTGGTTATTCCCTGTGATGTATGTAAGATGTACATGTATATGAGTGTTCTTTGTTTTATAGAGGGGTTACCTCCCTCTACTTTATATGTGTAGTATTTTTGTATTTTACGAAAATTTCATGCTTTTGTGGATCACGATGGGAAAAAATTGTTTTAGGTTAAACAACCGACCAAAAACGAATGTTGATTGAGTTTCCTATTGCAGTAGACAAAGAACTGTATCGTAAAGTAAAAAAGAGGTGAATAAAGTTATTTTTTGTGGAGAAAAAAAACATAAAAGAGTGCTTGTAATAATCAATATTGCTAGACAATGCAAGCAAATTGTGGGACCATGCTAATGGTATCTATGTATACATTCATTTTTGAAGGGTTCAAAAATGTGACGATTATATAATTAACTCAAATTACATGGTTATAGACTCTTATAAATACATTTATATAATAAATTGTAGGTATGTCGTGGCTGAGTTGTATAATGACTTGTATGTATGTAGTTTCTGAGTTGTATAATGACTTGTATGTTTGTAGTTGCAGAGTTATATAATAACTTGTATCTATGTAGTTGCAGAGTTGTATTATAACTTGTATCTATGTAGTTGCAGAGTTGTATTATAACTTGTATGTATGTATTGGCTGAATTGTATTATGACCTGTATGTACATTTGTATGTAGTGACTGAATTGTATAATGACTTGTATGCACGTAGTGGCTGAGTTGTATAATAACTTGTATGAAATATCAAAGAAACACAATTTAACAAAGCATGACAATTTATTGACTCGTCCACTATCCGGGCCTCGAACTCACGATCTACGGCACCCAATCGCCTAGCCAAACATAGCTGCGCCTTCTACCACTGCGCCACATCCACATCCCCAAAAAAGGATGTTTCAATGACGAAGTGATAGTCGGTTCGATTAAGATCAAAGTCACTATTGTTTTTTATCGAAAATCATAGTCATCACGCCTGTCTTCATTTATGTATTGATTTTCACTGTTCAAAAATCGGCTGAGAACATGTATTAGGATAGCAATACTTAAAATACTTGTTATAATATATTTATATTTACAGTAAAACTGATGTTCCTTTCAACGAATGGCCAAAGTACATTATTTTAAGTATATTACAGTGTTGTCTCTGAACACCGCCCCAATTTCTTCGGGCGATAACGAGTGGGCCTAATGTCATATTTATTGCAACATCAAAATGAGCGATATTGGCGTTTGATAGCGTGAAAGTATAATTAAATAAAACATTTTGATTTTCTAGGCTTCCTACGATGAAATAAAAAATACTATCAAAGAGGCTTCAGAGGGTGAACTGACAGGTGTCCTTGGTTACACCGAGAATCAAATGGTGTCACAGGACTTCTGTGGAGATCAAAGGAGCAGCATCTTCGACCTGTTATGAGTACAATAGAATACATAAGACAATAGATAAAAAGTAAAAGATCGGAGTTAATCAAATAGTTCGATCGATAAACCGGATATTCGAAGATAAATACAATACTTATACAATATAATAATATTCTTCTGTAAATTCACACAGGCGTGGACCCAGACTATTCATGATCTCTTGAATTCTGATGAAGGTATTACTACGCAAGAATCTAACCGTCATAAGGTTAATAGTAACATAATGCGATTGTTCAGCTGTAATTAAATAATTTTGTTTTGTTTTCCAGGTGTGACAATGGATTCGGATACAGCTGTCGTGTTATTGATCTGATCAAGCACATGCACAAGAGTGCCTAATTGTTTTTCAACGCTGGTACAAATATAAAGACAATTTAAAAAAACCCATTTGAACTGGTAGTAACTTTAGAATTCATCCACAAGATTAAGTCATCCCAATCTCAATTATAAAAGTTATCTGCTGCATGGATCCCAACTGGTTTGTTCAGAAATCCTCTGTTGTAGATGTTGATGTGGAGTTGTCATATCAAACAAATAAAAGCAGACAGTAGTTTTCTTAGCTGCCATGCCGTCCACATCTTTATTCAAAGAGAGGCTTGGTTTCATATAAATTTAGGAATAGCGAATTATAGAAATGATATTCCGGATCTCGATATTTTACGGAACGAAATTAGATAATGTTCAACAGTAGATTTTAAAGGATAGACTATTTTACCGGGTGAAGACGAACAAGATCTCCTTTATCATTTAGCATTATATTGTATATTAGTGAAGTATCCTTATACTAAGTGTTGTAAGATTGTCATATCGTGTAACTTTAGATTATGTACGAACCGGCTGCAAGTTAGGCCCATAAAATAAAATATCGATTAGAGCAGTTTTTGTTAATAATGTATAGATAATAAGGATAACAATTGTATTCAAAATTTTGCAATGTATATAAAATTAAGGATGTGCCACTTGATTGAGTATATAACTGATATTGCTCTTTTTAACGTAACTTTGGCGATCTCATCGTTTAAGTTAATTAAGTGTACCATGTCTTCAAGCATCCAAACATAATGTAGATACTGTTTTTATTTCGCGTGCTTTCAGTTATTTAGCTTGATTAAGCCGTAAAAAGTTATATGTGCTTTAATTTTCATACCCACAAATCAAGATGAGCTTTTAATATGTTATTCACCACCAAAAATAACCAACATCTTGAAAATTACAATTCCTTCAATGCATAGGTTTAAATTTTACAAGTACAAATAAAAGCTGGATTTTTGGCAGTACTGCATTAATTCTGTGTTGTAAATAATGTTTATGCTCCACCGCTGACAATTGGTATTTTTTCACTATCAAAAACAGCAGCAGACGATTTAGTATTTTTATGCAGTTACAAAAGTTACATACTTTACACCATTACCGCTATTGATTGCATCCCGAAAAAATTCCGTGGCACTATATCCTATATGGAATGAAGTACTGATTGCTCATGACCAAAAGGCAAAACGAATTATTTTATATTATTTTTGTGTTAATTAGACTTTTGTACACACGATTAAACACTAATTATTGTTCAAATGATGAATATCATTTAAACCCTGTCGGCCGTGGAGCATCTTTAATGATTTTAACAGTCTTGTCATTTCACATGATGGTGTTCAATAAATTACTGAAGAAAAAATAGCCTGTCACAATTTTCACTCAGTTACGGCACATATAACTTTAAAAGACAATCTAGATGTAACTATAAAATATGATTGTATGGTCTTAGTTAGCCACTGTGCTAACATGTATCATTGTATTACCCAGTGGTGTAATCTTACACATAAAAGTGACTTCTCCATAATGATGTGACCCTATTATACAAAACATGGCTGTAGATGGCAGACGACGATCTACACAAGTCCTACTTAACAACCCCTCTATACAATTACATCGGTATGATTAAAGCTTCTGTCCAACAAGGGGTACACTCAATTTATTGTATTGTAAGCTGACAGTCTATCAAATTAGGAATGTACATATAGACGTTCCAGTATTACAAATTTTATACAACATGCATTGTTAGCTTTCATTCTCTTAACTGAAGATTCGTGGTTAGATTCTATCTTTCATTTTTAATCAATTTTGATGCATGGTTGATAACAACATCCCCTTTCATCACTTAAAATATATTTTAATGTATATAAACAAAGTAGCTTATTGCCAATTATAGTTCACGTGACATTAGTGCCAGTAGGTGTGTTTATACATCGACATTCTTGGCTAAATATCAACACCTTTTTGTCTCCGGATAGAATACGATCGTATCCTTTAATTAATTACTCTATGATTTAATTAGGACATCCTTCTATAATAGCCAGGTAAGGCATCAGATGTTCCTAAACTCGTGCTTATAGTAAATACCACGACATGTCCTTACAAAGACCACAGACAGAATCGGGGATTTTAAAATATTTTACTAAGATTGAATTCAAAGTCGAAATATTCATTTTGTTGTTTGTTTGTTTGTTGTTTTTGTGCGTCACATTGTAGCTAAAACAAACATACCATATTGCGTAATTAATGATCATTGAGTATGTTCTACTTCGATATTAACTATAACAACAATACTAACGAAACCCTATTCCAATTTCAAATACAACGAAAAAAAATGTCATCAAAATAGTAAGTCTGGAAATGCAAAAAATGAAATACTGTAACAGTACTATAAACAAAGAGGATAACTCTGTATTTGAATCAAACACGTACTGTTCAAATACAGGTTATGGATGTAGTTGCATAGTATGGGAGACAACTCGTTGTATTTTAACACATTATTCGTTTGAAGTTGTGAATAAATTATTTCATATTTTCCATGCAAACATAATAACATATCATTTCGCCTGTGTTTGTATTCTGACATCTGCAAGCCATGCCAGATGAAACATAAGATAACGAATTTATGCTTCCGTAATCACTCTATTTTGTCTTTTGTGATAAATACAAAAATAACAATAAAAAATATGAATATCTGGAATTAGGATTGTTTATCAAATAAATTCTGATGAGAAAACTAAAATGATTTTGAATGATTTAATAAAACTCAAATTTCAACTGCTGGGCTACAATTTTTGGAGCTAAATTAAATATTGTTGGTTCCGGTTCCTTAGATTGCCATCCAGCATGACATAAGCTCACAATACATTTCAAACTATTTTTCGAAACTCTCTTAAATATTTTTTTCTGTATGTACACCATAAAAATTGCGATGGGTAATAAGTCTAAAAGTAGTATTTGTTTGACTCGTTTATCCTTTGAAATGGATGCTGAATGTCAGTTTCGTATAATGCATAAAAGGTAATATAATAAGCATGGTGTTGGAGAAAATTGTAAGCTGGAAAACGTCTTTATCAAGTATATTTTCTCTCTATCTCTCTATCTATCTCGATATTCTACGTGTATTTTGGTAAATAGGTTGAATGATAATTAATTAACCGACATAACAAAACCGTATTAACCATAAACTTCTGGGGGGGAAATATATTAAAACTGATCGATTAAAGCATCATGATGTTGTTGCAATAGAAATGATTTTCGTATGGCTTTTAAAATGTATAACGAGAAGTTTGACTATTAGGTCATTTTTACTTTATGGCGACATTTGCTGCATGGAATAGGTCACTAGCTAAAATGGAAATCGGATAAGGACAGAAAAAGATAAAGTTTGATTTCGTATCACAATAAGTACCTGCTTATCTCGCCCAATGAGGTCACATTTTATCACTAATTGATTAAGGATTAAACGATAAGTTGACGCGCTGAATTATTCATCTGATCGAAATTCGTGTAAACAAACCATCATGAGTTCACCCCATTTTTTCAGTTTGTATAATTGCAATAATATAGAAATATGTTATTATGTACAATGAAACCAATACAAATGATTTGATTTAAAGACAGATTTATTACACTGCTCCAATGATATTTGTCGTAGAAACAAATAAGTAACATGAATAGCACCTTAAACTATAAAGATGATGATAAAATAAATTAATGAAATAAATAAATGTGTATATACACAGAATTAATGAATATATAAATGTATATACACACAGAGTAAATGAATATATAGATAAAATTATAGATTTAACGTTCAAATTATCACATCAAGAATTACACAGCTTATAGCCTTATTTCTTTATACATTTTACACAGATAATGACATGTAATCTTTCAATTTTATACAGCAACCATAGTAACTATGAATTCTAATTTTTCGCACATTAAAATCAATCAAACATTAAAATAACTATACTATGATCTAACATTAACGGATGTGTCAGTCCGAATAAGAGTTTAATATAATTGGCTGTAATATATAACATACTCGTAAAATGTTAGACGATTACACTACACTTACGTGCTGTTTGGTCTGTAAAGTACATTTTTTAAACATCCTGTTAATGTTCCCATTTGCTCTAAGGCGTGGAAATAATAAATGTAACTTTCAGTGTAAGTGCTGTTGCAATATTTTCGCCTATCTTATTGATCGCTTATCATCAACACGAATCAACGAAATAACGTCATAGAGCTGTCTCAATAATTCCGCATGTTCATACATTCGGTTCATGAATTATATGTTTTACACACAATTTTGTCATATGCATTAATTTCTCTCACACTTTTGAATATTTGAATGAAGTTTTTTGGTTTGTTTCACAGAACAGCATTACTATTTCATTAATGTACCATGGAAATGATTCTCTTCTAGCCACATGGTTGCTCTTGGTCACCGTAAGCGTGTTTTTAAATTCTTTGATAATTACGAAAAATATTTTGTTTTAAGGCATCAGATTAGTAGTAGAGAAACATTATACGTCTACACCTGAAACGTCTTTCATGGATTAACAACCCAGTTTATGTTTACTTGACCATGACGATGTTGAAGCTGGGTGTTGTCACGGCAGGTTTGTGTAAATGATGATCATGTCCTTGCCATGCATAACTCCCCATTAGTCCACGATTATAACGACTATATGAACGAACCGTCCGTTTAATGTCTGTCTTCTCTTTAGTAGATTTGGATCTGGTGAGTCTGTCTACCATATTGCCGATATCACGGACTGACATCTTTTTATTTCCGGTAAATCGCGTGCGTTTTGGAATCTGATTATTGTCGTCTGGTTGGGTGTTCTCTTGTTGTGAAATTTGCCGTCTAGGTGACTTTGAAGACGCGATTTTATCCTCAGCATTGGTATTTTCTCGTACGCTGGGTCTAGGAGTTTTCGGCTTTGAAAGTCTGTTCACAAGTGAATCCACCTCCTTCTTGCTTACGCCTTCAATGCCGAGATATTTTCTACTCAAACCGGAAACTGGTAGCAGAGGGCGAGGACTAACAGTGAGTTTTGGAGCGAGGTTGACGTGAGGAAGTCCAATTTCCAAATAATTCATGGCGAATAATTGTATTGCCTGATTTGTGGATCCTTGTTCTTCTGTTTCAATTACCTATATTCACTTGATTTAGTTTTGGTATATCACCGAAGAAGGGCTAAGCACAACTACTTGTGGCAAGCAAGAAAAATCATATCTAAGATGCAAAAGTCTTCTGTACGTTGTTCTCTTATCGAACACTGACGAAGTGAGTAATGTGGACAGGCTGTATGTGTACTTTAAACGTTTGAAACGACCTTAACCTTGTTCGTTTACACGCGGATACGTTCTTCTCTTCCATCTGATTGGCTGATCTGGAATCGGACACCGATGATTCCTGAGGTGATCAGTCAATGATAAAACAAACAAAAGAACATAATTATATTGTATTTTAAAAACAAATGTCGAATGAATTGTCAGCTTCATTAGTCCAATGACACCACTTTAGTACAATGACACCACCTTGATTATTTGTATTGGTAAAACGTCATAAGGAATGTAGATATACCATTTTGTATTGTAAGTTTGTGTCCATAAACACCAAAAGGTGAAGTAAACTGAAAAAAACACAAGCCATTTGATACACTTTATAAAGATAACAGACCATAGGCCGGGAAATATACTGAGTATTTCGTCACGTTGTATTATTAGGACAGATTTGCACAATGTTTAAATTGAATTCAAACCTTTTGTTTCACAGATAAGATCGTTAACCCAGCCGATATCTTATTGATTTATAAAAAAAACCTTAAAGCATTTTAAAAATATACAAAACATACATATATCAGGATTTCCGAATACACTACATTTGTCAGATAATAACGAAATGACTGACGTAAGTACGTTTGTAGAAAATAAAGAAATAATGCATGCCTATCCCAAAACATCGCAGGTGGGCACAATAATAAAGAAAAGAAGAGCCTTAATACTAGAATTCTACTTCGGTACATACCACTTCTGCTAATGAAAAAAAGGAAGAGCCTGAATACTAGAATTCTACTTCGGTATATACCACTTCTGCTAATGAAGAAAAGAAAGAGCCTCAATACTAGAATTCTACTTAGGTTCATACCAATTCTGCTAATGAAAAAAGGAAGAGCCTGAATACTAAAATTATACTTCGGTACATACCACTTCTGTTAATGAAGAAAAGAAAGAGCCTACATACTACAATTCTATTTAGGTACATACCACTTCTTCTAATGAAAAAAGGAAGAGCCTAAATACTAGAATTCTACTTCGGTACATACCACTTCTGCTAATTAAAAAAGGAAGAAACTAAATACTAAAATTCTACTTCGGTACATACCACTTCTGCTGATGGAAAAAGGAAGAGCCTAAATACTAGAATTCTACTTAGGTACATATCACTTCTGCTAATGAAGAAAAGAAAAACCTAAATACTAGAATTCTACTTCGGTACATACCACTTCTGCTAATGAAGAAAAGAAGAGCCTAAATACTAGAAATCTACTTGTGTACATACCACTTCTGCTAATGAAGAAAAAAAAAGAGCCTAAATACTAGAATTCTACTTAGGTATATACCATTTCTGCTAATGAAGAAAAGAATAGCCTAAATTCTAGAATTCTACTTCTGTACATACCACTTCTGCTAATGAATAAAAATAAGAGCCTTAATACTAGAATTCTACTAAGGTACATACCACTTCTGCTAATGAAGAAAAAAAGAGCCTTAATACTAGAATTCTACCTAGGTACATACCACTTCTGCTAATGAAGAAAAGAAAGAGCCTAAATATTAGAATCCTAATTCGGTACATACCACTTCTGCTAATGAAGAAAAGAAGAGCCTAAATACCAGAATTCTACTTCGGTAGATACCACTTCTGCTAATGAAAAAAGGAAGAGCTAAATACTTCAATTCGACTTCGGAATATACCACTTCTGCTAATGAAAAAAGGAAGAACTAAATACTAGAATTCTATTTCGGAATATACTACTTCTGCTAATGAAAAAAGGAAGAGCCTAAATACTAGAATTCTACTTCAGTACACACCACTTCTGCTAATGAATAAAAGAAAGAGCCTAAATACTAGAATTCTACTTCGGTAGATACCACTTCTGGTAATTAAAAAACGAAGAAACTAAATACTAGAATTCTACTTCGGTACATACCACTTCTGCTAATGAAGAAAAGAAGAGCCTAAATACTAGAATTCTACTTAGGTACATACCACTTCTGCTAATGAAAAAAGGAAGAACCTAATTACTAGAATTCTACTTAGGAATATACCACTTATGCTAATGAAAAAGGGAAGATACTAAATACTAGAATTCTACTTAGGTACATGCCTTTTCTGCTAATGTAAAAAGGAAGAGCATAAATACTAGAATTCTACTTCAGTACACATCACTTCTGCTAATGAATAAAAGAAAGATCCTAAATACTAGAATTCTACTTCGGTAGATACCACTTCTGCTAATGAAGAAAAGAAGAGCCTAAATACTAGAATTCTACTTAGGTACATACCACTTCTGCTAATGAAAAAAGGAAGAACCTAATTACTAGAATTCTACTTAGGAATATATCACTTCTACTAATGAAAAAGGGAAGAGACTAAATACTAGAATTCTACTTAGGTACATGCCATTTCTGCTAATGTAAAAAGGAAGAGCATAAATACTAGAATTCTACTTCAGTACACATCACTTCTGCTAATGAATAAAAGAAAGATCCTAAATACTAGAATTCTACTTCGGTAGATACCACTTCTGCAAATTAAAAAACGAAGAAACTAAATACTAGAATTCTACTTCGGTACAGACCACTTCTGCTAATGAAGAAAAGAAAGAGCCTAAATACTAGAATTCTACTTCGGTAGATACCACTTCTGCTAATGAAAAAAGGAAGAGCTAAAAACTTGAATTCTACTTCGGAATATACCACTTCTGTTAATGAAAAAAGGAAGAACTGAATACTAGAATTCTATTTCGGAATATACCACTTCTGCTAATGAAAAAAGGAAGAGCCTAGATACTAGAATTCTACTTCAGTACACACCACTTCTGCTAATGAATAAAAGAAAGAGCCTAAATACTAGAATTCTACTTCGGTAGATACCACTTCTGCTAATTAAAAAACGAAGAAACTAAATACTAGAATTCTACTTCGGTACATACCACTTCTGCTAATGAAGAAAAGAGAGAGCCTAAGTACTAGAATTCTACTTCGGTAAATACCACTTCTGCATATTAAAATAGGAAGATATTAAATACTAGCATTCTACTTCAGTGCATACCACTTCTGCTAATGAAGAAAAGAAGAGCCTAAATACTAGAAATCTACTTCGGTACATACCACTTCTGCTAATGAAGAAAAGAAGAGCCTAAATACTAGAATTCTACTTAGGTACATACCACTTCTGCTAATGAAAAAAGGAAGAACCTAATTAGTAGAATTCTACTTAGGAATATACCACTTATGCTAATGAAAAAGGGAAGAGACTAAATACTAGAATTCTACTTAGGTACATGCCTTTTCTGCTAATGAAAAAAGGAAGAGCCTAAATACTAGAATTCTACTACAGTACACACCACTTCTGCTAATGAATAAAAGAAAGATCCTAAATACTTGAATTCTACTTCGGTAGATACCACTTCTGCTAATGAAGAAAAGAAGAGCCTAAATACTAGAATTCTACTTAGGTACATACCACTTCTGCTAATGAAAAAAGGAAGAACCTAATTACTAGAATTCTACTTAGGAATATACCACTTCTACTAATGAAAGAGGGAAGAGACTAAATACTAGAATTCTACTTAGGTACATGCCATTTCTGCTAATGTAAAAAGAAAGAGCCTAAATACTAGAATTCTACTTCAGTACACATCACTTCTGCTAATGAATAAAAGAAAGATCCTAAATACTAGAATTCTACTTCGGTAGATACCACTTCTGCTAATTAAAAAACGAAGAAACTAAATACTAGAATTCTACTTCGGTACAGACCACTTCTGCTAATGAAGAAAAGATAGAGCCTAAATACTAGAATTCTACTTCGGTATATACCACTTCTGCTAATGAAGAAAAGATTGGGCCTAAATACTAAAATTCTACTTAGGTACATACCACTTCTGCTAATGAAAAAAGGAAGAACCTAATTACTAGAATACTACTTCGGAATATACCACTTCTGCTAATGAATAAAAGAAAGAGCTTAAATACTAGAATTCTTCTTCGGAATATACCACTTCTGCTAATGAAAAAAGGAAGAGCCTAAATACTAGAATTCTACTTAAGTACATGTACATACCACTTCTGCTAATGAAAAAAGGAAGAGCCTGAATACTAGAATTCTACTTCGGTAGATACCACTTCTGTTAATTAAAAAACGAAGAAACTAAATACTGGAATTCTACTTCTGTATATACCACTTCTGCTAATGAAGAAAAGAAAGAGCCTAAATATTAGAATTCTACTTCGGTAGATACCACTTTTGCTAATTAAAAAAGGAAGAAATTAAATACTAGAATTCTACTTCGGTACATACCACTTCTGATAATGAAAAAAGGAAGAAGCTAATTACTAGAATACTACTTCGGAATATACCACTTCTGCTAATGAATAAAAGAAAGAGCCTTAATTCTAGAATTCTACTTCGGTACATACCACTTCGGCTAACGAATAAAAGGGAGAGCCTAAATACTAGAATTCTACTTCAGTACACACCACTTCTGCTAATGAAAAAAGAAATATCCTAAAAAATAGAATTCTACTTCGATAGATACCACTTCTGCTAATTAAAAAACGAAGAAACTAAATACTAGAATTCTACTTCGGTACATACCACTTCTGCTAATGATGAAAAGAAGAGCATAAATACTAGAATTCTACTTCGGTAAATACCACTTCTGCATATTAAAAAAGGAAGAAATTAAATACTAGCATTCTACTTCAGTACATACCACTTCTGATTATGAAATAAGGAAGAACCTAATTACTAGAAAACTACTTCAGAATATACCACTTCTGCTAATGAAGAAAAGAAAGAGCCTAAATACTAGAATTCTATTTCGATACATACCACTTCCGCTCATGAAAAAAAGGAAGAGCCTAAATACTAGAATTCTACTTCGGTATATACCACTTCTGCTAATGAAGAGAAAAAAAAGAGCCTAAATACTAGAATTCTACTTCGGTACATAACACTTCTGCTAATGAAAAAAGGAATAGCTTAAATACTAAAATTCTACTTCGGTACATACCACTACTGGTAATGAAGAAAAGAAAAAGCCTAAATACTAGAATTCTACTTCGGTACATACTACTTCTGCTAATTAAAAATGGAAGAATCTAAATACTAAAATTCTACTTCGGTACATTCAACTTATGCTAATGAAAAAAGGACATGCCTAAATACTAGAATTCTATTTAGTTACATACCACTTACTTCGGTACATACCACTTCCGCTCATGAAAAAAAGGAAGAGCCTAAATACTAGAATTCTACTTCGGTATATACCACTTCTGCTACTGAAGAGAAAAAAGGAGCCTAAATACTAGAATTCTACTTCGGAACATAGCACTTCTGCTAATGAAAAAAGGAATAGCTTAAATACTAAAATTCTACTTCGGTACATACCACTACTGGTAATGAAGAAAAGAAAAAGCCTAAATACTAGAATTCTACTTCGGTACATACTACTTCTGCTAATTAAAAATGGAAGAAACTAAATACTAAAATTCTACTTCGGTACATTCCACTTATGCTAATGAAAAAAGGACAATCCTAAATACTAGAATTCTACTGAGGTACATACCACTTCTTCTATTGAAGAAAAGGAAGAGCATAAATACTAGAAATCTACTTCGGTAGATACCACTTCTGCTAATTAAAAAAGAAAAAAATTAAATACCAGAATTCAACTTCGGTACATACCACTTCTGCTAATGAAGAAAAGAGAGGGCCTAAATACTAGAATTCTACTTAGGTACATACCACTTCTGGTTATGAAGGAAAGAAGAGTCTAAATACTAGAATTCTACTTCGGTACATACAACTTCCGCTAATGAAGAAAAGGAAGAGCCTAAATACTAGAATTCTACTTCGGTAGATACCACTTACGCTGATTAAAAAAGGAAGAAACTAAATACTAGAATTCTACTTCGGTACATACCACTTCCGCTAATGAATAAAAGGAAGAGCCTAAATATCAGATTTCTACTAAGGTACATACCACTTCTGCTAATGAAGAAAAGAAGGGGCCTTAATACTAGAATTCTACTTTGGTACATACCACTTCTGCTAATGAATAAAACGAAGATCCTAAATACTAGAATTCTACTTCGGTACATACCACTTCTGCTAATTAAAAAACGAAGAAACTAAATACTAAAATTCTACTTAGGTACAAACCACTTCTGCTAATAAAAAAAATGAAGAACCTAATTGTACATACCACTTCTGCTAATGAAAAAAGGAAGAGCCTGAATACTAGAATTCTACTTCAGTACACACCACTTCTGCTAATGAATAAAAGAAAGAGCCTAAATACTAGAATTCTACTTCGATAGATACCACTTCTGTTAATTAAAAAACGAAGAAACTAAATACTAGAATTCTACTTCGGTACATACCACTTCTGCTTATGAAGAAAAGAAAGAACCTACATATTAGAATTCGACTTCGGTAAATACAACTTTTGCTAATTAAAAACGGAAGAAATTAGATACAAGAATTCTACTTCGGTACATACCACTTCTGCTAATGAAGAAAAGAAAAAGCCTTAATACTAGAATTCTACTTAGGAACATACCACTTCTGGTTATGAAGGAAAGAAGAGCCTAACTACTAGAATTATACTTCAGTACATACCACTTTCGCTAATGAAATAAAGAAAGAGCCTTAATTCTAGAATTCTACTTCGGTACATACCACTTCGGCTAACGAATAAAAGGGAGAGCCTAAATACTAGAATTCTACTTCAGTACACACCACTTCTGCTAATGAAAAAAGAAATATCCTAAAAAATAGAATTCTACTTCGATAGATACCACTTCTGCTAATTAAAAAACGAAGAAACTAAATACTAGAATTCTACTTCGGTACATACCACTTCTGCTAATGATGAAAAGAAGAGCATAAATACTAGAATTCTACTTCGGTAAATACCACTTCTGCATATTAAAAAAGGAAGAAATTAAATACTAGCATTCTACTTCAGTACATACCACTTCTGATTATGAAAAAAGGAAGAACCTAATTACTAGAATACTACTTCAGAATATACCACTTCTGCTAATGAAGAAAAGAAAGAGCCTAAATACTAGAATTCTATTTCGATACATACCACTTCCGCTCATGAAAAAAAGGAAGAGCCTAAATACTAGAATTCTACTTCGGTATATACCACTTCTGCTAATGAAGAGAAAAAAAAGAGCCTAAATACTAGAATTCTACTTCGGTACATAACACTTCCTGCTTATGAAAAAAGAATAGCTTAAATTACCTAAAAATCTACCTTCGGTACATACCACTACTGTAATGAAGAAAAGAAAAAGCCTAAATCTAGAAATTCTACTTCTGTACACTAACTTACTTCTGCTTAATTAAAAAATGGAAGAAACTAAATACTAAATTCTACTGGTACAATTCCACTTATGCTAATGAAAAAAGGAACAATCTAAATACTAGAATTCTACTGAGGTACAACATACTTCTTCTATTGAAGAAAAGGAGAGGCATAAATATACTGAAATCTCTTCGGTAAGATACCACTTCTGCTAATTAAAAAAAGAATAAAATTAAATACGAGATTCCACTTCGGTACATATCGAACTTTCTGACTAAATGAAAGAAAAGAGAGGGCGCCTAAAATACTAGATTCTACTTAGGTACATACCACTTCTGGTTATGAAAGGAAAGAAAGTCTAAATACTAGAATTCTATCTATCGGTACATACAACTTCCGTTAATAGAAAGAGAAGAGCCTAAATACTATAAAAAAAAAAGACATTCTACTTCGGTAGATAGCCAACTTAGCGCTGTTAAAAAAAGGAAGAACTTAAATACTAGAATTCTACTTCGGTACATACCACTTCCGCTAATTGAATAAAAGGAAGAGCCTAATATCCAAGATTTACTAAGGTACTATACGACTTCTTTATGCTAATGAAAAAGAAGGAGGCCTTAATACTAGAATTCTACTTTTGGTAACATAGCAACTTCTTTGCTAATGAATAAAACGAAGATCCTATAATACTAGAATTCTTACTTCGGTACAATACACTATCTGCTAATTAATAAAACGAAGAAAACTAAATACTAAATTCTAACTTAGGTACAACATTCTGCTAATTAAAAAATGAAGAACCTAATTGTTACATACCACTTCTGCTAATGAAAAAAGGAAGATGCTCGAATAACTAGAAGAATTCTTACTTCAGTACACACCACTTCTCTAATGAATAAAAGATAACCTAAATACTAGAATTCTAACTTCGATAGATAACAGTTCTTGGCTGTTAATTAAAAACGAAGAGAACTAGATACTAAGAATTTTCTACTTACGGTAACATACACTTCTTGCTTATGAAGAAAAGAAGAAACTACATATTAGATTCGACCTTCGGTAAATACATACTTTTGCTAATTAAAAACGGAAGAGATTAGATACAAGAATTCTATCTTCGGTCAATACCACTTCTGCTAATGAAGAAAAGAAAAAGCCTTAATACTAGAATTCTTACTTAGGAAATACCATTCTGCATAATTAAAAAGGAAGAAATTAAATAGCTAGCTTCTACTTCAGTACATACCATTCTGATAATGAATAAAAGGAAGAACTACTTACTAGAATAATACTTCCGAATATACCCTTCTGCTAATGAAGAAAAGAAAAGAGCTAAATACTAGAATCTATTTCGAATACTATCCTACTTCGCGCTCATGAAAAAAAGGAGAGCCTAAATGACTAGAATTCTACTTCGGTATATACACTTCTGCTAATGAAGAGAAAAAAAAGAGCTAAATACTAGAATTTACTTCGGTAGCATAACACTTCTGCTTACTGAAAAAAGGAATAGCTTAAATCTAAAATTCTATGCTTCTCGGTTACTATACACACACTACTTATGGTTAATGAAAGACAAAGAAATGCGTAAAATACTAGGATATTACTATACTTCGGTATAATACTACCTTCTGTCTAATAACAATGACAAAGATATAAATCACTATATATATCATATCTTTTGTGTTAAATATAGATGCGCTGCAGAATAGAAAATACATAGGACATCTCGTCACGTGAGATAACTAGTAGGGAAATATCTACTTCTATGTTAAGGATAACCACTAACTTCTGTACGGGTGCACGACACTCTACGATAATGGAAAAAAAAGGACAAGAAGTCCTAATAACTTAGAATTACTAACTATCGGTATAAGTACCGATCTGGTCTGCCTGAGCTACGTGATAATCGTAGAAAAAAGGTGCCACTTAAAATACTTAGAATTATCATGCTATGGTGCGGTGGACGTAACACTGCATGTGTGAGATCATGAATACAAAAACGGTGGGTTTGCGCTTATAGGAACTTACTAATTGCGTATAGCTTAACAGGTACATAACATCTATACTACACTGAGTCATAATATGGTGACAACCGAAAGAAAAGCCATGATGAAGTATCCTCGTGGAGCTTGATCTCTAACTGTGCGATAACGACTTAACTATTTTAGCGATGAGAATTAAACATTGTGAGCTAAAGTATAGAACTTAAATTTCTACTTTCGTAGAGTCACAGGTTTCACTTGCGATGATTTAATGTGTTCGGGGGAATGATGGTCAGTGTGACAATCTGTAATATAGAGTAGTAGTGTGGTGTGTGTAGACATAGTAGTGCGATAGTAGATAATATAGTGTGTGTAGATAAGAATGATTGTTATGCTAGGTGAGTCAATACATCGCCTAACTAGTGAGTACCGTAGACCTATATGAGAAAAACTTTTCTCATTTAAATAGAAAATTATTAGAATTCCACACTCTTCAGCGTCAACTACACTTTCTGTCTATATACGAGAGGAAGAGATATGTCGGTCACTATGAGTTGTGAGATGGATTTCTCACTTGGTCAGTACCATAGTATCTGTGTTTATGAAGGAATGATAGAAGTCGATTAGAAAGAGTGTTAGAATTGTTCAATAGTAAGAATTCTCGGTATGTTTTTAGAGATATATAATCTCTACACACTGGTGTATCTGCAGGACACGTAAATGAGCACGCCATTTATTGTATATACTATCTGGGTAGATTATTCTATACCTTCTCTCGTCTCTGATTAATATGTTTATATTGGAGATACTTAATTCTTATGTATAGAGAGTGTCTTGGTTGTTGCTTTTTGTGTGTGTTTATTATATATTATTTATCTCATTCTTTATTATTTTTACTATTATATATTTTTTATAATTTTACAATATGGTTTTATGTATTATTTATATAGTTATGCTTAGTTCCTTATATATTTATATATTTTCTTTTTATTGTTTAAAATTAGTGATGTACTATTACTCACTTGCAATGAAGAAAAGAATGGATGCTCTTTATACTTATTATTATATTTATTGTAACAATTACTTAGTCTGTCTCTTAATGATTAATTTAATGTATATGATCTTAAATTCTTAGAATTTATCTTCGGCTACATACTCAGCGTGTCTTATTAATTAAAACGATAGAACTAATATACTTATAATGTATTTCTGATCTGGGTACTCACCCACTTCTGCAAAAATTATAATGAGATTAATCCTTATAATGTATGTCATATTATCCGTGCTTCTCTGGCTAAGTTGATATAAAAGGATAGATAGCCTGTTGTAATTTAGACCTACTCTAGACCCTCGTGTTTATAGAATAAATGCCATATACTATATATAGATATCACCTGTGTCTCTTTATTAATATATATTAATATATATATAGGATATATTATTATTATATCTCTGATACTTTAATCTTCGACAACTCTTAACTTCTTGAATGAATAATATTAGTATCATATATGTATATCGTGCTCTTTCTTCGTGTAAATTTCTATATTACTGGTCTTATTTATTACGGGTGTATGTATATTTGATGACTCTCTAATATGTGTATTATATTCTGGCTCACATTATCCATCTTTTGGTCTCGCTAATGATATGAAAAAGTAATAATAGCTACCTATATTATCTATTATCTCACTTAATATTATCGATTGTGTTAGTAGGATTAAGAATTCTAATACTTTTATAGATATTATATTATATTTCTTGTATATCGGTATCTTCGCTAATGAGAATAAAGAAAGGAGCCTTATTCTAGAATTCTAGCTTCGGTAGATACCACTATCGGCTAACGATAAAAGGGGAGCTAAATACGTAATTCTACTTCAGTACAGCACCTTCTGCTAAATACGAAAAAGAAATATCCTATAAAAAATATGAATTCTACTGGTCGAGTAGATATCCGACTTTTTGGTTCAATTAACATAAACTAGACGCGAGGAAACTAGAAATAGCTAGATTTACTTCGGTACAGTACGCATTCTGCAATGATGAAAAGAAGAGCATAAATACTAGAATGTCTACTTCGGTAAATACTACCACTTCTGCTTATTAAAAGGAGGAATTAAATACTACATTTACTTCAGTAAAATCCACTTCTGATTATTGAAAAAAGGAGAACCTTAATTACTAGAGAATCTACTTCAGAATAATACCACTTCTGCTAATGAAGAAAAAGAAAGAGCCTAAAACTAGAATTCTATTTTTTGCGAAAAAAACAAAATTACATACCACTTCCGTCATAAAAAAAGGAAGAGCTAAATACTAGAATTCTTACTTCGGTATATCCACATTCTGCTAATGAAGAGAAAAAAAGTGAGCCTAAATACTGAATTCCTACTTCGGTTACATTAAGCACTTCTGCTAATGAAAAAAAGGAATAGCCTTAAAATCTAAAAATTCTACTTCGGACAATACCACTACTGGTAATGAAGAAAAGAAAAGCTCAATACTAGAAATATCTACTTCGGTACATACTACTATCTGCTAATTAAGAAATGGAATGAACTAAATACTAAAATTCTAACTTTCGGTACATTCCACTTATGGTCTAGATGAAAAAGACAAATGCTAAATAGCTAGAATTCTATCTGAGGTCATACACTTCTCCTATTGAAGAAAAGGAAGAGCATAAATACTTAGAAATCTTACTTCGGTAGATACACTTCTGGCTAATTAAAAGGAGAAATTAAAATACAAAATTGTATCTGTTCGTAACATACATTCTGCTTAATGAAGAAAAGAGAGGGGCCTAAAACTAGAATTCTACTTAGGGTACATCCACTTCTGGTTATGAAGAAAGAAGAGTCTAAATATTGAATTCTACTTCGGTACATATCCACTATTCCGCTAATGAAAGAAAAGGGAAGAGCCTAAATACTAGAATATATATCTTCGGTAGATATCCACTTACGCTAATTAAAAAAGGAAGAAACTAAATACTAGAATTCTACTTCGTTACATACCACTTCCGCTAATGAATAAGGAAGAGCCTAAATACCAGATTTCTACTAAGGTACATACCACTTCTGCTAATGAAGAAAAGAAGGAGCCTTAATACTAGAAATCTACTTGTACATACCACTTCTTGCTAATGAATAAAACGAAGATCCTAAATACTAGAATTCTACTTAGGTACATACCACTTCTGCTAATGATAAAAACGTAAGATCCTAAATACTAGAATTTCACTTAGGTACATACCCACTTCTGCTAATGAAGAAGAGCATAAATACTAGAATTCTACTTCGGTACATACCACTTCTGCTAATTAAAAAACGAAGAAACTACATACTAAAATTCTACTTAGGTACAAACCACTTCTGCTAATAAAAAAAGGAAGAACCTAATTACAAGATACTTCTTCGGAATATACCACTTCTGCTAATGAATAAAAGAAAGAGTCTAAATACTAGAATTCTACTTCAGTACACACCACTTCTGCTAATGAATAAAGGAAAGAGCCTGAATACTGGAATTCTACTTCAGTACACACCATTCTGCTAATGAATAAAAGAAAAGCCTAAATACTTGAGAATTTACTTCGGTAGATACGACTTCTGTTAATTAAAAAACGAAGAAACTAAATACTAGAATTCTACTTGCGTAGCATACCACTTCTGCTTAATGAATAAAAGAAAGAGCCTAAGGTATTAGAATTCACTTCGGTAGTAACAACTTTGGCTAATTAAAAAGGAAGAATTAAATACTAGAATTCTACTTCGGTACATACCACTTCTGCTAATGAAGAAAAGAAAAAGCCTTAATACTAGAATTCTACTTAGGTACATACCACTTCTGGTTACGAAGGAAAGAAGAGCCTAACTATGAATTATACTTCAGTACATACATTTCCGCTAATGAAATAAAGAAAGAGGCCTTAATTCAAGAATTTCTACTTCGGTAAATACCACTCTCGGCTAATGAATAAAAGGAGAGCCTAAATACTAGAATTCTATTCTTTGGTAGATACCATTTCTGCTTAATAAAAAAAGTAAGAAACTAAATATTAGAATTCTACTTCAGTACAACCCACTTCTGCTAATGAATAAAAGAAATATCTATACTAGAATTCTAACTTCGGTAGAATCCACTTCTGCTAATTAAAAAAAGGAAGAAATTAAATCACAAGAATTTTACCTTCGGTACATACCACTTCTGCTAATGAAGAAAAGAGAGGGCCTAAATACTAGAATTCTACTTAGGTACATACCACTTCTGGTTATGAAGGAAAGAAGAGTCTAAATACTAGAATTCTACTTCGGTACATATCACTTCCGCTAATGAAGAAAAGGAAGAGCCTAAATACTAGAATTCTACTTCGGTAGATACCACTTCTGCTAATGAAAAAAGGAAGAGCCTAAATACTTGAATTCTACTTAGTTACATGTACATACCACTTCTGCTAATGAAGAAACGAAGAAACTAAATACTAGAATTCTACTTTGGTACATACCATTTCCGCTAATGAATAAAAGAAAGAGCCTAAATACTACAATTCTACTTAGGTACATACCACTTCTTCTAATGAAAAAAGACGAGCCTAAATACTACAATTCTACTTTTGTAGACACCACTTCTGCTAATTAAAAAAGAAAACAATTAAATACTAGAATTCTACTTTGGTAGATACCATTCCTGCTAATTAAAAAAGAAAAAAATTAAATACTAGAATTCTACTTAGGTACATCCCACTTCTGCTAATGAATAAAAGGAAGAGCTTAAATATGGGAATTCTACATCGGTAGATTCCATTTCTGCTAATTAAGAAAGTAAGAAACTAAATATTAGAATTCTACTTCGGTATATACCACTTCTGCTTATGAAGAAAAGAAAAAGCCTTAATACTAGATTTCTACTTCGGTACATACCACTTCTGGTTATGAAGGAAAGAAGAGTCTAAATACTAGAATTCTACTTCGGTACATACAACTTCCGGTAATGAAGAAAAGGAAGAGCCTAAATACTAGAATTCTACTTCGGTAGATACCACTTACGCTAATTAAAAAAGGAAGAAACTAAATACTAGAATTCTACTTTGGTACATACCACTTCCGCTAATGAATAAAAGGAAGAGCCTAAATACTAGAATTCTACTTCTGTAGTTACCATTTCTGCTTAATAAAAAAGTAAGAAACTAAATACTAGAATTCTGCTTCGATACCTACCACTTCCGCTAATGAATAAAAGGAAGAGCCTAAATACAAGAATTCTACTTCGGTAGATACCACTTCTGCTAATGAAGAAAAGAAAGAGCCTAAATACAAGAATTCTACTTCGGTACAGACCACTTCTGCTTATGAAAAAAAGAAAGAGTTTTAATACTAGAATTCAACTTCGGTACATACCACATCTGCTAATGAAAAAAAAAGAAGGGCCTAAATAATAGAATTCTACTTCGGTATATACCACTTCTGCTACTGAAGAAAAGAAAGAGCCTAAATACTAGAATTCTACTTCGGTAGATACCACTTCTGCTAATCAAAAAAGGAAGAAATTAAATACTAAAATTATACTTCGGTAGATACCACTTCTTTTATAGAGAAAAGAATGAGCCTAAATACTAGATTTCTACTTAGGTACATACCACTTCTTCTAATGAAAAAAGGAAGAGTCTAAATACTAGAATTCTACTTCGGTACATACCACTTCCGCTAATGAATAAAAGGATGAGCCTCAATAATAGATTTCTACTAAGGTACATACCACTTCTGCTTATGAAGAAAAGAAGGAGCCTTAATACTAGAATTCTACTTTGGTACATACCAATTCTGCTAATGAATAAAACGAAGAGTCTTAATACTAGAATTCTACTTAGGTACATACCACTTCTGCTAATGAAGAAAAGAAGAGCATAAATACTAGCATTTTACTTCAGTACATACCACTTCTGCTTATGAATAAAAGGAAGAGCCTAAATACTAGAATTCTACTTAGGTACATACCACTTCTGCTAATGAAGAAAAGAAACGCATAAATACTAGAATACTACTTCGAAATATACCACTTCTGCTAATGAATAAAAGAAAGAGCCTAAATACTAGAATTCTACTTCGGAATATACCACTTCTGCTAATGAAAAAAGGATGAGCCTAAATACTAGAATTCTACTTAGGTACATGTACATACCACTTCTGCTAATGAAAAAAGGAAGAGCCTGAATACTGGAATTCTACTTCAGTACACACCACTTCTTCTAATGAATAAAAGAAAGAGCCTAAATACTAGAATTCTACTTCGGTAGATACCACTTCTGTTAATTAAAAAACGAAGAAACTAAATACTAGAATACTACTTCGGAAAATACCACTTCTGCTAATGAATAAAAGAAAGAGCCTAAATACTAGAATTCTACTTAGGTACATACCACTTCTGGTTATGAAAGAAATAAGAGCTTAAATACTAGAATTCCACTTAGGTAAATACCACTTCTGCTAATGAAGAAAAGAAGAGCATTAATACTAGAATTCTACTTCAGTACATACCACTTCTGCTAATTAAAAAACGAAGAAACTTAATACTAGAATTCTACTTCGGAATATACATCTTCTGCTAATGAAAAAAGGAAGAGCTAAATACTAGAATTCTGCTTCGGAATATACCACTTCTGCTAATGAAAAAAGGAAGAGCCTAAATACTTGAATTCTACTTAGTTATATGTACATACCACTTCTGCTAATGAAGAAACGAAGAAGCTAAATACTAGAATTCTACTTTGGTAATACCATTTCCGCTAATGAATAAAAGAAAGAGCCTAAATACTACAATTCTACTTAGGTACATACCACTTCTTCTAATGAAAAAAGACGAGCCTAAATACTACAATTCTACTTTTGTAGACACCACCTCTGCTAATTAAAAAAGAAAACAATTAAATACTAGAATTCTACTTTGGTAGATACCATTCCTGCTAATTAAAAAAGAAAAAAATTAAATACTAGAATTCTACTTAGGTACATCCCACTTCTGCTAATGAATAAAAGTAAGAGCTTAAATATGGGAATTCTACATCGGTAGATTCCATTTCTGCTAATTAAGAAAGTAAGAAACTAAATATTAGAATTCTACTTCGGTGTATACCACTTCTGCTTATGAAGAAAAGAAAAAGCCTTAATACTAGATTTCTACTTCGGTACATACCACTTCTGGTTATGAAGGAAAGAAGAGTCTAAATACTAGAATTCTACTTCGGTACATACAACTTCCGGTAATGAAGAAAAGGAAGAGCCTAAATACTAGAATTCTACTTCGGTAGATACCACTTACGCTAATTAAAAAAGGAAGAAACTAAATACTAGAATTCTACTTTGGTACATACCACTTCCGCTAATGAATAAAAGGAAGAGCCTAAATACTAGAATTCTACTTCTGTAGTTACCATTTCTGCTTAATAAAAAAGTAAGAAACTAAATACTAGAATTCTGCTTCGATACCTACCACTTCCGCTAATGAATAAAAGGAAGAGCCTAAATACAAGAATTCTACTTCGGTAGATACCACTTCTGCTAATGAAGAAAAGAAAGAGCCTAAATACAAGAATTCTACTTCGGTACAGACCACTTCTGCTTATGAAGAAAAGAAAGAGTTTTAATACTAGAATTCAACTTCGGTACATACCACATCTGCTAATGAAAAAAAAGAAGGGCCTAAATAATAGAATTCTACTTCGGTATATACCACTTCTGCTACTGAAGAAAAGAAAGAGCCTAAATACTAGAATTCTACTTCGGTAGATACCACTTCTGCTAATCAAAAAAGGAAGAAATTAAATACTAAAATTATACTTCGGTAGATACCACTTCTTTTATGGAGAAAAGAGTGAGCCTAAATACTAGATTTCTACTTAAGTACATACCACTTCTTCTAATGAAAAAAGGAAGAGTCTAAATACTAGAATTCTACTTCGGTACATACCACTTCTGCTAATTAGAAAAAGGAAGAAACTAAGTATTAGAATTCTACGTCGGTACATATCACTTCTGCTTATGAAAAAAAGGAAGATCCCAAATACTAGAATTCTACTTAGGTACTTACCACTTGTGCTAATGAATAAAAGAAGAGCCCAAATACTAGAATTCTACTTCGGTACATACCACTTCTGCTAATGAAGAAAAGTAAGAGCCTAAATACTAAAATTCTACTTCGGTACATACCATTTCTGGTTATGAAAAAAGGAAGAAACTGAATACTTAAATTCTTCTTCAGAACATACCACTTCTGCTTATGAAGAAAAGAAGATCCTAAATACTAGAATTCTGCTTCGGTACATACCACTTCTGCTAATTAAAAAACGAACAAACTAAATAATAAAATTCTACTTCTGTACATACCACTTCTGCTAATGAAGAAAAGTAAGAGCCTAAATACTAGAATTCTACTTCGGAATATACCACTTCTGCTAATGAAAAAAGGAAGAGCCTAAATACTAGAATTCTACTTAGGTACATGTACATACCACTTTTGCTAATGAAAAAACGAAGAAACTAAATACTAGAATTCTACTTCGGTAGATACCACTTCTGCTAATTAAAAAAGGAAGAAATTAAATACTAGAATTCTACTTCGGTACATACCACGTCTGCTAATGAAGAAAAGAAAAAGCCTTAATACTAGAATTCTACTTAGGTACATACCACTTCTGGTTATGAAGGAAAGAAGAGCCTAAATACTAGAATTCTACTTCAGTACATACCACTTCCGCTAATGAAATAGAGAAGAGCCTTAATTCTAGAATTCTACTTCGGTAGATACCACTTATGCTAATGAATAAAAGAAAGAGCCTAAATACTACAATTCTACTTCGGTAGATACCTTTTCTGCTAATGAAAAAAGGAAAACCTAAATACTAGAATTCTACTTCGGTATATACCACTTCTGCTAATGAAGAAAAGAAAGAGCCTAAATACTAGAATTCTTCTTCCGTAGATACCATTTCTGCTAATCAAAAAAGGAAGAAATTAAATACTAGTATTCTACTTTGTTATATACAACTTCTGCTAATGAACAAAAGAAAAGGCCTAAATACTACAATTCTACTTTGGTAGATACCATTTCTGCTAATTAAAAAAAGGAAGAAACGAAATACTAGAAATCTACTTCGGTACATACCACTTCTGCTAATGAATAAAAGGAATAGCCTAAATACTAGAATTCTACTTCGGTAGATACCATTTCTGCTTAATAAAAAAGTAAGAAACTACATACTAGAATTCTACTTCGTTACCTGTCACTTATGCTAATGAATAAAAGGAAGAGCCTAAATACTAGAATTCTACATCGGTAGATACCATTTCTGCTTATTAAAAAAGGAAGAAACTAAATTCTAGAATTCTACTTCGGTACATACATTTTCTGCTAATGAATAAAAGGAAGAGCCTAAATACTAGAATTCTACTTCGGTAGATACCATTTCTGCTTAATAAAAAAGTAAGAAACTAAATACTAGAATTCTACTTCGTTACATGCCACTTATGCTAATGAATAAAAGGAAGAGCATGGATACTAGAATTCTATTTCGGTAGATACCACTTCTGCTAATCAAAAAAGGAAGAGTCTAAATACTAGAATTCTACTTCGGTACATACCACTTCTGCTAATGAAGAAAAGAAAGAGCCTTAATACTAGAATTCTAATTCGGTACATACCACTTCTGCTAATAAAAAAAAAGAAGAGCCTAAATACTAGAATTCTTCTTCGGTAGATACCATTTCTGCTTAATAAAAAAGTAAGAAACTAAATACTAGAATTCTACTTCGTTACATGTCACTTATGCTAATGAATAAAAGGAAGAGCCTAAATACTAGAATTCTACTTCGGTAGATACATTTTCTGCTAATGAATAAAAGGAAGAGCCTAAATACTAGAATTCTACTTCGGTAGATACCACTTCTGCTTAATAAAAAAGTAAGAAACTAAATACTAGAATTCTACTTCAGTACATACCACTTCCGCTAATGAAATAGAGAAGAGCCTTAATTCTAGAATTCTACTTCGGTAGATACCACTTATGCTAATGAATAAAAGAAAGAGCCTAAATACTACAATTCTACTTCGGTAGATACCTTTTCTGCTAATGAAAAAAGGAAAACCTAAATACTAGAATTCTACTTCGGTATATACCACTTCTGCTGATGAAGAAAAGAAAGAGCCTAAATACTAGAATTCTACTTCGGTAGATACCACTTCGGCTAATCAAAAAAGGAAGAAATTAAATACTAGTATTCTACTTTGTTATATACAACTTCTGCTAATGAACAAAAGAAAAAGCCTAAATACTACAATTCTACTTTAGTAGATACCATTTCTGCTAATTAAAAAAGGAAGAAACTAAATACTAGAATTCTACTTCGGTACATACCACTTCTGCTAATGAATAAAAGGAAGAGCCTAATTAGTAGAATTCTACTTCGGTAGACACCATTTCTGCTAATGAAGGAAAGAAGAGCTTAAATACTACAATTCTACTTAGGTACATACCAATTCTTCTAATGAAAAAAGGAAGAGCCTTAATACTAAAATTCTACTTCGGTAGATACCATTTCTGCTAATTAAAAAGGAAGAAACTAAATACTAGAATTCTACTTAGGTACATACCACTTCTGCTGATGAATAAAAGGAAGAGCCTAAATACTAGAATTCTACTTCGGTAGATACCATTTCTGCTTATTAAAAAAGGAAGAAACTAAATTCTAGAATTCTACTTCGGTACATACATTTTCTGCTAATGAATAAAAGGAAGAGCCTAAATACTAGAATTCTACTTCGGTAGATACATTTTCTGCTAATGAATAAAAGGAAGAGCCTAAATTCTAGAATTCTACTTCGGTAGATACCATTTCTGCTTAATAAAAAAGTAAGAAACTAAATACTAGAATTCTACTTCGTTACATACCACTTCTGCTAATGAATAAAAGGAAGAGCATAGATACTAGAATTCTACTTCGGTAGATACCACTTCTGCTAATGAAGAAAAGAAAGAGCCTAAATACTAGAATTCTACTTCGGTATATACCACTTCTGCTAATGAAAAAAGGAAGAGCCTAAATACTAAAATTATTCTTAGGTACATACCACTTCTGCTAATGAAAAAAGGAAAAGCCTAAATACAAGAATTCTACTTCGGTAGATACCACGTCTGCTTATGAAGGTAAGAAGAACCTAAATACTGCAATTCTACTTAGGTACATACAAATTCTTCTAATGAAAAAAGGAAGAGCCTAAATAATAGAATTCTACTTCGGTAGATACCATTTCTGCTAATTAAAAAGGAAAAAACTAAATACTAGAATTCTACTTAGGTACATACCACTTCTGCTAATGAATAAAAGGAAGAGTCTAAATACTAGAATTCTACTTCGGTAGATACCATTTCTGGTTGTGAAAAAAGAAAGAAACTGAATACTAAAATTCTTCTTCAGTTCATACCACTTCTGCTTATGAATAAAAGGAAGAGCCTAATTACTAGAATTCTACTTAGGTACATACCACTTATGCTAATGAAGAAAAGAAGATCCTAAAGACTAGAATTCTACTTCGGTACATACCACTTCTGCTAAATAAAAAACAAACAAACTAAATACTAAAATTCTACTTCGGTACATACCACTTCTGCTAATGAAGAAAAGAAAGAGCCTAAATACTAGAATTCTACTTCGGAATATACCACTTCTGCTAATGAAAAAAGGAAGAGCCAAAATACTAGAATCCTACTTCGGTACATACCACTTCTGCTAATTAAGAAAAGAAAGAGCATAAATATTAGAATTCTACATCGGTAGATACCACTTCTGCTAATTAAGAAAGGAAGAAATTAAATACTAGAATTCTACTTCGGTACATACCACTTCTGCTAGTGAAGAAAAGAAAAAGCCTTAATACTAGAATTCTACTTAGGTACATACCACTTCTGGTTATGAAGGAAAGAAGAGCCTAAATACTAGATTTCTACTTCAGTACATACCACTTCCGCTAATGAAATAAAGAAGAGCCTTAATTCTAGAATTCTACTTCGGTAGATACCACTTCTGCTAATGAAAAAAGGAAAACCTAAATACTAGAATTCTACTTCGGTATATACCACTTCTGCTAATGAAGAAAAGAAAGAGCCTAAATACTAGAATTCTACTTCGGTAGATACCACTTCTGCTAATCAAAAAAGGAAGAAATTAAATACTAGTATTCTACTTTGTTATATACAACTTCTGCTAATGAACAAAAGAAAAAGCCTAAATACTACAATTCTACTTTGGTAGATACCATTTCTGCTAATTAAAAAAGGAAGAAACGAAATACTAGAA